>CM069908.1:16395543-16434579 GCA_036172215.1 Camellia granthamiana | reverse complement strand
CCTCGGCCCAGAATGTTACACAGAATGTTACTGAATGTCACAAAATGGCCCTCGGCCCAGAATGTTACACAGAATGTTGTACAATATCACAAATTGGCCCTCGGCCCAGAATGTTACTCAGAGTGTTAAACAATATCACAAAATGGCCCTCGGCCAAGAATGTTACTCAGAGTGTTACACAATATCACAAAATGGCCCTCGGCCCAGAATGTTACTCAGATTCTTCCCACATTTACCTTTCATTCACATCACATGTTTTTCAAGTTCAGATAAGGTAGGAATATACGGAAAGCAGACAGAAGTAAAATAATCATCAATAATAAATGAATACATATTCTTTGCTCTATTACTCACTCCATAGCATTAATAGTTCTTATATCATATCTGTGTAGAATCATGGTAACTTACAGGTTGTAACACATTATCGATACATTACCGTTAACCACTGAACACACTCGAAATGTAAGTAGTTCAGAGCCATATTGATGCATGTCAGATCCTTCATTACTCACATACGCCTCAATCCACTCATACGTTGTCATAGTTACCCACAAAGAACAGAATATTTAATACCAATAATCATTAACAGTGGTTGATTTACAATTGTAGTACTATTACTCACAGTGCTACAATGGAGTGCTTGTCCCTCCCGGAATGTGTCCTGCACGCAACCATAACTTGCAAATTGGTTCTCTTTCCTCATAAATCATTGAAAACTAGCCCCTGTGTCATTACACTTCATATGAATTTATAGCCATCTTAAAATCATCAGAAAAATATTCTGAAAATACCAGAGAGTCAAGCACACAAAACTGAACAACACATTTTTTTTTCCCGAAAATAAGCCTCCCCGCTCGAGCGCCACTTTGGCCGCTCGAGCGGACTGTAAAATCCATCAGACTGCTGGAAGGCCGATTTTCCCGCTCGAGCGGGCTTTCCTCCGCTCGAGCGGACCAAGCGAATTCTAAAATTCTGTATTTCGGATTAGGCAACATCATTCCATTTTTCATGCAATTCCAAATGAAATCAAGACTATCTTTCAACCCAACATCACTATATTATGGATTCTACCTAAACATGACAAATTAAACAAGATTAGGAGCTTAAACAAGCCATCTCTCTCTTAATTTCCATTCTTGGATTCAAATTCTTCATGTTCTTATAACACAACACATGATATACACATACTATATATATACAAAGCCAATATTTCCATACTTGAGTTCAAACATAACAAATCAAAGAGCAAAACAATTAAATGATAGAATGATCTTATCAATTTTTCATCACAAACACACAAGACTTTCCTTACATCTCTAGGGCATAAGATCATCAAGAAAATCCCCAAATCCCATAATATGCCCTAGATGGTAACAATGAAGATTTTTTCATTAATATACCGAAGTTACCATAAATCAAGTCATAGATGTAAGTATTGAGGAGATCTAGAACCCCTACCTCGAAGAACAACAAAGGAGCAAGATTGAGGAGAATCCTTCAAAATCCCGAAATTCCAATCGGTAAAACTTAATAATCTTCAAACTTCTTCACTTCTTGATGGGTGATCTTGATCTAAACTAAGGGAAATGGAAGGTTTTGGAGATCAAGGACCTAGGGTTTTCGGACCTAGGGGAGGGAGATGAAGAATGAAAAGGGAAAGTGTGAGAAATGATCCAAAAAATCATGTTTTAAGCTGCTGTCCCGTAATTCACGCTCGAGCGGAGAAATTCCCGCTCGAGCGGACCTGTTTTCAGCACAGATCCCGAAACTTTGAACAGGTATAACTCTTCCATCCGGACTCCGTTTTAGGTCGTTCTTGTGTCCAAATTGAAGCCCCAGAAACAAGCTTTCCAATGGTTCTAACCTCACATCTAAATTCAAAGTGTGGAAAAAGAAATGGGCAAATGAATGACGGCTGATCGTAGATCAACTATCCGAATTATATTCTTTTGTCCAATCTTACTTTACCATCATACCACCACCTCAATCAATACCCCCAAAATAAGATAAAAACATTGTCAATGCCAATAGATATGGTTGAATTAAAGCACATTAACCTCTAATTAAATAAGGATGACTTTTGGGGTCATTACAGAACTCATCCTCCTTTGGTTTCTCCAAAGAACGGAAGCGAACAACTTATGAATCATCAAAGAAAAAAATTGCAAAAAGCTATAATTAGAATGTTGACTACATTAAAATTTTTCACATCTTCAAACACCCAATGAATGCATTGTCCTCCATTACTAATCACTTGGCCGGGGGAGGACATAGATAATAAACAAATAAAAGATAAAACAGTTCACTCCTTCCCTTTTCACTGTAAGTTCTTGGGGAAAAGAAAAAAAACAACTCATTCTTTTGTACACCAGCCACCCAACTTGTGGGTTGGGGCGGCTTAGGAAAAAATATAAAATATATAATTTCAACTAAACAACCATTAAAGAAATAGAATGGGGTACAACACAAATAAACAAAACCAAACTCCGCATTATGTCTCAATTAGGTACAACACAAATAAACAAAACCAAACTATGCATTATGTCTCAATTAGGTGGTGTTGGCTACATACAATGTCAAAGCCAGGAATTTAATATAAGGGGGACACCTATTAATTACAATCTCAAAATTTTTCTTCCCCAATCCATAACAATAACATAACAATAATTTTTTGAGCTAATGTTAAACATTAAAAATTAATATTCATTATAAAAAAATTAATTTTAAACTTTTACAATTAACTCCGACGAGTTTTCATCTTTTGAAATCTTTCCATAATAGTATCATTGTCAATGCCATCAAAAATATCTCTCTCAATGTAATAACCAAGCTATCATTCATCCGTTCATCACCCATTCGATTCCGCAACCGATTCTTCACAATATTCATAGCTGAAAATACCCTATCAATAGTAGCAGTTGCAACAAGTAAGATTAATGCTAAAGTCAAGAGCAAATACACCAATGGATATACTTTGTCTCTTCCAGTCTCCACCATTTTCTTAGCAAGATCGGCAATTCCATTCAACATTGAGAACTCACCACTGGATAGCATGTCGATAATATATGTATCAAGTTAATCCTTAAGTACCATGAGCTCCACCGAAGAAAATTCTTTGAAATAAAATTCAGCAAGATGAATTAACTTTTTCCTGTCAAAACTAGAGAAAGAGTTAGATGGATTCAAACATGTCACGCAAAGTAACAACTCAGTGTTCGACTCAGTGAAATGAGCATTTAGTTCTTGAATTTGTATATCCAAAACAGTGTAGAATAACTCAGCGCGATAGTGGTATAAGTGTGTAATTTCTTGAGCATTGCGCATTTTTCTCCCTCGAGCTACAAACATATCTTCCATTTGGGAAACATCAATTTCATGCTTTTCACAAAAAGACAAAATATCATCAAGTAAAGATGTCCACCCACTCTCCCTCATCTTTTGGAATCGTACTTTAGAAATTTGAACTAAATTCATGGCATTAACAATATCTTGATCTTTCCTTTGTAATGCTTGTGATAACTCACTTGTAATAGCCAATATCATTTTCATCAAATGAAGGTTGAATACAAACTCAAATGATTGAATTGAGTTCAACAATACATTTGCTTCTGCTTGTTGTTCTGAATTTGAACCATCCTCTGAAATCATTTCAAGTACATCAATCACTATTCAAAACATACTAGCCAAGCTGACTAAAGTATCATAGTATGAACCCCAACATGTATCACCAGCACGTTTAAGATTAGTTTCTTGATTTAAGCCTTGCCCACTAGATAGCTCTCCAATATTAAGTGCCTCAGCAACTTTTTCAGCTTGCTTCTCCCTAACAATATCTCGGCGTTTACATGATGCTCTAATAACATTCACCACATTAGAAACCAAAGTGAAAAGTAAACCAATTTGATTATGATTCTTTGCCACGGCTACAAGTGCCAATTGCAATTGATGAACAAAACAATGAACATAATATGCACAAGGATTCTCTTTTAGCATAAGTGTTTTAAGACCATTGAACTCACCTTGCATATTACTAGCCCCATCATATCCTTGACCCCGTAATCTGGAAATACTCAATCCAAGCCTGGAGAATAAATTTTCCACAACTTGTTTGAGTGAGAGAGCATTCGTATTAGCAACATGCTCAATACACAAAAAGCACTCAATCACTTGGCTTTTTTGTCAACATATCGTATTACAACTGCTATTTGCTCCTTGATTGATATGTCACAGGCTTCATCAATCAAAATAGAAAAAAGTGCATCACCAAGATTCTTAATAATCACATTTATAGTTTCAAATGCGGCCACATTTACAATGTCTTTTTGAATACCAGGAGATGTCAACTTGAGATTTTGTGGAGTATTGCTCAATGCAACCACTTTGACATCTTCATTATGATTAGCAAGAAACTTGAGAAGTTCAAGAAAATTTCCTTGGTTACTTGAATTTTCAGATTCATCATGCCCACGAAACACAAGTCCTTGTCTTAGAAGAAATTTGATACAATCAATCGATGAATTCAAACGGGTTCGATACTCAATTTGAGCTTGATCAGATTGTTTGAAAAAAAATCGTTTGAATATGTTGGTTTTGGTTTAACAAGTCTTGACATTTACTCAAAGCTTGATTATGAGCACTATTGGGACCTCCAACATGAGTTTGATTTTTTTTCTTTTTTCTTCCAATTTGAGAAACCCTCACCAACAAAAGAATCACCACCAGCTTAATCTCCAATATTGGGTTTGAAAAGATAACAACATAAACAAAATGCTGCATTTTTTGCTATGCTATACTCCAACCTATTAGGAAATTCACTAAACCAAGCTTGATTAAATCGCCGAAGTTTTTGTCCAAATGATTTTTGTGGAAAATTATGATCACGAGGTTGACAAGGACCTTTTAATAGATATGCACTACGAATTTTGTCTCGATCATTAGGATTATAGTCCATAATCCAAGGCCGTAGTCCTGCATCTGTAGGAAAGTCTACTAAGTTGATTTCTATGCAACTTTGTTTTGCGGAAGAATAATTATCATCTTCTTCTTGAGGAAGAGATGATTCCAACTTTGATTTTCTTTTGAAATAATTCTCCATGATTGTTTGACAAAACTAAAAATCAAAATAAAAATTCATAATCAAAATCACAAACCCCCACAAATCAAAATCTCCAATTTTAATACAAATCAAAAAATTTAAATTAGCACAAATCACAACAAATCAAAATTTCTAGTTTTAGCACAAATTATAACAAATCAAAATCCCTAATTTAAATATTAATCACTACAAATTAATATTTTTAATTTTAGCATAAATCAAATCACTAATTTTAGCACAAACAACAACAAACCAAAATCCCTAATTTTAATATAAATCACCACCAATTAAGATTCATAATTTTAGCATATCAAAATCTCTTATTTTAACATAGCAAATCAAAAAAAAAAAAAATTACAAATCAAAACTTAACAAATAACTATAAATTAATACTCATAATTTTTTATTTTAAAGTAAAAAAAAAATTAAGTTACCTGTAAACAATGAAGAGAAGATACCAAGGTTGTAGTGTGGTCCCAAATCTATGTTGTGTGATCCTAATTTGGTGAATCGTGAGTCGGTAAATTGCAAAGTAACAAAGGGAGACAAAGAAGACAAAGAAAATACGAAAGATACTTAACAAGTACTGTGAATAAATAAAAAAAATAAAAAATTTCATACACTTTTAGGATTTTAGAGTTTTAGCCTTGCTGTAATTGGAGTTGTGTGCACTCACCAAAAAAAAAGGTTGTGTGTCAATATTTGGTTCGGATTGGGATTCCAAAAAAAACAAACAAACAAACAAACAAACAAGCGTGGATGCGTGTGGTGTGTGTGTCAGTGGGTTTAAGGTCTATTTGGGAGGGCTATGTATTAGGAGGGGCACTACACTGTGTGAAAACCAGACCGCACTAAAAAAAAATCAAAAGTCAGGGAGGCACGTGACCCCCCTAAGCCCAACGTCCCTCTGCCACTGGCTACATAATTCTTTCCTGGCATTCAATCAATGGCTATATGCTTTGTTAAATTAAATATATCCATATAATTTCTTACAACTGCATTACATGTCAGTTTAGGTTTTTCCCTCCCAAACACCTTCATTTACAACACTCTTCCTTACTATGGCATCTACAAGTTGTCATTATGTATAACCAAACCATCTTCTTCTTAGCATGGTGTATCTCAACTCAACATCTTTAATTTATGTTACTCCTACCATTTCACAAAGATATTCATTTTTTATTTTGTCTTTTCTACTTCGACCAAATATCTATTTAACCTTATCCTCTACAAACATTTTATGAACATATTATTTCTTAGTGTAGATAGAGAAACATAGGGTTTTTATTGCCCACTGATTTGGGGGTTGTAGGACTATGGGCATCAAGCGATGGTGGAACTATGGGAAGTGGGTGATAGTGGTGCTTTAGGGGTTATGAGAGGTGCATTATGTGACATAATAAAAATTTGAGGATTCATGTGTCTAATTGGATATAGGTGTCAGAAACATATCCAACACTCTTACTCCTGCCATATCCGGTGGACACATGAACTTTGTGAAATATATAAAAGTCCATGTAACATGAGTTTGCATCATTGTAACTTTGTGGGATACCAATTTTAGCCATTTGGATTCCTTCTGGAATATTGAGTTTGTGGGCAATCAAAAAATGAAAGAAATTCACTAGCGTGTGAGCTTGGATTTTTTTCACATGATGTTAACTAGTGGTTGAGTGAGTATTTGTCATACACTCTTGACCTTGTATATTAGAAAATTTGGCATTCTCACAATGTTGCATAAAAGCTCTAAGATAATGATGTCACATTGTGAAGGCTCATGGAATACCTGACGATTATGCACATATTCCAAAAATAAAGGAACATCAGGATAGCGGCATTGTTCACTATTTTCAACTTGAGTGGATTTCTGAAAGAAAATGATGTCACCATCTTCAAGCTGCAAAAGATTTAGGTGAATATTTCCTTTCAGCTAGTCATGGTTAATGCATATCCGACCTCCAAAAAAAAGAATAGGCTATACACACCACAGTAGAATGTACAAGCAAAAACAGCTCACAATTGATCATGCTCATACCTGACTACCACGAAAGGTGAGCTTCTTGTCAATGCATTCACACATGACATTAGGTTCAAATTTTATTTCCTGAACATTAAAGGGCATGCATAAGATGACTGCCTGAACTAAATCTGTTGCTATGTGGCCAGGCAAGGGAGCAAGAAAATTGTAGTCAATCTACTACAATGACGTAACTGACCTCAAAGAGTTCGATTTCTTCATCAGGACTAAATCCAACCAACTCATTTAACTTTGTCAATATTTCTGCTAGCTTGCCATTCGACTTCACAAACAACCGCCCAACATACCTGATAACAAGGGGGAAAATGAAAAAAATCTTGGGTCAAGTGCTAGCATATGATTGTGCTTCCTTGGCGATGCTAACCTAGTTGGGATTGTTAAGGTTAGCTATGATGCTCAGTGCACTTCCCTACTTTGTTGATGTATTTTGCATGTGTTTTGCTATTCGCATCAATAAAGCTTTGTTTTGCTAATTAAAAAATAAAAATAAGCCTCAGTAACTAACTGAAAAGGAAAACAAAGAGTCCTTGGTAATTACATGCAACTCCAGCCCAATGAAAGAAATGTTAAGTACCTATTATAATTACATTTTTAATCTTACTATCCATAGATAAGATGAATTGAATGAAATGATTACTTCTAGATAGTAAAATTCACTTTTATATGCAATATTTTATTAGGGTAAATTATATTTTAACTCTTGTAGTTTGTCTAAAAAATACGGAATCCTCTTATAATTTTATTTGTAATACTTTAACCCCTTGGACTTCATACCAGAATGTAATTTCGAACGGACGTAACAGAAGTTGTAAAAAATCATAAATACTCCTAAATATTTTACACCCCCAGTCGTTTCATTTGACTAATACAGTATTCGTATCTCTATCTTCTTTCTCTCTCTATATTCTCTCTCACTGTGGTTGATTGGATTAAACTGGGGTTTTATCATCGATCCATCGTATTGCAAACGCCATCGCCAGTTTGGGTATGTTGTGTTTACCCTAATTTATTTTGATTGTTAGATGTTGATTTTGTGTAATTTTTATTCATATCTTTGTTTGTGTTCACTTCAATTTACACAATTTGTAATTTTTTACACATGGAATGCCTGTATTGCTTTAATTTTTGGAGATTTTAGTTAAAGTGAGGTGGGGTGGGGTGGGGTGGGGTGGGATATAGAGCTTCATAAATAATGGCTATTTTTTTCTTCATGATGTTAACTTTGGGTATTTTTTATTCATATATTTGTTTTTGTATATTTCAGTTTCTATATTCATGCCTTTTATTGCTTTATTTTTTGGGGATTTTAGTTAAAGTGGAGTGGGGTTTAGAGCTTTATTCATATCTTTTATGATGTTGATTTTTTATTCATATTTTTATTTCAGTTTAGAGATTTGGTAATTTTTTTTTTTACAAATAATGAAACTATGTTTTGGTATCATGATGTTGATTTTGGTATTTTTATTCACATCTTCTGTTTGTGTTTAGAGATTTTGTAATTTTTTATGCATGCCATGCCTATATTGGTTTAATTTTGGGGAATTTTGGTTAAGGTAGGGTATATAGCTTTATAAACAATGGATATTTTTTGTGGTCCCAAGGGGATTTTAATTAAATATTGGAGAATTTAATTAATAATCAAATATTAATTACATAGTGTGGTCCCAATGACTTTGATTTTTGTAATGTGGTCCCAATGACTTTGATTTTTGTAATGTAATATTGTTCACTTTTATTGTTTTGTGCATTGAGGTAAAAAAAAATAATTTTTGAGATCAATTACAATGGGCGCTTCAATAAGCCTCCTAATATTGCTTATAAACAAGAGAAACTGGAATATATTTATAATGTTGTCAGGTTGTCTTTTTTTGCCTTCGTTTGGGATGTGGGTTGACTTATTGGCTTTTTGGTTATTTTAGCCTGGGGCTAAAAAGCCTCACTTGGGATAGATTTTTTTAGCTTTTTTGACTTTTGTGAGAGAAAAAATGAAATGATTATGGGTGGGATGTGACATTTTGTCCTATTTGACTAAAATAGCCAATTTTGTCTTATATGGCTAAATTAGCCCAAGCAATCATGCCAAACGGAGAATTTGAGATTCATACCATGTTGAGGGAGATGAAAATAGATGTCTATAGTACTTGTGTATTGTGGTATAGGAAACCTAGAAAAACTTTGGTTGATGGGAATAATTGAAGAAGATGTTGATGTATTTACGGTGATATATGATTATGAAGGTTTAGATGTGATTCAATTGTTTGTGGAGAAGGGTTAGGAACCATTACAAGTGATAAGTCCAAAAGGGAAACATTTGGTACCCCAAGAGTACCAATTAGTTTTTAATCAGGCATTGACTTGGCATGAAATAGATATTGTTGTAGCAGAAGAAATGGTGCATGATGGAATGGAAAATATAAGTAAACAAGAGATGGATTGTTGAGAAAAAGAATAAGGTTTAGGAACTTATGGAGATAGAGTGCAAGATGTAGGTGATGAGGAAATGAATCATGGAGATATGGGTGAAGGAGTAAGAGATGAAGAAATGGATCATGCAGATGGGGGTGAAGATGTCAGAGATGAGGAAAGGGATAATGGAGATTGAGATAAAGAAAATAGTGATGATCCTAATTACATTGTTGATGGGAATGATGACAATGGTTCAGAAGATGAATACTATGAAAGTGATGAACCTAGTTGGTTGAATGAGGGTTTAGAGGGGCCAGACGATGATGATATTTTTGCACCAATGGAGATTGCAAAAAAAAAAAAAGGCAACCTCCTTCATGCGATACAAGGACCGATGATGAATGGTGGTATTCTAATTCTAGGAATGAAGATTTACACATTGTACATAACTCATCAGATGAAGAATATGAAGATAAATATCTTGAGTTCATTGAGGAAGTAGATATTAAAAAGTCACAACTCAAACTTGGAATGAAGTTTGCCACCCCTCAAATTTTTAGATAGGTAATGAAAGAGTAAAATATCAAACATAGTTATGACATAAAGTACATAAAGAATGACAATTCCAGGATTACTATGGTGTGCAAGCATGGACATTGATGGAGATTGCACGCTTCTCCCATGCAAGGTGAGAGGACTTTTCAGATCAAATCATTCCAGCTAAAGCATGCATGTGGAAGGTCATATGACAATCACTTGGTCAACTCAACTTACTTGGCACACAAGTATATGGACAAGTTAAGAGATGACCCTGACACCAAAGTTGGACTTATGCAAAAGACAGTTTGGAGGGAGTTTATGGTTGATGTCAGTAGGTCTCAATTGTATAGGTTAAAAAGATCAAGAGAAGTTATTGAAGGGGATCAAAGGGTTCAATATGCAAAGGTGTATGATTATTGTGAAACTGTGAGGCTGCATAATTCTAATAGTGTAATGCAAGTGGTGGTGGATAGGCCCAATGAAGACATGCTTAGGCCTAACTTAGAATTGCCCCTAGTTTTCCAGAGGTTATATGTTGGGTTTGCAGCCCTTAGAACATGCTTTATTGGAGGATCCAAGCCCATTATAGGATTGGATGGGAATCATCTGAAAGAAATCTACGGTGGCTAATTGTTATGTGCACTTGGAAGGGATGGGAATAATAACTACTTTCCAATTTCATGGGCAGCTGTTGAGGCAGAGACTAAAGATTCTTGGGTCTAGTTTTTAAGGTAACTCATGGATGATATTGGTAGTGTTAATGACATGGGATGGATCTTCATTTTTGATAGACAAAAGGGGTTGGTAGCTGCATTTGAGGAGGTAATGCCAAATGTGGAATATAGGTTCTGTATGAGGTATATTTACACAAATTTCAGAGCAAAGTTCAAATTGATTGAATTAAGGGACCTATTGTGGAAGGCAGTTGCAGCTGGGACTATGAGGGAATTTGAATTTCACGTGAACAAGTTCAAGGAAATGGATCCAAAAGAGAAAGCATACAAGTGGCTAAGGAAGATAGATCCTGCTCTATGGACTAGGTCCCATTTTAGTCCAAGAAGTAGGTGTGATAAATTGGTCAATAACATGTGTGAGTCATTCAATAACAATATATTAGAAGCTAGGGACAAGCCCATAATTAGTACACTTGAATGGATTAGGAGAATAGTCATGCATAGGGTCCTAATCAAGAAGGAAGGGATGCAAAAAAAACATTGGTCAAATATTTTCTAACATTTTGAAAGATCTGAAAACACTGAAGGTAGAAGCTAGGAATTGTTTTGCAACCTATTGTGGTGAAGAAAATTTGAAGTAGATTGTGGTGATACCACACATATTGTTGATTTGGAGAAAAAGAAATGCAGTTGTCGAATGTGAGATTTGATTGGAATACCTTGCAAAATGCAATCAGCTCCATATATGTTCAAAGAGAAAAGCTTGAGGACTATGTGCACCCTTATTACAATAAGGACCATTATCTTGTAGCCTCAATGATTCACCCTGTTCCAGGCCAGCATGATTGGGTTGAAACAAGATTACCAACAGTGGCTCCTCCATGTTATAGAAAATAGCTTGGAAGACCACCAAAAACGAGAAAGAATGGGATAGATGAGCCAAAAAACCTTGTCAGAGTGTCAAGGCAGAATAGGTTCATTATTTATGCTAGATGCCTTCAGAAAGGCCACAACCAGAGATCTTGTAAGGGTCCTGTCCATTGTAAGTCCAAGCTTTTTAATCAAAAAAATAGGCAAGCAGCAGTAGCCACCTTTAGCAGCAACAACAAATAGGGCTGGAAGTGAACCAAGTTGTTCACGAACAGACTCGGCTTGACTTGTTAAGGGCTCGAGCTCGAATAAGCCCTGCTCATCAAGCTCGGCTCGTTTATCTTTATTTAATTATATAATAAATATATTATTATATATTAACATATAAATATATATATATATAATACTATAAATACATTATTTATATACAAATAATAATATAAATAATATTAAAAAAATCTTATCAAGCCGAGTCGAGTCGAGCTCAAGTCCAGTTACTTATCGAGTCCAGTTAATATAAATATAAATAAAATCTATTGGAGTTGATTTTGCAGTTGGGAAGTCTGGATCCTTGTTGGCTACAATTAAAGTGAGACCTTTGTTGGTGGATCGCATTCGAGAAGCCCAAGGGAAAGACTCAGTTTTGGAGATGACCCGAGCTCGAGTGAAAGATGGTACTCTGTCAGACTTTATTATTAAAGAAGATGGTGTGTTGATGTTTAAAAGTAGGTTATATGTTCCAAATGAGCCCGAGATAAAAAGGGAGATATTAGATGAGGCCCATAATTCACCTTATGCAATGTATCCGGGGGAGTACAAAGATGTATCGAAATTTAAGAGAAAGTTATTGGTGGCCAAATATGAAGAGAGAGATAGCAGAATTTGTGTCAAGGTGTTTGGTATGTCAGCATATTAAAACAGAGCATCAGGGCCCAGCCGGTTTACTTCAACCTCTTCCGATACCTGAATGGAAATGCGAGCACATCACCATGGATTTTGTTTCCGGCCTACCTCGCACACAGAAGGGGAGTGACTCTATTTGGGTTGTTGTAGATACAGGTTGACCAAATCTGCACACTTTTTGGCTACTAAGAAAAACTTTTCACTTGATCGATTAGCAAAAATTTATGTGGATGAAATCATGAGATTGCATGGTGTACTGGTAACTATTGTTTTAGACAGAGACTCACGCTTTACATCCCACTTTTGGCCTAGTCTTCAAAATGCCTTGGGTACTAAATTGAGATTCAGTACAGCTTTTCACCCCCAAACTGACGGGCAATCCGAGACGACAATCTAAACTTTAGAAGACATGTTAAGAGCTTGTGTGCTAGATTTTCAAGGTAGTTGGGATGAACACTTGACCTTAATAGAATTTGCATATAATAATAGTTATCAATCAAGTATTGGAATGGCTCCCTATGAAGCTTTATATGGGCGAAGATGTAGAACTCCAGTGTGTTGGGATGAGATTGGAAGGAGAAAATTGTTAGGGCCAGAGATTGTTCAAATTACTACCGATAAAGTGCATATTATTCGAGAAAGGTTGCAGACGGCTCAAAGTAGACAAAAGAGCTATGCAGATAATTGGAGGAGGGATTTGGAATTTCAAGTTGGAGATCATGTATTTTTACAAATCTCGCCATGGAAGGGAGTGATGCGATTTGGTAAGAAAGGCAAACTAAGTCCAAGGTATATTGGGCCATTTGAGATACTAGAGTGCATTGGCAAGACTGCTTATCGTTTGGCCTTACCACCTAGCCTATCTCGCATTCACAATGTGTTTCATGTACCCACATTGAAGAAGTACATGCTTGACCCATCACACGTGTTAGATTTCCAACCAATCCAACTCAAGGATGATTTGTCTTATGAAGAGGAAGCCATAGAGATTGTGGACAGGAAGGATCAAGTACTACGTTCCAAGACTATACCACTAGTAAAAGTACTGTGGAAAAATCATGCTTTGGAGGAAGCTACTTGGGAGCGGGAGGATGATATGAAAATTCGATATCCACATCTTTTTCAAGGTATGAACTACACAAAATAAATAAATTTCGTGGACGAAATTTCTTTTAGGGGGGTAGAATTATAATATTCCTAACTTTCACCTTGAGCCAAACACACTCCTAAGTTAAACTCCACTTAGGATATCAAAACCCAACTCCAAACTTGATAGTAGGTGTGACCAAACACCCCTTTCCAACTAAAAACAAAATGCAGATTTTTTTTTTTATAGTTCATTGTCTTCATTATTTTCTCTCTAACTTCTCTCGACATTCTCCCTCATTTTCCTTTACCTTCTTGGTGGCCAAACACCACACCTTTGCTCCACCCTTACACCACCACCTTAACCCACCATCTCCACCACCGCCGACCATCCTATCTAGCCTGAAAAAGGGTTTGGTCGGCCACTCCTTCACTCTCTTTGAAAATAGCACAATAGAAGTATCAACTCTGGATTTTTCTTAATCTTTTGAAGAATCAAAGCTTGGGGTTTATTTTCTTGATGGATTAGAGGCTTTTAATTGGTAAGAATCTTACCCTAAAAAGTTTAGTTCAAGGTCTTACATATTTTGAGTTAGAGATGATAAAAAAAAAAAAAATTTATTTTAGACCTATTTTGATTTGGGGTTTGATTGTTGAGTTTTATACTCTCAATTAGTTTCTATGAATATTTTACATGTAGAAAAATGATCAATTTGATGGTTGTTTTGGAGATTGAGATTTGGGTTAATCTATGGTTTGAATGTGATGTAATAATTGGGGATTTTGGTGTTATAAAATTTATATGTTGAAATTGATTTGATAAATGGTGGATTGGGTATCTCTATGTTCTATGGAGGAATTTTATAAATGATTGAAGTGGTTTTACCTAAGTTGTTGAGTTTATGAAAATGTTGATTTTTGACTTTTGTAGTTAATTGATGGTGGTATTGTGCATAAAAATTGGTTGGATATTTAAAAAGTTAATAACTCAAAAATGTACAAAGGATGGGTGTTGTGGAGATTTGATAAGTTGTTTATTTGGGTGACTTGACGTTGGAGGAGTTCTTTAGCTTGTCATTCCATAACATGTCTTATGTAGGATCAATTTTGTAGATGTAATTTTCATTGAAAGCTTTTCCCTAATTTTAGATCCTATTTACTAATTGTTAGGATTGGAGGAAGGCGTATCTACACCTCTTGGGAATTAATTCGTAGAGTTTCAAATCTACACTTTTGCTATTTTGGAGGTGAGTATACTTACCATGGAAATTACCTTACCTCTATCTTTATTACAAAGTTTGAAAATATTTTTGAATTAAACGAAGTGAATGATACATTTCATCATGATATATGTATAAAAAGAAAATCTATAAATCTATTGAGGCCAAGGGTTGAGTTTAAATAAATATATGATTTCATTTGTAAAATAAAGCATGAAATTTTTATGAGAATTTAATTAAGTTGAGTCCTTCAAATTTTATGATGATGATGATTGAATGACAATGAAACATTGTGCGAGGGTATTTATTGTATTGATCATATAACTGAATATAGCCTTTGGGGCCACAAGAGCCAAATTGCTTTGGGGTCCTGGGGACCGAAATGTTTTAAGGACCATAAGGGTCATTGTACATAAGGGGTCCTGGTGACCAAAACATTGAAATGAGAATTGAAATGCTACGATGACATAAGTTATGTTCTTATGGTTATGTTTTGGGTAACAGTACCGTCACCACCTAAGTTGCAAGATAACACGACCCTAAGGCTATGTAGTGGTCCGTATGATGGACATGAAATCTTAAAGTATTGAAAAGTTGTATTTTTGTTTACTTTCATTATTCAAATGTATTTTTTTTTTCTGCCTTATGAGATCCCTTGGAAAAATCTTGATAACGGTTTATGCAATTTTTATTTTTTTTATTTTGTATAAATTCCAATCCAATTAAGCTCTTATGTTTATTATCTTTATTTTGAACCCAATTGGAAGGAGCAAGTTTTATAACTTCATAGTATTGGTATACTCATTGGGCTTTAGCTCATTCTTTTTAAATTATTTTTTTTAGATTCCTAGACTTTTGTGTGGCTCGCCTCAACTTGGAAGATTAGAATTTTTGAAGGATCAAATGTGGGCATCTTGTAGCTGAGGTTTTGCTTAGGGTCATTCTAGGATGTAGTTTTATCCTTTATTTTTTTTTTTATGAAGGAGGTTGATTGTAAATATTTGCTTTATGAAGTTGGATGTATTGATGGATTCATGAATAGTATGTTTTATTTTTGGGAAGTGATGCTTGGGAACTATCTTGTAGCATGATGATATTTTTGTCTTTGAATGGATCATCTCATATATGTTAGGCAATTGAAAGGCTTATGCATTGTTGATGATGTCGTGATGTGATATAAGAATTATACAGGTGATTGTTGTGTACAAGTGCTATAGCGTTTGAAGTGCACCCTCTTGGCGGGGTTTTGTCTTGCCAAGATTAGGTCGTTACAAATTACTTAATAGAGATGTAAATCATTGCAGCCCAGAAGGAAGCTCCCAACTAGGAGGGCCAATACATCCTCATCTCAAGTTAGATCTCTCCATTTTGCAATTTCATTTTTTTTTTTTTTTTTACATAACTTACAATATATAATTGCATAGTTGTTAAATTATTGTAGCCCACTAGAGTTGGCCACACATCTCAAGAATTTTCAACTATGAGAGGCAACACATCATCATCTCAGGTAAGCTCTCTCTCATTTGCAAGTATATTTACTTTTTTACATAACTCACAACATTTAATTGCTTACTTGTTACATCATTGCAGCCCACTAGAGTTAGCCACACTTCTCCAGAATTTCCAACTGTGAGAGGCAACACATAATCATCTCAGGTAAGCTCTCTCTCCTATACAACTTCATTTGCTTTTCTACATAACTCACAACATTTTATTGCATACTTGTTAAATCATTGAGCCCACTGGACTTGCCCACAATTCTCTACATTTCCCAACTTAGATGGGCAATACCTCTTCATCTCAATTAAGCTCTCTCTCTCTCTCTCTCTCTCTCTCTCTCTCTCTTATGTAACTTTATTTTCTTTTATACTATTCCACAATATGTAATTGCATACTTGTTAAATCATTTCAGCCTACTGGAGGTGCCCACAATTCTTCACATTTCCCAGCTAGGATGGGCAACATTTCATTATCTTAAGTAAGCGTGCGCTCTCTCTCTCTCTCTCTCTCTCTCTCTCTCTCTCTATCTCCTATGTAACTTCATTTGCTTTTCTACTATTCCACAATATGTAATTGCATACTTGTGTGTGTTGCAGCTTACTAATTATGACAGATGAATGGGTGGGCCGATTGGAAGTGGCAAAGTTATATCCATATATGCGTTGGGAGGAAGCTTTAAAACAAGAGGTAGAGGAGGAGGTAGGCTCGCAAAAGCTACAACTCAAAGGCAAATTAACAAAGGCAAAGGGAAAGCATGATGGAATAGACAACTTTTTTTGTGCAACAGATAGTTTTTTTATTCTATTTTGAGTGATTTTTATCTTGTTAAATCATTAAGTGGGTAGTTCCATATTGTTTTTGAATTTGAAAATGGCTAATAAACAATAGTATATTAGTTTAGTGTGTTTTGAAAAGCTTAGTGGGTAGTACACAATGGTTGATTAGTTTGTTTACTTATTATTTTGGCAGGAAGCACTACGTTTGCTTTATGGTTTGTATAAACAATTGTGGTTTGTATTAAATTAGGTCTATGTTGAATTGTGGCTTGTATTAAACAATTGTGAGTTGAATTATAGAATTGTGAGTTGATTTATACAACTATTTGTGTTGTCTATTGTCCACAGGTTCACTTGGGTTTTGTTTATTGTGTGCTTGAATGGTTTGATGAAATTGTTTATGTGTTTAGGGAAGTGAGCTGAAATTATTTATGTGCTTTTATGGTTTTGTATGAAGCAAATCAAGAATGTTTCAAATAGGAAATGTGTACGGGTTTGTGTACCTTTGTACATGGGCATTGCACAATGGTAAGCAATATGCTACTTTGTTGTTTATTTTTTTTTTTTTATTTTTTTTTTTTTTCTTGTTAGGTTCTTGGAGCTTCTATTCTTTAATGTTCTAAGAGTTGGTATTGCTAGATTTTTTGTCTTAAGATTTTATTTGGCATAGGTGCTCTTTTGTGGTTTGTTTGAATTTTGAAACATTTTTTTGGTTTAACTTTGTTATTTGTGTGTTAATTTAGAAGTAATGCAAACTATAGTGAGGTGTTTGCATTAAGTCTGCTCTTTAAGATGCTTTATCTGAAAAGATGTCATCAACAATTTTATTGCATTTTTTTGGTTCATCAAATACTTATATTTCATGACCCAAAACATTATTTCATTACCAAAACATTCTTTATTACAATAATTGCTTCACAGAGCATTTTACACCTTCATTGTTCAAAACAACAATCAGAAACACCTTCTTCATTCTTCATTTTACACCTTCACAATGTTTTCATCTCTCAAACTACATGGCCCAACAACAACCCATTTTTCTTGCCTCCAATCAACTTCAAGAAAAAGATTGCTATGATAAAGAAAAAAAACCATGTCCTAAACAAAGCTTTGCAATACATTTTCTTCTTTCTACGACTTGTTGTCCTTCTCCAATCGGTTCATCTTTGCAACCATCTTTGGCAACACCTCCCTCCCATGTTGGCATATGGGTGGATCAACCTAGTCAAAGTAGCCACAAGTTGCATCAACTTACAATAAAAAATATGCACCCACAAATTATTTTTCAAACAAAATTCAATCTTTATTTCTAGAAAAAACAAAATTTAATTTTAGCTTATCCCATATTTCTAGATGTCATTGAAGTCTTCATAGGAGATCTCTCTCCACAATAACATAGTCTTGGAGCATTGATCCTTGAGTGTCCACTTTCAGAAGAAAATAAAGAAGCCATCCAACAAAATTTAGAAAATCTTCAAAATCTTCAACTTTCAGAAAATCTGGGCAATTTGGGTAGAAAACCAGAATTTTTGGGCAAATTTGGGTTTAGGGTTCTATGTTGTTTGAGTCTTCTTCTGTATATATATAGCAATAAGAGTGTTTTGGTCATGTGTCATGTGTTTTTTGGTGGGAAAAACTGTTTCACTCACCGTTTATGGTCACACACGCTCTGTTTAAACAAGCAGTTTCATCTAAAATTGCACTCTAGTATGAAGTAGGGGGTTTAAGTGTTACAAATGAAACTATAGGGGGACTCCATATTTTTTAGACAAACCACAGGAGGTTAAAGTGTAATTTATCCTTTTTATTATTAAATAGTAATATCACTAGTCAATGACATACTATTAGGATTTTACTGAAATTTTACTTTATACAAAGGAGGCTACAGGCTTACACAACGATCAATCGATGGAGTTTTAGCAGTTTGTGGGGTTATAAAGTCCACGTCGATGTAAGCGTGTGAGTCCAAGTATTCAACCCATTCACCAGTGCCACCACCATGTGCTTTACTTTGGATGACAAGTTATTATTCACATTGTGAGCTGATGTTTTCATTTTGTTAGGTTTTATCTTGGCAACCCCGTTTAACAAAACTCCTTTTCAGTTGTATTTGTTTTCGCACTTTTTATTTCAATGAGGCTATGAGTTTTTAGATGCGAATCCAACCCGAATTGTGCATTGCAGAGAAGTTTTGTGATGTTAATTCTTTCAAGATTGCCACTTCGCTGATTATGACGGGGATCGAGCTGCCCAGTCAGCTCACGGGGGTCCAAGGGGCAGCGCCCCGGCGGGGTCGAGGGGCAGCGCCCCCGAAGCAAAATGCAAAATTACATTCGAAATTGCATGTCCGCCCTAGCTCGCTCGAGCGAAGGAGTTCTCGCTCGGGCGAAAGCTGCGTCCGTATAAAAACCTGAAAGAGATGATTTCACGCTCAAGGGTAGGTTGTTTGGCGCGAGTGAAGCCACTTATGGAAAACACGCGTTTTTGGTTCCTCGCTCGAGCGAGTGAGTCTTCACTCGAGCGAGCTTCGCAGTCCCAAATTTCTATAAGTATTTGTTTGTCACGGCCCAATCTCCGTGACAACGCCGCACACTCATATAAGTGAGCATGCAAGGCTAAGAATCCAATCACATAACCCACAATGTAAAATACTCAAATTAAATCCTTAATTGTCATAATGCCAAAATCCATAAAAGTAAATAGTTCTTATATGAAAATGTCCACCAAATCCACTAATTTAATCCACTAACAAAACAATAATCCAAGTACTTAAATCATGGTCCTACTCTCGGCACTCCCACATGTAAAAAAAATCCCACGCAGCTCTACTCTTCAGAATCTGAAAAAATAAAATAAGGGTAAGCTAAACAGCCTAGTAAATAACCAACCATCACTGTTAGCTGGATCAAGTATACAAAAAAAAAAAATAGTCGATAACCAATAAATATATTTTTTGCTACCATTCAATAAATGAACAATTATTTTGTAAGATGGTTTCGTAGCTGAAAATAAACAGTGTAGCAATACATTTTAATTGAAAAGACAATGAGGTAATTCAATGAAATTTCGTTGTTCAAAATTGATGGTTCAATATTCAAATGGTTCAATGATGCAATTCACAAAACCCAAGTCTTGGTGACTACGGTCACTTAGCCCGTGACAAGGCCCAGAACCACACATAGGCCAGTGGTAAAGCCCCAAAAGAAACTAGTTTTTGTGCCAATAAATAACCCCTATTGGCTAGGGTCCAAATCATAGTCAGACTAGAGTGATGTTCAAAATTCAAACAATACACAACTTTTAAATAAAACATTCGATATTTTCAGAATAAACATTTAGTACAATTTTCATAATAGTTCCACAAAATATTCAAATAATTTTCATAATAATTTTCGATACTGTTTTATACTTGACCCATATTTTATTTTAAGAGAACATGAAGGCTATAAATAAATATTTATGATTTTAAACGATTCAATAGGAATAAAAATGAACCAACAGTGATAGAGGGTTACTTACCTCAAAAGTTTAGAAATAACACTCTAACACCAACTCCAAACACCCAACTCCACCACTTCAATCACACAAACCTAATAAATAAAACCTCAAATAAATTAATATTTTTTACATGTTACATATACCCACAAAAGCCCCACTTTATTAGATTAATATATTGCTTTAATATCCAAGAGATCAAACCATTCAACCCAACTTTAAAGCTAAACACACCCTTACCCATGATACAAAACTCCATTGTTTCTATTACCCACCCAAAGTTACACTTACACATTGCACCTAATTCTCAAAACCTAAGTAGGCACCTATAGATCTTCCAAATCCCCTTAATGCATTGATTGTTAAATTCCTCAACATAAACTTAGTAATTAACAGTAAAGACAGATTTTACCTTAACCAATGGGTGTCCCAAAATCACCAACGTGCTGCCTCTAATCCCTATTGTAGCCTCACTTGAACCTCTCTTCTCTTTTTCTTTTCTTTTTTTCTTTTACCTTCTCAAACCCTAGCCGCGTATGGAGCAATTCACAGCCTCTGTTTTGTTTGTTTTCCAAGACTTAAAGCCACAATAGGTGGGCTTATTAACCTAATTTCTCAAAGTTACAAAATTACCCATCTAGGGAATAAGAAATATAATGCCATCTCATAACTAATTCTTTGATATTAATAAATGACCCATATAAATTAATTTAATTACTAATCTATCCAATAAAATAATCCTACACACAACTTGGGTTTTACATTGTTTTAGTCCAAAACTAGGATTACGTCTCCAGATCTCTTCTTGGATATTAAGGTTTATATCTGGGGATATTTTGCTAGTTTTCTTTGATGTTTTGATTGAGTATTCAACTCATAGTTTAAAGAGTATACATCAAAGGTTCGTTTGTTCTACACAAAAGAGAGAGTTGTTCTTCGGTGGATTCTGAAGAATTTGAGCCTAAAGCTTTGGTGGATTCTAGAGTGGCTCATCGTTAAGACAATTCCGAGATGAAGACGGGGTTGGAAGAGGCACATAGGGGTTGGTTCAATTCAGGCGTGGATTCGCTAGGTAATTGAGAGTATACCTGTGTAATTCCTTTATATCTTCTTAGTATATTGTTTTGTGGCTGTTGCCCGTGGTTTTTTATCATAATTGGAGATGCTTCAATTGTGGTTTTTCCACGTTAAAATCGTTGTGTCGATTTGTCTTGATTGTTTGATTGGGATTGTTTTATTGCTTAAAATTGATACATAATCACAAATCAATATCTAGCGGATTTCTAGATTTTTCACATTTCAATGCTATTTGATTTATGAAACGGATTTCAACATCTGTTTTCTAATTAAGGATTATTTTGAGATAACAGACGTTGAGACCCATTTATGTCAGATACTAAGATATTTAATTCTCAAAATATTTTATGTGACATAAATGCACACACAAATGGGTCTCAACATATGTCTGACACATTAATAATTGCGTGACATGAAAATATTTTATTATATATAACTTACATCTCTAACATAAACTTAAACTCCAATATAATAATATTTTTTTTATGTTATGTGACAGTTAATATGACATTTTTTGTCTAATTTTGAACATAAATTAGCTTTAGGAGTAAATTGTAAAAAACTTATAACATGAAGGGCCAAAGTAAAAAAATAAATAAACTTTAAGGGCCACAATGAGAAAGTGATCAAACATAAAAAGGGTAAAGTGTAATATACCCTTGATTTTTAGATTTTTTTATGAAAATACGTGCACAAAAAGAAAAATAAAAAAATTTTATTTTTTGATAGTGACTTTTTGACTATTTTAATATTTTCCCAAACTTACCCTAAGTTTGAACAAAAAAAGGAAAAAATTTATTTTTATCCCTATACTTTGCCTCAATAATCAATTACACCCCCAAACTTTGAATAATTTTAATTTTACCCCCAAAGTTTTTGAAATCGTAACGTTAAAAAAATTACATTTTGACCCCAAATTTCAAAAGAAAGATACAAGCTCACTGTAACTCGCCTTTTTTGCGCCCCCTTTTGGAAGTTCAAAAGATGCCCTACAGTTCAGACTCCCACGATTCTGAATGTAATCTCACAAGTGTAATGTGAAATTGATAAACACCAAATAGTCAAATTGGACTGCTTTGCCAGATACAGAGTCGCCACCTAAATATTTTTGAAAAATCTAGGAAACCCATGACTCGTGCCAAAGGCCACGTGTCCGTCATCACCAAAGTTACCTCAGCTCGGGAACTTAGGTACGAGAGGGGAAGGCCATGAATTGAGCACTCCCGCTCGCCCGATCAAAGATCGGCCTCTACTAATCATGACATGATTTTTATCAACATTATGTGCTCTTGTTCCAGTTATTAGACTAGCATTACTACATGATGCGCACAAGCAAGTATAGACTAGTTTGCCCGAATTGGAACAACTCAATTTCATGTTTGTTTTGCGAAAAGGGTTTGATTTTGTCACCTCAACTGGGCTTAAAGTTTGCGAATTTGCCACTAAACATAGTGGGCTTAAAAAACGTACATTTATCGAATCGTTCCAATTCAAACAACAAGCCTTCATCCACAAGCATTCAAACAGTTTAACAAGTAACCATTTAGCCTCATGGTAAGCATGCTAGACATGGAAATCACTCACAGTCATGCAAGTATGCTAAAGCATTAAAAACTCACCTAGTACTCCAAGCCAAAATAAAACAAAGTTAAAAAAATGCATGATTCCTAACTATGCTAAATGCCTAATGCAACACATACAAAAGATGCAATTAATAAGCTCGGCTACTAATGTGGCATATGAATTAATTCAAGATATGCGGTCTAAGCACGTATTCAAAGAAGTATTGAAATGACAATGCAGTTTGAATGATGCGCCGAGCCTCGGTGCATACAATACAAGATGAATGGATGCAAGCATGCGATATGCTAATTGAAATATGTCCCTAATCTAACCATAAAAAGCGGATAAATAAAAGGGAGAAAGACGTGGGGTTGGAAGACATACACATTATTACATCACACTCTCATGAAGGAGAGTCCAAATGAATTAAGCTAACTAGCTAACTAAGCTAAGCTAATTAAGCTAATTATTACATAACTTGAATGAATAATTAACTAACTATCTAACCTAATTAAATAAGAATTTAACTATGCTAAGCTAATTAAATATTACAACACAAACTAATTAGCTACAACTAATTAAGCTAATTAAATATTACAACACAAACTAATTAGCTACAACTAATTAATTTACAACAAATAAATAATTAATTTCTAATGAAACTAATTAATTAGCTAACTAGACCCGGGAAGTGAGGGAGGCCCATGCATGCTCGGTTTTCACCAAAGAACATCCACTGTTTGCTCCCGAAAGTCTCTGTTGCACAACCCTTGCACTGATTTCCTTCTCCAGATCAACTCTACCATGCTTCACAAGCACACTGCCCAAAATTCACTGGTGACCAGCAAGCCAGACCATTGAGGGGTTGTCATACAACAGTGATGGCCTGCCGGCCAGTAACAGTGGCTGGCCAGCTATTGATGATCCACTTTTCCTTGCTGTAACAGAGAGCAAACAAGGCAAAGGGAGAGTATTCTCACAGGTTATATGTACTGTGTATCCCTCTTTATCATCATAACATCTCAAAGGAGTGTTACAATTGGTTCCAAAACCATCAGTCAAGCAATAGCATTGCATGGTAGCCAAATAACCAAGGTGTACAAGTTAATAAATGCACAAATAAGACCAAAAAGACCATCACCCTATCATGCATGATCAAGGGCAATGGAGACCTAGGAAACTTGGCACATTTCATCACTTTGAGTATGAAATGCCCCAATCTTTCTTGTGTTCAATTAATGTCCAATCGAACACATCAAAACACAACCAATTTCTTATCTTGCACACTTTTAGTTTCAAATTTTAATTACTCATTTTAACTTACCAACCCATTCTTTAACCAATTAAGTCTATTGGTGAGAAGTCCTCTAAAGTGAAGGAAGTGTCAAACAAGGGGTAGCATAAAGCAAGAGAGAGGTGTCATGCCATTCATAATGAACCCCCAAAAGAGGATTAAACCATTAAGCAATGAACCTCAATCTCAAGCTTAAACTATCCTAAGGTTGAAACAACCCACAATGCAAATAAAAAGTGAAGAAATGAGGGAGATTGCAGAGATTATAAGTGCTGAAATGAAGTGAGAAAAGCACTAAAACATGCAATGAACTCAAACAAGTGGTGCCTGAAGGCCTAAAACACCAAGCTTGTGAGGACTATTACACTAGAGGCATGAAAAACAAGACTCAAATGCAACAACCAGCCAAAAATAGAGTTAAAATAGTCTAAAATAAGCCCTAAAACATGTTGGACTTGAGCTAAAAATAGCTAGATTAACATGCTAAACATGGCACAAACTAGGCTAGTAAGCAAGATACAAGGAGGGAAGGCTAACCCCTCTAATTTTGGACTTCAAAAAGTGTTTTTAGCCATTGAAAGAACTCTGAAATTCAGTGTTTAAAAGCTCAAAAATAGATAGTAAAAGAGTAGGAAACATAAGGGTAAAGGCCTCCAAAACAAGGTACAAAGAAGGGTGAACCAGCCCTCAACCTTTAATGGCCTTAAAACTCAAGTTTCAGCCAAAAATTGCCGAGTTTTTACAGTCCAAAAACAGCCCAAAAATAGTACAAAAATGTGCTAGAATGAAGACAAAAACATGGAGCAATTCAAGCAAGTAAACAAGCCAAAGGAATGGTGGCTAACCCCTCCATTTTAGGGACTTCAAAATCACTTTTTTAGCCTTTGGAAACCTCTGAAAATCAGTGGTAAAAAGCTCAAAAAAAGTTGATGAAGAGATGGGAAACACAAGTGGAAAGGCTTAGATAACAAGGTTCAAAGAAGGGTGATTAACCCCTCTACCTTTAATAGCCTTAAACCACGAGCTTCAGCCCATAAAAATAGTTGAAAAACACTTCAAAATTAGTAAGAAAAGATAGAAAAGAAGTAGTACAAAGATGGTACAAAAGCAAGAGAAGTTATACCTCTTGAAGATGAATGAACCCTTAAGCCACAACCAACCAATTTCACACTCTCAAGTGCTTCAAGAGCTCAATTTCACACTCTCAAGTGCTTCAGCCCATAAAAATAGTTGAAAAACACTTCAAAATCAGCAAGAAAAGATAGAAAAGAAGTAGTGTAAAGATAGTACAAAAGCAAGAGAAGTTATACCTCTTGAAGATGAATGAACCCTTAAGCCACAACCAACCAATTTCACACTCTCAAGTGCTTCAAGAGCTCAATTCCAAGCTCAAATAACTTCAGCAAGAAGTTCTCTAGGTTTGTTTTAGAGTGTTTGGGCAAAGGCTATGCAAGTTGAAAGAAAGAGAGAATTGTAGAGATAGAGGATTTTTTTTTTGCTCCCAAAGTTTTTGTAACCTTGAAATATGAGAGATAGGTCAAGTATATATAGAAAACAAGAGCCTCAGTCGAAAATATCAACAAATGGACATCTGAAGCTTTGTGGAAACAGCTGGAGAAAATATCTGCAAAAAAAAATCTGTTTTTTGACACCTGTGGCCAGCAAGCCATCAATGAAGGACGTCAAAACACATTAGTGGACGGCACCCTCCCCAAAAGTGGGTCAATATACTCAAAAAAAAGGTCAAAATTTTCATCACTGGCCGGCAAGCCACTAAAGTGGCCGGAGGACACATTAGTGGCCGGCCACAAAAATCTGCTTCCCAGGCCCGACTTCAAATAGGCATATCTCCTTCATCTGGACACCTTTTCTTGTCATTCTTGAGTCTAAATTGAAGCCCCAGAAGTCTAATTTCCAATGGTGGCAGCCTAACAACTAAATTCTAAGTGTGAAAAGAGATATGCCTATTTTAGTGAAGGTTGCTCATTTTTGTCCTAACCGGATCCATGCCTAACTTCTCCCAAACTAGTTTTCTTCCCTCCCCTCCTATTTTCTTCAACTCCAAACCTATAAAGAAGATGTTTTGAAAGATTTTTCAAAGAGTTCACCTGTCTTTCATTTATTTCCACTTTATCCTTGCTCGATTTACCAAAAAGTGCAACATTTAACGAAATGCGAGCCTCGGAACATCGTAGAAACATTTTCAAAAATATTTTGAAAGAGAGGGTTTTAAAGTCTAAAAAAAGTTTTGGTAAAAAATGGGGTGTAAGGTTGGGATTTAGAGCTCTCCTTGCTAAAGAAATCAAACATTCACACAGCACAACTTTCATCATCGAGTGATCAATCAGTGGCACCCAAGTCTTAAGGGCGGTCAAAAATAGGGTGTCTACACTCACCCTCTCCTACCCAAAATCGTACTCTTTCCCCTCCCCGTTTTCCACTTCGGCCACCCACTTCTCCATCATCCCAGCACTGCCATCATTGCAGCATCACTGTCACCCCCAACCACCTCCATTATTATTGTCACCGTCTTCCTACTCATCTTCCTTCTCTTCTTCTTCTTCTTCCTTCTCTTCTCATTAAACCTGAACCCTAGATCTAATTCTACCACCATCATCACCCACCACCACCGTCTTCTTCATCTTCTCTTGACTTGAGGAGTGAACATCAATAGCAAGCGAGCAATACCAAGGATGGGAGGTGGGGACTGACCCATCAATTCACCATCACGATAAGGACAGTAGCTAACATGCACACCATTGTGAGTAGCCATATTATCCTCGCATCACCACCACCCTCCTCCTCCAACACAAATGCACCATTTTCTCTGCCAATGACTTACCTATGAGTATTTCACTGTTTTGACACCCCAACCCACCAATATATTGTGGAGGATTGTAGAGAGAGAAATAGAAATTGAAGCAAAGGGTATAGTGGAAACAAGCTAGTTTTGGCCTTCTAATTAGGATTCTGGGTTGTCTAGGGTTTGGTTATGGAAATCCATTTTCAAAGATTTCTTGAGGAAGAAGATAATGGGTTTTCAATGGTGGTTTGATTCGTGTAGTGAGAGCAAAGGGCTTCTTGGTGGTGGTAGAGACGATGGCAACGGAGAAGAGATGAGGAGAGTGGCGGAGAGATTTAGGTAATTCAGGGAATAACAAAAGAGAGGAAGAGAGGGTGAGTTTGTATCTTTCTTTTAAAATTTAGGGTCAAAATATAATTTTTTTCAACTTTTTCTGTTTAAATTTGACGGTAAGGGCCAAATTGATTCGATTTCAAAAACTTTGAGAGTAAAATTAAAATTATTCAAAGTCTGAGAGCGTAATTGATCATCAAGGAAAAACATAGGGGTAAAAACAAAATTTCCTCAACAAAAAATAATCAAACTGTTTATGTTTCACAAAAATAAGTGTAAAAATCAACATATTTTTTTTAAAAAATCTGAACATAATTTTGCAAAGACAATTTTACTCACATGATAATTAATTATTTTAATAAGGACTTTATAACAATATAAGTGTAATATGGTAATTTTTCACACAAAAACAAATTGTTTTAAAACAAAAATAAAAAAAATCCCTAGCAAAGTTTCTCTATGACAAAAAAAATATGACTTTTTTAACAATCAACAATTCAATAACTTTTCTTAATTCTAAAAAAAATGAAAAAATAACTATAAAAGGAAAAAAAAAATTATCAAACTCCACCTCAATCCTGTTGTTACAGTAAACAAACATTTTTACATAGTAGGTGTTTGGAAAGTTGATATTTCAGTTTTTAACTATTTTAATAGACTAAACTTTTTGTGTTTGGAAAGATGATTAGATTTTTTTGTAGCTGGATGTGATGTTTGTGAGAGAAAAAGTGAAATGATTAGGAATTTTATGTGACATTTTGTCACATTGACTATTTTAACCTATTTTGTCTTTTTATAAATTTTAACCCAAAAAGCCAAAAAAATAACATTTGCCAAACACCCCCATATATTCTGATACTAACAGCTCCATTTGAGCATAATTTTCATCCCTCATCCCTTAAATCTTTAGTATCTGACATAAATGCACACACAAATGCAACCACTGTGGATGCTGTAAGGGTGCCAATGTAATATATATTGCTATTATAAATTTAAAATTCAAATTTTCATGAACATAGTCAAAACATATTTATTTATTTATTTTTTTAAAAACCCATAAATGTTAAAGTAAAATAAAATAAAACAAAAAGCAAATAAAAAAAGCACGTTCATTGATGCTAGTGTACTAGTCAAAAAAGAGGATTTGATAATCATACAAACATCAATGAAGCAGTTTTGATCCAGTGTTCCTTCCGTCGAACATCCAATCGGGGTTTCTGCAATTTTGTTGTATGCCTCTTGCCCCAAATGCTACATTTCTTTACTGAGCTCAGGAATGCTCGATCGAGAATGATTTCTAAATTCAGTGTACTCTTCTCAATGTCTCTTGTTAGTAACTATTTTTGAGTACTCAGTGAATTCCTCTGAGCTCAATTTTTCTTGGTGGGAGTCCAAAATGCCGTGTAAGAAGGGCAGTGATGAACCAGAAGTTGTTTCAGAAAATGATTCAAATATGATTCCCAACCATCTTTCTCTAGATTCTCTGCCTTCACCAGGACATCATTTTTGGTTTCTTTTAGGTATTGTGACATTCTGCACAAACATGAAGCATCATCAAAAAAAATTATGAAATCAAACCAGTATAGTATAGTAATTTTCTCACCAATGGATGTTTTAAAAATTATATAGGTTTTCCCTGTTATTTTTTTATTTTTATTTTTAAGAAATTTAATACGCCGACCACTCAAGATTTTTTTATAAAGTTCAAGATGATTATTTAGCCCTCAACTCTTATTAAGAAGCGTGATTATAAAATTTTAATAAGGGTAAATTACACTCACTTCCCCTAAAGTTTCTAATAAATACAGAAATTTTCCTTGCGATTTGAATAATTACACAAACTTCTCTTACTTTAACTGACATGGTCACGATTTCTCCCCTTCCGTTAGATTGAAACAAACGACATTACTTTCATATAATAAATAACCTTATTACCCTTGCTTTTGAGCACAAAGAGACAATAATACCATTGTCCCCTCCATTTACATCATATAGTAATTAAATTATGAATATATTTTAGGTAAGGCTCAAGTATCTTCTATCTCTCATCTGTTGGAATTTATGGTTTTATAGGCTTATTTTGGGCCAATTTTGAGCCCAAATTTGAGTGGGGCCCACACATCTTTTGGGCTGGAAACAAAGAGGTGACGTGTTCCTTGCTGCATGGCAAGTCACACGGTGAAGACGGTTCGTCAAAACCATTTATAAGTGAATGGGAAGTTGACATCGTTTTCGGGTTCATAGAATGGACAATTAAAGAGTCAAAAGTGGGTTTCCTTGAAATATTAGTCCCATAGTGAAACTTTAAGTGAGCTTATGTGGGTATATAAGCTCTAGGTGGACAAACTTGGGTTGGGCCCCATGGGGTACCCCAACTTTGTAGAAGGAAGGAGTTATGGACAAAGTGAGCCTTGGCTCAAACCACCACACGCACGCGCACCGCCGCAGTCCGTCCGGTCCGGGTCCGTCCGTTTGGCCCTATAAATACCAGAACCTTTCCAGCAAATTTTCACATCCAGAAAAATCTGTTCCCTTCCCATTTTGCTCTCTATTTGCATTATTCTTAGGGAATGTTTTGAGAGTATAGAACATAGGTTCTAGTTTGCCGAAATAGATTGTTTTTGGTGCTAATACAATCTGTGTTAGATCATTGTATCCTGGGAGATAGATGACATTTATCCGTAAGCACCAAAGCAGGGCGAATCTGTCTTAAGGACAAAGTATCACACACTCGACTTAATCAATTATTGTACTAATACATTTCGGTAAATAAGGTCTGTAAGTAATTTATTTTTATTTTGTTTGATTTGGTTTCAATTTATTTATTATACACAAAAGATTGTTCCAACAATTTTAAGACAGATTCAAATTATTCTGTTTATACAGAGTTTTTCGTTTGTTTCCTTTTCATTCTTTCTTCTTCTTATAGAAATTATTTTTTGTACTTATACAAAATAATATTCTGGTTGGAAAATACAAATAGTCGTAATATACTGTTTGGCAAATATTAGTAATATACTGTTTATTTTCTTTGACAACTAGTAATAATATACTGATAGTCATTAAAAATTTCATAATATTTATTTGTGAAATTGGTCAGAAATTAATTTTGGTTTTCAAAAATAATTTCTAAGTTTTCATTAATTAAAATTTTTTTTCAATATTTTAATTTTTGAAGTTTTACAGAAATATTTTTCTGTGTGGAATTAATTTGTTTAAATAAAATTTTATTTTCAAATTAATTGGAAATAAAAGTTACAATTCTTGTTTCTATTATTTTTACAGAATTTCAATTCTATGTTTATGGTTTAATTTTCTGTGTAATATAAAATTCTAATTGTAATTTTGTTTTATAATTGAGAATTCATGACTACTGAAACTAATGCTCAAACAAGTACTGGTATGGTGACTGCAATTGCACCAACCCCTCCTTCTATTGTGACTGTGCCAGTCAATCACGGTGAGAAGCCAAAGAAGTTCTTAGGAACTGATCTTAAAAGATGGCAGCAAAAAATGTTGTTTTATCTTACTACTCTGAACCTGGCTCGTTTTCTCCGTGAGAATGCTCCTACTATGAACGATGACGAAATCGACAGACAAGTGGTTGTGGCAATTGATGCCTGGAAACATGTTGATTTCCTTTGCTGGAACTACATCTTGAACGAACTTGATAACACATTGTACAATGTCTATAGCCCTATCAAGATGGCAAAGGAACTTTGGGAGTCTTTGGAGAAAAAGTAAAAAACAGAAAATACTAGCTCAAAGAAATTTGTGATTGGCAGATTTCTGGATTTTGTGATGATTGATTCAAAAATTGTGATCAGTCAAGTTCAAGATCTCCAACTTATTCTGCATGACATTCATGCAGAAGGCATGTCTCTCAGTAAATCCTTCCAAGTTGTTGCCTTAATTGAAAAATTACCACAAAGCTAGAAGGAATTCAAGAACTACCTCAAACACAAGCACAAAGAAATGACTATGGAAGAATTGATTGTGCGTTTGAGGATTGAGGAGGACAACCGCAATTCTGAGAAGTGGGCTGGTAAGCATCCCATGGAATCTAAGGCAAATGTGGTGGAACATGCTCCAAAAGCAAAGAAACAGAAATTTTCTAGAGAAAGTTCCGCACAAGGCTCTAAAGGAGAGGAAACTAAGAAGTACAAGTTCAATGGAAAGTGTTACATCTGTGACAAAGAGGGACATCGTGCCAAAGATTGCCGAAGCAAACGCAAAGGCAAAGGAAGATCAATCAAGAAGCCTACTCAAGCCAATATGACCAAAGTGGACAAAATTTCCAATGGTGTAGAGGACATAAATCTTTCTGCAGTTGTTTCCGAGGCAAACCTTGTTAGCAATCCTAAAGAATGGTGGGTGGACACTGGTGTTACTGTGCTGACAAAGAGATGTTCACATCTGATTCTATAGTGGACAACGGTGAACAACTTTTTATGGGTAACTCCTCGACTTCTAAAGTTGAAGGACAAGGAAAGATTATTCTGAAGATGACATCTGGAAAGGAACTCACTCTCAATAATGTGCTGCATGTACTGGACATTCGCAAGAATCTAGTCTCCGGATCTCCGTTGAGTAAAAATGGGTTTAGGCTTGTTTTTTAAAGTGACAAATCTGTACTTACCAAAAACGAAATGTATGTAGGAAAGGTTACATGTCTAATGGCCTATCAAACTCAATGTAATGACTGTTGTCCCCTCTGTTATTAATATAAATACATCTTCCTTTTACTTGCTTGAGTCTTCAAATTTGTGGCATGATAGACTAGGACATGTTAATTATGGATCTTTTGCATAGATTAATTAATATGGAATGTTTACCTAAATTTGAAATTGATCTAAATCATAAATGTGAAATTTGTGTTGAGACAAAATTAACCAAAACTCCTTTTCATTCAATTGAAAGAAGTACGGAACCACTTGAATTAATTCATAGTGGCATTTGTGATTTTAAATCAATTCAAACCAGAAGTGGAAAAAAAATATTTTATCGCTTTCATAGATGACTGTACTATATATAGTTATGTTTATTTAATTTGAACAAAGGATGAAACTTTGGAAACTTTCATTCAATATAAGAATGAAGTTGAAAATAAACTTGGTAAGAAAATTAAAAAAACTTAGAAGTGATAGAGGTGGTGAATATAAATCACCTTTTAGTGAATTTTGTAAAGAATATGGAATAATTCATCAAACCACCGCTTCTTACTCACCTTAACAAAATGGAATTGCTGAAAGGAAAAATAGGACTTTAAAAGAAATTATGAATACCATGTTCATAAGTTCTGGATTACCTCAAAACTTTTAGGGGGAAAGCAATATTTTCTGCTAATTATATACTTAGGGGTTGTTTGGGAAGTGCCAAAATAAGTATACTTTTTGACTTTTTATGAAAAAATATGAAATATGGATTGGGTTTGAAGTGATGTTGTAGAGAGGTGATGTGACTCAAATAAGAAGTGATGTGACCCAAATAATATTATTGTGACTCAAATAAGATGATGTGCTAAAATAGCATAACACATGCCAAACAACTACTTAATAAAGTACCCTGAAAGAAAGTGACTCAAAAACATTATGAAATGTGGCATGGGAGAATACCATCCTACAAATACTTAAAAGTGTGAAGGTGTTTGGCTAAAGTGGCTATTTTTAGTCCTAAAAAGACTAAGATAGGTCCTAAAATTGTTGATTGCATATTCATTGGTCATGCCATGAATAGTAGTGCATATCAATTTTTTATTCATAAGTCAGAACATTCCGAAATGCATGTAAATACTGTTTTTGAATCTCGAAATGCATATTTCTTTGAACATGTGATGCCTAATAAAACTGGACATGAGACTAGTACTAATAAAAAATCTCATGATGCTATTACTAGTCATGATCAAGAACAAGAACAAAAACAAAAACAAAAACAAAATTTAGATCAAAATGAGGAAGAGGAACCTAGGCGTACTAAACGTGCTAGAACCTCAAAATCTTTTGGTCCAAATTTTCTAACTTTTTTGTTAGAAAATGAGCCTTTAACTTTTAAAGAAGCTATGTCCAGTCCTGAGGCTTCTTTATGGAAAGAGACTGTCAATAGTGAAGTTGAATCCATATTGCAAAATCATACTTGGGAATTGGTGGACTTGTCACGAGGTTGTAAACCTCTTGGGTACAAGTGGATTTTCAAGAGAAAAATAAAAGCGGATAGATCAATTGACAAATACAAGGCAAGACTTGTGGTCAAAGGATTTAGACAAAAAAAAAAGGTCTTGATTACTTTGACACATACTCATCAGTTACTAGAATAACATCCATTAGAATGTTAATCACCATTGCATCTTTGTACAATCTAAAAATTCATCAAATAGATGTGAAAATCACTTTCTTAAATGATGAGTTAGATGAAGAAATTTACATGGAACAACCAAAATGATTTTCTGTTCCAGGAAAATAAAAGAAAGCATGTAAATTAGTTAAATCATTATATGGTTTAAAACAAGCGCCAAAGCAATGTCATGAGAAATTTGACAAAGCAATGATGTCAAATGGATTCAAAATTAATAAATGTGACAAGTTTGTTTATATTAAAAACACAAACAAAGGTTATGTTATAATATGTCTGTATGTGGATGATATGCTCATCATAGGTAGTAATAATGACATGATTAAAACTACCAAAAAAATGTTGAATAAACATTTTAACATGAAGGATATGGGAATTGTTGTTCTAACACTTGGTATGAAAATTACCAAAACATCAAAAGGTTATGCTTTGTCACAATCACATTACATTGAGAAAATACTTGAAAAATTTTAGCAAAGATGATGATCATCTTGCTAGAACATTTGTGGATGTTAATTTGTTCCTTTCTAAGAATGTACAAAAAAGTATTTCTCAATTAGAGTATGCCCAAATTATTGGAAGCTTAATGTACTTGATGAACTGCACTCGCCCAAATATAGCCTATGCAGTAAGTAAATTAAGTAGCTATACAAGTAATCCAAGAATAGAACACTGGAAAGCTATAATAAGGGTTCTAAGATACCTCAGATTTACTCATAATATTGGGCTAACTTATACTAGATATCCAGCAGTATTTGAAGGATATTATGATGCAAATTGGATATCGGATACTAGGGACTCAAAATCCACCAGTGGGTACATCTTTACTCTTGATGGTGCGGCTGTATCTTGGAAATCTTCCAAACAGACTTGCATTGCTAGGTCTACTATGGAATCAGAATTCATAGCTTTAGATAAAGCTAGGAAAGAAGCAGAATGGCTTCACCACTTCCTTGAAGATATTCCAATGTGGCCAAAATCGGTGCCTGCTATATGCATACATTGTGATAGTCAATCAACAATAGGTAGAGCACAGAATCATATGTATAACAGTAAGTCACGACACATTTAGTGAGGCAACTACTCTCTAATGGAATTATTTTCATTGAATATGTGAAGTCTAAAGATAACATAGCAGATCCACTAACCAAAAGGTTAGCAAGAGAGTTAGTTAAGAATTCATCGAGGGGAATGGCACTTAAGCCTATTAAATAAGAGTTACCACAACGGCAACCCAACATAGTTGACTAGAGATCCCAAGATCTAGGTTCAAAGGGACAACTGAGTTGTGTATGACTCATAAGGATCACTAGAGAGTCAAACTCCTACCCATTTCTATGCTGAAATAGTGATGTCTGTAGCGTTTAGGTAATACTTTTAATGATTCTTATATCTAGGAATACCTAGTGGAGTATGGCAGGATACTCTTCATAAGAATCACCTATATGAGTGTGAACTGGGCCGGTTCTATGAGATTTGTGAAGGGCTACAATTCTCTGGAGCACTCATAAAAGACCAAGTTGTTCAGGGCCAAAATGAACACAATATTGAGAACTAAACTATGTCTGGTAATATACTATGTGAGTTCTATTGTCTTGATTTACACAAATGGCTGAACAGTTCAAAACATCAAGTTCGCTAATTAGCTAGTAAATCCGATAGCGTCTCACAAGGGAAGGTTCAAAGCCAAAAGCTACCTATCATTTGCAGAATATCGCTGATTTTTGTACTCTATATAATTAGATTATGTTGTTGCATTTTGCCTCCGTCAAATTCCATTCATATGGGGAATTATTGGGATTTATGGTTTTATAGGCTTATTTTAGGCCAAATTTGAGTGGGGCCCACACATCTTTTAGGGTGGGTCCAAAGAGGTGACATGTTCCTTGCCGCATGGCAAGTCACACAGTGAAGATGGTTCGTCAAATCCATTTATGAGTGAATAAGAAGTTGACGTCATTTTCGGGTTCGTGGAATGGACAATTAAAGTGTCAAAAGTGGGTTTCCTTGAAATGTTAGTCCCACCTTGAAACTTTAATGTTGTGTTTGGTTAGGAGATTTGAGGAGAGATTTGGAAAGGAAAATGGAAAAGGTAGGTGAAATGTGAACAAAACATACCTATATTTCACCTAGTTTCACACACCTTTTCCCTTTCCCTTTCCAAATCCCTCCCCAAATCACCCAACCAAACACAGTGTAAGTGAACTTATGTGGGTATATAAGCTTTAGGTGGACAAACTTGGGTTGGGCCCCAAGGGGCACCCCAAGTTTGTAGAAGAGAGGAGTTATGAACAAAGTGAGCCTTGGCTCAAACCACCACATACACGCGCCTGCCGCCGATGGTCTGATCGGGCCGGGTGCAAGGTGCGGATTATGGGTTGGGTCCTTACATTAATTTTTTGGACAAAATTTATTTGAACTTTTTCTAAAATTTCTTGCTGAAAAATTATTTTTTCTGTATGAAATTAATTCAAATCTTGTGTCAAATTTTTTCTATCCAAACAGTGCCCATTTTCAGTCCATTTTCCAACAGGTTCAAACAAGTTGAACTGGACATATTTAATTTCCAGCAAGTTCAAACAGTCCGCACTTGTTTAGTTTGAACCATATCTGTTCAATTTGAAATTAGATCTGTTCAGGTTTATTTCATACCTGTTTGGTTTGAAATTCATACCTGTTCAGCCCTATAAATACCAGAACCTTTCCAACGGATTTTCACATCCTAAATACATCTAGAAAAATCAGTTCATTTCCCATTTTGCTCTCTCTTCACATTATTCTCCATATTAATTTTTAGGGAATATTTTGAGAGTATAGAACATAGGTTCTAATTTGCCAAAACAGATTGTTTTTAGTGCTAATACAATCTATGTTAGATCATTATATCCTGAGAGATTAACGCCATTTATCCGAAGCGGGGTGAATATGTCTTAAGAACAGAATGTCACACACTTGACTTGATCAATTATTGTACTTATACATTTCAATAAATAAATTCTGTAAGTAATTTATTTTTATTTTGTTTGATTTGGTTTCAATTTATTTATTATATACAGAAGATTGTTCCAACATCATCCTCATTAAAGGGCCTTTTGGGATCTAGTTTAAAAAAAAAAAAAAAGCCATTAAATTATTTGTTATCAGCTAAAAAAAATCAAATGTAACATAAAATTTTAAAAAAATTATAAAAAAAATCAAGGATTTGAGCCTTATAGCCTAATAAACTATGACTTTTTAATTTTATTAATTTAAATTTTAATATTTGATTTGTTTTCAATCTATATAGCCTAATAAACTATGAGTTTTTAATTTTATTAATTTAAAATTTAATATTTGATTTGTTTTCAAACTAAACTTGTTGAAAAAAAATATATTTTAGTCATTAAACTCAATAGAAATGAATATTTTAGACATTTTTGTATATCTAAATTGTGTTTAATAATTAAAATATACTTTTTCGATAGTTAATGAAAATAGGTACATAGTTTAGATTAGAAAAAAAAATCAAAAAATTAAGATTTAAATTAACAAAATTTAAAACTTATAATTTATTTTATTACAAGATTCAAACTCTGATTTTTATTTTTTTTTTGTAATTTCTCTTAAATTTTTTCATTCACAAATAATTTTCTAAAAACATTAACTTTTTTAACTTTAAAAAATCAAAAAATTGAAAATTCATAGTAAATAAATAAATCTCAAACACACTATCAGCGTGGTAATCAAACTTCTCCAAAACTTATGTATCACGGTGAGTTCAAATGTATTACCTTTTGTATTTTAAAATTCATGTTATTATGTGATTTGGTGGTGGGACAATCTGTCACAATCCGAACCCCGTCCCGTAAGGGTCGGTGAGGTGACCGGCCAGTAATTCGAGATTACCAAAGGCCTTCCTATACAAATCAAAATAATCGGGGCTAGCGGAAACTGAATATATTATATATAGCAAGTAGTCCAATGAGCTGTGAATCTATATGAAATAACACATGCACAAAACGTTAATTACCTACCCTATATTATGTACATAACTTCTTGTACCAAAAGCATTCATATACATATACACATATCAAAAACTCGACATCATGATCACCAACTTGACAACGGTCTTCTAGACCTAGCCTTAACTTGGAGACACAAAAATCTCATGAGGGCTTTAGACGGTGGCTCGGCTATCAATGCTCATCTAGGCTTGCCCTTCATGTCGCTCACCTAAACATATATATATATACACACAGTGAGTTAGAGCCTAGTGAATAACATTTAAGTAAAGAGGTTAGTGAACGAATTTTGAACATGTCATCTACATAAAACAGATCATAACAAATCAGTCTCATAGCTGAACATAATAATGGTATGTCCAATAGAATATATCATATCGTCTTCTTACTAGAGTAATTGGTCTTGGACACCGATTATCAAACATAACACCACTTGGTCAAGTGGCTAACAAGATCTCGTAAACGCACATTTGTCATGGACCCGCATTAATATGTTGCCCCCCCCATGACTTGGGACTTTCTATGGATGCTATGATAGATCAAAATAGGACATTCGTTCACTTAAACAAAATAACATTTTAGGAATCATAGCTTATCGAATAATAGTTCAAATGTAATTCATATGAATATATCTTTACAAGAATGTTACTCATAGTGGGCTTCCAAAAACGGTTGATCGGTCTTCGAATCTTAACCTACAAACACAAACATTTATAGTACAATGCTTCAAAACATATTCATTTCATTAGTCAATTTGTAAACCTATTCGGTTTATTCGTTGAGCCATTTCTACTCATTCTCTCATTTCCTCTGTAAGCATGATATGCATATGAGTTCAAAGCAAGTGTTAAAACCATGCAAATGAAGGCTTAAATCTCAGAAAATAAAGAGAAAACAAAATCGAGAAACTGAGTGCACGCGCGGAGGCCCTGGCTACTCGTGTGGCTCCAAAGTAGAATGCATTTCGGTAGAGGGGAAGGCTGGCCGCTCATGCAGTAGCCTAGGCCGCTCGAG
>CM069908.1:15978156-16395343 GCA_036172215.1 Camellia granthamiana | reverse complement strand
ATTAGACTACTCCTAATTGGCCTAAAATCAGTGGCCAAAGTGCCTAGAAATGGAGACTAAACACACACACACACATGCAAGTGTTATGGTCCAAACCCAAGGCATAAACATGGCAACCCCCAATCACACTTGGAGATACCAAACAAGGACAATGAGCACACATTGTAAAGCTCGGAAAATCATGCAAAACATGATGCCAAATCATGCAACAAAACAAGCCAAACAAAGCATGCAAATGGTCTAAGGTTCAAAGCAAATCAATGAGGCTTTGAACCACACTTAGCACAACCACACATGGCAATACTTAAACACTTAAAAACAGAGTTTTAACACATAAAACTAAGCCTAAAGGACCACCTAGATGGCATCTAGATGACATGAATCCAAAGGCACGCATTAAAGCCAAAACATGGAGCATTTAACACATGCTTTTAAAGCATTAAAGAGACAACTAAGGCAAGCATACAAGCGCACCAAAGGGTCTGAAATAACATGTTAAATGGTTCCAAACCATCAAAAATAAAGGAAGCAAGGCATGCTACACTCTCATGCTCTTAAGGCCAACAAGTCAAATGCAAAGGAGCTATGAGATACAAGTCATAACCGACCAAAACAAGCATGGACAGACCTCATGCATGGCAAAATAAGCATACAAGCTTCATGGATCTAAGCCTAAAACATGCTAGAAATAGAGGCACACAACCTAGGCATGTTAAGGGACTATTAAGGCATTACAAAGCAACTATGCAAGGCATGCAAAGAGTGCTAAAACCAACACTTAGCAATGTCATATTAGGGCATAATAAACATAAAATGCAGCCAAGATATGCTCAACAAACAATCAAACACTATGCTCTCTCAAGAGGCCAAATCTTGCCCTTTTCAAGGACATCAAGGAGAGGGGGTGGCCCTCTCCTTCTTGAGACTCTAAGGCATCATCTCCACCACTGAAATCCCTCAAGATTTTAGTGGTGGAGAGATCCTAACACCAAAGTCTTGGATCTCTCACAAAATGGCACAAAAAGTGGCCTTTTCAAGGCCTAAGGGTGGTCAAACCTACCCAAACCACCAAGCACTCTTAATGAACAATAAAGAGGCTAAAAAAACAGAACTTTTATGTGTTAAACACCAAGCACAAAAACAGCTCTAAGATATAGAAAAATGGAGTGCAAAAATGGGGTAAAAAGGGAGTAAAGTGATTACCCTTGTAGACCTCTTCAACAATGGTGATCTTGTTGCTTCCTTGAGCTCCAAACCAGTCAAAACCCTCAAGAACAAGCTCTGATCTTTGAGAACACCAAGGAAAGGTGAAAGACTAGGTGTTTAGGTGCAATAATATGAACTAAAACACCTAGAATACAAAGGGAAGAGAGAGATATGATATGTATCTAACCTAACCCTAAAAACCAGAGCTCCCTCTCACCTTTCTAACCGAAATTTTCTAACCCTTGAGCCAAGAGAGAAGCCCTTCTCTTATAGGCCACCAAAGCTTACAAGCTAAGTCAACCAAAGGCTCATCCCCTCCATACACGTGTATGGAGGGGAAGCAAAAGCTAAACAGCTGTCTAAAAATATCTCATAAAGCAGCTGTAAAGTGCCCGGCCGGCTAAGGATGCCATTTTGGCAAAACTTAGTGCCGGTCGGCACAAAAGAGTGCCGGTCGGCGCAATAAAGTGCCGGTGGCAACACCAGCCAGCCGGTGGCCTCTAGCCACAGCCGGTGGTGTGTGGGGATGCCTCACAAGGCATTCCCTGCCCTTCCAAGGCAAAACACAAGTGTTTGGTGCAAAACCAGACACAAAACGGTCGAGTTCGGAGGTCCTGAGGCAAGGCGCGCGAGCCGAGAACTCCGGGAACTCCAAACGAACACAAGCATGGATAATCACCGAGTGTTCCAACGGTGACGTCCAAGTCTTGAGGACGGTCAAAAATGGGGTGTCTACAGTTGCCCCTCTTTGACAGAACTCAAAAGTCATAACAATGACGGGAGTGAATGTCAAAGCCCAGAGACGACCCATTTTTATCAGGCCGAAGACTTGGACAAACATGCAAGACAAACAAGGTATGCGCCCGAAGGCAGGGGCAAAATGCAACTGAAAATGCAAGAAGCCGGGCATAACTCATGATCATGCAAAGAAAGCTGTAACGAAGCACGCATGCGACAGTTTTAAGCTAGATACGCCAAACTACACTATAATGCAGAAAGGATGTAAGAGAATTATGCAATTCTCGATACGTCTCACTCGGGAGATACAATACCTGCGCGGCTCGTCCGGTTTCACCGGCCTCGAATGAACCGTACATACAGTATCGTGCCTGCAAAGAAAGCAAACTTAACAGGTACAATATTGTTAGCAACATGCATGACAATGCAGAATGGATGCAAAATGATATGCAATGTATACAAAACTATGTATGAACAATGCAAATGGAAATGCAATATAATTGAAACTATATGCAAACTACATGCAAGGCAATTGAATCATGATTCATTCATGAGCGATTCGAAACCACACAAATGTCAAATAGATTGATGGAGGTAACAAGTCTGTCTACCATAGAAAAGGTGTCGAAGCCCTCAAGGCGCGAGCGCACGCAGAACTATGAGTAATGTAGACAGACACAAGAACAAGTATTGGGTGGAATGACATAAGTGGGGTGACGACCCGCTGGGGAAAGAATGATGATCCTAATGCCGGATGCAACAATTACACTACAATGTAATATGATGGATAGATAATACAATGGATATGGCACGCGGGCCAAACCAAATCTCGCCTAGGAAGGGCATGTACACGTACAAGCCATGTCTAACATAGAAAAGGTGTCGAAGCCCTCAAGGCGCGAGCGCACACAGAACTATGAATGTATAGACGTGAAAAGTATGAGCACATACCAGACCAAGCTCAACAAGGAAAGGCGCAAGCCATAGATGGAAGGTGATGCAATGGATGCATGCAATCGAATGGATACAATGGATATGGCACGCGGGCCAAACCCAGTCTTGCCTAGGAAAGGCATGTACGCATACGAACCATGTCTAACACAGAAAAGGGTGCCGCAACCTCAAACCAACATACCAGCGTGGAATAGGCGCGATACACAAGCAGAACGGTGTTTCGACGTGAAAAGTATAGGCACATACCAGACCAAGCTTGACAAGGAAAGGCGCAAGCCATAGATGGAGGCAATGCAATGAAATGCATGCAACCTATAATGCACTATCTACAATGGAATGGATGGAATGCATGACAATGCAGATGATGCAATGACCATGATTGCAGTTTTCCCTATTCTTCCAACGGGATGGTATACTAGGTTGGTTCAGTATCCAGAATTGAGGCGTATACACACTACCTCAACCTATGGGGCTTCCATACAGGTTTCAAGCCGAGGGTACACCCCCTGGGTATTTAAACCAGACTTTAGTCTCGGAAATCCCGAACCTTTGCGTTCTAGGCATGAGCCATTCAAACTCTAGTTTCCACCGTCCCCGTTGGTCTCCTAGGAACTCACCGCAAGCACGGAAGTCGTTTGGGCACGACAAACACCAAAGGAATTGCACCTTCAGAGGATTTAAGGTCTCCTAGACCGGAATGCAAAATGTATGCATGACAATGCATGTTGTTTTTTTGTTTTTTGTCTGAAAATGCAAATGATGCATGACGTTTTTTTTTTGGTTTTTGAAATGCAAATGATGCATGATAATGTTTTGTTTTTTTTTTCGGTTTTGAATTTTTGAAATGCATGACATATGCAATATTTACAATGATGCATGACAATGCGATATTTACAATGCGATGCATGATAATGCGGAGGAGGCACGCATGCCGATGTATCGAAGGTTGTGCACCCTCCAAGGATTTAAGGTCTCCTAGACCGTGCGTGTTTTTGGTCCCGCCGGACCCTCGTTTCGGGGCAACGCAAGTGTGGTGCGCCAAATAGCGCGATGAAATGCATGCCAAATGCAATGAGGGGCAACTTAACACACCGAAGGTCTTGCACCTCCCGAGGATTTAAGGTCTCCTAGACCACGCGTGTTTAAGGTCCCGCCGGACCGGCTTTGGGGTAATGCATGATAATGCAAATGGAGTGTGCGCACCAATGCACCGAAGGTCTTGCACCTTCCGAGGATTTAAGGTCTCCTAGACCGGGCGTGTTTAAGGTCTCGCCGGACCCAGTGTGGGAAACGATACGAAGCATAAATGCATGACAGTGCTCGTAATAAAGTGCGTGACAATGCAGTCAAGCGGGTTTAAGGTCTCGCCAGACCGTGCGTGTTTTTGGTCCCGCCGGACCCTGTGTGTTGGGGCAATGCATGATGATGAGATGCGCGAAAGAGCGCGATGAAATGCATGCCAAATGCAATGAACAGTGTACGTCAATGTACCGAAGGTCTTGCACCCTCCAAGGATTTAAGGTCTCCTAGACCGTCGCGTGTTTTTGGTCCCGCCGGACCCGGTGTGTTGGGGCAATGCATGATGATGAGATGCGCGAAAGAGCGCGATGAAATGCATGCCAAATGTAATGAACGGTGTACGTCAATGTACCGAAGGTCTTGCACCCTCCAAGGATTTAAGGTCTCCTAGACCGTCGCGTGTTTTTGGTCCCGCCGGACCCGGTGTGTTGGGGCAATGCATGATGATGAGATGCGCGAAAGAGCGCGATGAAATGCAAGATGAGGCACGCATACCTCATTGGATGGAAAATGGAATGCAAAACGAGGCATGCGTACCTCGAGATACAATGAAATGCAAAATGAGGCACGCATACCTCATCAGATGGAAAATGGAATGCAAAACGAGGCACGCGTACCTCGAAATGCGATGAAATGCAAGATGAGGCACGCATACCTCATTAGATGGAAAATGAAATGCAAAACGAGGCACGCGTACCTCGAGATGCGATGAAATGCAAGATGAGGCACGCATACCTCATCGGATAGAAAATGGAATGCAAAACGAGGCACGCGTACCTCGAAATGCGATGAAATGCAAGATGAGGAACGCATACCTCACCGGATGGAAAATGGAATGCAAAACGAGGCACGCGTACCTCGAAATGCGATGAAATGCAAGATGAGGCACGCATACCTCACCGGATGGAAAATGGAATGCAAAACGAGGCACGCGTACCTCGAAATGCGATGGAATGCAAGATGAGGCACGCATACCTCACCGGATGGAAAATGGAATGCAAAACGAGGCACGCGTACCTCGAAATGCGATGAAATGCAAGATGAGGCACGCATACCTCATCGGATGGAAAATGAAATGCAAAACGAGGCACGCGTACCTCGAGATGCGATGAAATGCAAGATGAGGCACGCATACCTCATCGGATGGAAAATGAAATGCAAAACGAGGCACGCGTACCTCGAAATGCGATGAAATGCAAGATGAGGCACGCATACCTCATCGGATGGAAAATAATGCAAGTCGCAAGGGACGTGCGAGACGGCGCGAGGCGGCGCACCGGAGAGTGTGATGAATGCGTGCAACACACACGGGGCAACTTTTAAATCTTATGAAAGACAAAAGGATACAAAAGGATACAGTCATCGCATGAATTTGAGTGTCACACACAGAAGACACTGTCTGAGGTCAAAACGGAGGCCGGTTGAGCGTCGGAGATGCACTTTCTTGCACTTTCTTGAGCTATGAAGACCCAAAACCCCTCATCTAGCCTAAACAAGGCCTTGGGAACACCACCGGCTGGGTGGGGTGGTCACCGGCTGGCCACCGGCTGCAGAAACCATTCATCGGCACAATATTGTGCCGACCGGCACAAAATAGTGCCGACCGGCCAAAAGTTGCTGATCGGGGGCAGATTCGGCATTTCGCTATGGGTCCTTTAAAATAGGGCTTGAAACCCTATTTTCCTCACTTTGCCTCCGCCGAAAATCTTTGCTCTCTCTCTCCAAAGTGTTTTTCTCTCACTTTTCCGCCGTTTTCCTCGCGTTTCACGCTCGTTTTACCGTCGGATTTGCGATATTCTTCGCGTTTCGGACATTTCCACCCGATCGAAACTTCATTTCAGGATCTCCTTTGCTATTTCCGCCTTTTCGGGACTTGTTCCCCTCGATTTCCTCTACACTTCCGTGTATTTTCATCTCCCGGCCTTTCCAACCATTTTCGGCCCGCTCGGGGTTGATCTTTTCGGTTGACCTTTCGTATTCTTGCTCGGTTTTCCTTTTCCGGCTATTTTCTCATCCCCATTGCCATGGCTGATGACATTCCACATGTCGGGACTCCCCCGGATCACGAGATGGATCCCGGGGTCGAGCTCCTCCCATTGAGCGAGTGCCCATTTGATCCGGCGACCTATCGCCCGGCGGTCCACGTGCTACCACCCGATGGACTTCGCCAGTTCAGGAGTTTCGACAGGGCATTGGACCCGGAGCTTCTGCTACGCGAGCCTGCCTCTCATCTCTCATTCGGCGCTTCCGAGGTAACCCTTCTGCTCTGCTTTACTTTCTGCAATGTAGAATTGTAAACTGTCAACTGCCATAGTTGATTACAACCTTAATTGCTTAGCTCTGATATACTATACTGTAGTTGATCGTAGACAAACTCACAACTGATATCTGTTTGAGACGAACACATGCACACACACTGCACTAGCCTCAAGCACTCAAACACGCGGCACACCGTATTTCACTGCAAATTCGCCGACACCCGGCACTTATTTGAATCTGAAAAGCTTGCACGCATGCTATATCTATCTGTATTGAACCGATCAAACACGCAGACACATTCCACGTCGTAGTTTACTGAAAACACACCGGCACCCGGTATGTGCTTGAATCTAAAAAAAACACGCACACATGCTATGTTTATATGGACCCGCATGGGGCACTGACACATCACAGGCCGTAGTCCAACTACTAGTACACTGAAACCTGATATCTGCTTGAATCTGAAAAATGTGCACACATGTACCATATTTACACTGAACCACTCAAAACACGCTGACGCATCACACGTTGTAGTTCACTGTGAGCACACCGGCACCCGATATCTGCTAGAGTCTGAAAACCTGCACACATGCTAGATTTGTCTGAACCTTTCATGCCTTACAACTCAATGTGTTTAACATTAATTTGCAACTGTATTCTTGAAAACAGAGGGATTCCTATACCGTCCGCGGGTATGGGAACGTTGCCACTCGCGACTGGTATGCGGAGCTTCCCGAGGCAGTTTGCCGGATCGTGGACCGGGCCGGCTTTGGCGCTTTCTGCAGGGGATTGTCCAGACTTACTGCTTGCAGGCCTCTCCTCGCGGCCCTGGCAGAGAGATGGTGGGACACCACCGATTCATTTCACCTATCGGCGACTGGGGACATGACGATGACCCCTTACGACTTCTCGATGCTCACCGGCATCGGGGTGGGGGGGGATCCGATCCCCTTTGATACAGACATGGATGAGTGGACCGCCGCTCAGGTCTACCTGCTCGGCGAGGCGCCACCTCTTGCTCGCCCAGGTTTCGTCCGCTACTCCTGGTTCGAGGTGCAGTTCAGGGTCCAGCCTACCCTTGTCGATGCAGCTCCGATGACCCAGGAGGCCGTGGAGCAGTATGCACGCGGCTTCTTGATGTTTCTGCTGGGGACCACTCTATTCGCCGACCGGGCGAACACCGTGCCTCTCTGCCTCCTCAGCGCACTGGTGGACGTTCAGCAGATCGTGCAGTATGATTGGGGCGGTGCCGCTTTGGCCACCCTATACGGCTACATGAGCTCCGTCTCCCGCTGCAGCGGACAGTTGCTCGGAGGCTACTGGCGAGCCTGGGAGGTATGTCTTCTCCTCTTCCTTACATTCCAGTTCTATACTTTCTGTATTTTGCACATTGCACACACTGTAGTTTGCTTCGCACTGTCTGTATACTGTACACACGGCACACACATACTCTGCTTTACACTGGCTGGACACTGTTTACACTGTACACTCTGCACAATACACTGCACAACACACGGCTCTGCTATTTCTACTCTTTTTCATTTTTGCTTTATCTGATGGTCATACTGACATCTGTTTTGCAGTTGTGGGTTTACGCCTACTTTCCCAGGCTGGAGCCAGTGCCGGAGACGGAGACTCCCCTGGTCATCCCTTTCTCGCGCCGCTACGATGGGAGGTGCACACGGCGACCTCGGGATACCTTCAGCTTCTACCACCGATTCTTCGACACCATCACCTCTGCCGAGGTATGTTTTGCTTACAGTTCATTTAAACTTTGCTTTGCTACTGTGTATTTTGATAACCAGCAAATAACCAACTGTTTCAATTCAGGTCACCTGGCGGCCGTGGGCTGCGGTGCCGGCAGATATTCAGGATCGGTTTGCCAGTGCGGAGGAGACCTCTCGCTACCGGATTTTGCTGGAGGGCCCGTTCTGTCGGGCTTGGTACCTGGGTGAGCGTTTCCTACGCCAGACCCTAGGGTTGCCAGAGCAGATAGTCCCGGTTCACCCTCCTAAGCACATGAGGGACACCGAGAGGTTTTCTCTGCAGCAGATGGAGGACTACACCCTTGGCTGGGTCGTGGACGTGGACACCCACAGGGGCGAGGGCGACTACTCCGAGTACGTCCGGACCTTTCTGATGCGGCCTCTGAGCGGGGGCTCCCGAGCTGAGTCAGAGAGACCTGCGGCGCCGGTGGCTAGGGCAGAGGTGGGAGCAGGAGCGGGATCGTCACAGAGAGCTCGAGCTCGCGGCAGGAGGGGAGTGCAGAGGGGACGAGGGACGGGCTGGCCCGCTCTGCCTACCATGCTGACATACAGGGGGCAGAGTGGGGAGACCTACCAGATCCCTTTTGCTCCTCCTCCGGCTGGTTATGAGTTGGCTGGCGTTCCTGACTTGCCTCCGGTATGTACCACTTTATTTCTGCATCTTGCATTGTCATTTTAGTTCATCTGATACTCCACAAAATGTTGATGCATCTAATACTTTTGCAGGCTTCCTCCGAGTACACACGGCAGTCGGTGGAGTTGTGTGCCTCCCTGATGGGGATGCTGCAGCGGACCCTTGATGTCTTGGCTGTCTACAGTCTTCCGGTATGTTCTTCTGACCACAGCCTGATACCACACATTGTTTCATACAACCTGATGCATTACACAACATCTGATAAACTGCTCACGGCATTCACACACTGTACTCATACACTGCATTCTGCACTGATTCACTGCTCACGGCATTCACACACTGTACTCATACACTGCATTCTGCACTGATTCACTGCTCACGGCATTCACACACTGTACTCATACATTGCATTCTGTACTGATTCACTGCTCACGGCATTCACACACTGTACTCATACACTGCATTCTGTACTGATTCACTGCTCACGGCATTCACACACTGTACTCATACATTGATAAACTGCTTCATGTATACTGATGCATTTATCCTTTTGCACTTTTTAGCCTCCCTTTCCGATTCCTCCCGTGGGTGGTGGCGCTCCATCTGGACCTCCCATTTCTACTCGGGATGGCAGGATATTCCCCCGCACCAGAGGGGGGCGCGGCCATGTGGTGAGCAGCTCGCAGGCTCCAGTTCCAGGCGACGGTGAGTCGGAGGCGGAGGTGGAGGCCTCTGAGGAGGAGGCGGGGAGCAGCTCAGGCTCAGGCTCCGACAGTGACACTTCTGGCGACGTTCCTGTGCTTCTGCCCAGGAAGAGGGCGAGGACGGATCCTCCGGCGCGGGGCCATTGATGACGCTACAGACTTCTGCTGTTTTTTTTTTTTTTTTTTCTTTTCTTGTACTTTTCTCTTTTTAGTAGATAGAGTACTATGTACTGCCGCAGGCAGATTTTGCTTTCAAAACTTTGTATTTGGGGAAGATGATATGAAACAAACTTTTATCTGGAAAGTGTTTACATTTGCATACCTCGTACTTTGCATTGCACTGCATCATATTACACCTCAAATGTAAATGATTACGATTTGTTGTCTGAAAATTGAGCACTTGCACGGTAATAATCGGATAACCAACCAACTAACAGCAAACAACCCAGACAAATCACTGCTCAAACTGAACAAATAGCCCATATTCTGCTGGGGATTAATCTGCACACAGCTCATAATACAATATCCGGTCCATTCTGCACACGGCAAACTTTGAACAATTGGCCCAATCTGACAAGACGGATCACCAAAACTGAGACAGTTGAAGTTGAAACACATTCGGATGTCCCGAAATTTCCTTTTCTTCTCTTGCCTCGCATAAATGTAGAGAATGGCACAGCATTCTGAGCACAAACGATTGACTTTGGAAAAGGGATTTCACAACCGGGGTATCGAGCCTACAACTGAACACAGTGGAAAGGACTCAAGTGAAGAAAATAAAAGGCACACGACCTAAACACAACGAGATACACTCGGAAAAGACTCAAAGCTAAATTGAGACCGACAAATCAAAGGACACGACACACGAACGTGCTTGAAAACAGAAGACCTTGAGGAGCCAATTCCTCCGGGCAGGTTCCCCACCCTTTCTGATTTGTGTGATTCTCACGCCACTCGGCCCTCAAGCTCGGTTTTTCTCTCAAAACCCTCTTGCTCACTTTTCTCTCGACTTACACCTCTCTATTCTTTATTCTCTCATTTTTCATCCCTCCCCAGGGTGATTGATGGATGAATAGGAAGCGGCGGATTCATGCCGAATACAGCTAGCTCACGGCTATTTCTTCTGATAGATAAAGTGCTTTCCTGGCAGGCGCGTTGATGACAAGGGAGAGACAGAACACCTGGCTCAAACTGTGCCCCTAGTTCATTACTTTGACCATTTTTTGTTGTTTTCTTTCTAAAACAGTTTTGATCAAAATGAACGTCAGATTAGCGTGCTTATTCAATTTTTGATTTGAAAATCATGCAAGCCAGGCTGTAAGCACTGAAAGTTTTCCTTTTGGGTCCAAACATGGTCCAATTTTGGAAAATGGAATAGTTTTCGAGAAAATAGTCAACCTCAGTAAAAATTTTCAAAAACTATTTTCGCGAACAGTCAATGCTCAACAAGCACAGAACCTACCCTCGAGATACGCAACCTTGGATCGGAGGCAATTTGGGAAAATTGCCCCTTGCTTGAAGGGGGGAAGAGGGCAGCGGAAAGTTGCCCCTAGTTTGGGCGGCAACTCAGGGCAACTTTATGGCGATATGAGGCAACAGAAAGTTGCCCCTTGCTTGGACGATGTCGCGGCATGCTCATCGATGATTGATCGCAACCGAATTCTCATGCACAGAGAGGACGAAGGCGGCCACAAACAATATATGGACACAGTCACCTTGAAAGCATTGGTGGTTGGACTTCAGGAGGAAGTTGATCACGCAGCTCCAGTTGTTGCAACCGAGACATCGAATTCGGAGGAAGCATAGGTAATCAGAACCATTACATGGACTGAGACGCTATGAAAGCGTTAAGGGCTGGACTTCAAGATGAAGTTGCCTACGTATCCCAAACATGGGAATCAAGCCTTACGTAGTTCCGGTTAAGGTACTCTCGGGTATTTTAACCTTCACTTTTTAGGCTCTAATTTTTGCCAAGGCACCTGTTACAGGTTTTCGACCTTGCGAGCTATGTTTTCTTTTCTTTTCATTCTTTTCTTTTTTTTGATATTCTTTTCTTTTCTTCTTTTTTTCGCATTTTTTTCTTTTCTTTTCTTTCCTTTTTTTTTCATTCTTCTCTTTTTTTTTTGTATTTTTCTTTGCTCTAACTTTTGCCTGGGCCGCCCTTCCGGGTTTTCGACCCAGCGAGCCTCTCAAAGGGTAAAAGTGTAGCAAGTCCATGCCAAATGGTTTTGAAATCGAAGCCCTCTGTATCCAAGAGAGTGACTGTTGTGTTGACTTGCAGAAAGGTCCATCACAGTTGCTTCGCGAGCCTTGTCTGGTGGGATCTGACCTTTTTTATTTGACTTTGGTGCCTCTTGCTCGAGGGCTGCTTCAAACTGGGCCACACGGGCTTCACATTGATAGCTGACCATTGAACATTCTGGATGCTGGTCCAAGGTTTGAAAATGAGGGGTCGAGTCTCGAGGCTGAGAGCGATCCTAAGCTGCGTAATCTCAGGAGCGATTCCACACAGGTCTTCGTAGGACTGCGCAAAACATTTTGTTTTCGAAAGTTTTTAAGAAGGCGACGAATCGCTCGCGCCAAAGACAGTGTGGAACCAGTCTGGATCAAGCCAGGGTCCTTCTCAGTACTCACGCTGACAAGCATGATTTCGATCATTAAGGGCTTAGCATGCCTCTCTTTCTTTCAACTTGATCAAAGTTTTGCAAATCCCGAGGAATTCCTTCCTCTTCGTTTTCACCGCAGTGTTCAAAAGGGTTTGAAAAACTTAGGTCAAAACAATAATTATTAGGGCACACAAGAGCGGGTGGAATGCGCTGTCACCCCATTCGAATTCTCTGGCACAACTAGCCCAACACAGATAGTACGGGAACACGATAGCCGCGGCTGTTTCATTCAGGTTCCCCGGATGTAAACTGGCTCCACAGCAGAGGTAGACCCAAAAAGAAAGCAAAAAGAAGTAATTACAAAACAAAACGGTGCTTGAGGCAACAACCCCGGAGTCACCTGGTATTCTATACAAAAGAGGGACTGACTCGTTACAACAAAACAGACCCTTAAGCAAAAAGGACGGACTCAGGACAGAGAGACAGACTCAAAACATAACAAAAGGCTGACTCGGCGCCCAAGCCAGGATTTACAAGATTAGCATTCGCAGATGCTCAAAAAAATGCGTGCCAGACACCACATCAAAAACTCGAGGCGCTGCCCGCAGGCGGTTGAATCCCAACTACATACTTGCAGCATCGGTGTCCTCAAAATCCAACAACTGAGTGGTGACGGATTTAGCTGAGGTGGGTGGGAGGATAACCTCGTTGTCAATCAGATCCTGCACCTCATGGCGAAGGCGAAAGCAGTTATAGGTGGAGTGGCCAGTTTGCTGGTGGTACGCACAGTACTGTGTAGCATCATGGCCTGCCAGGAGGTTCTTCGGCAGAGGTCGCGGCTCAAGAGGTTTAAGATGCCCCTTCTTAGCCAAAATGAGAAGCGCCCTAGACAGTGGCATGTAGAGAGCATGAAAGGCCCTGTGCCCTCGGGGCTGGTATTTTGAAGCCTGAGTGCTCCTGCTAGATGTGCTGGCGAACGGATCGGCAGGTGCGGGCTTGAATTTCTGATCCTTCCCAGGTACGGGGTTGGGAGTGAGAGAAACTGTTTCAACATAACGGGGTCTATCCCGATTTTCCGACTGGCTTGAACTACCCTCAGGTAGAGTGGGAAAAGCATCCTTCACAATTTTGGTTGTCATCGCAGATACCTGTTGTTTGTTCATCCCCCCGGCTTTCAAAGCCTCGACTGCCCACAGCAGCCATCCCATGGGGTCGGCGTCTGCCTTTGCCACATTTTTACCTCTGGCCTCAGCCTGATGAGAGGTTTGGGTTGGTACTGGTACATCACTGTTGTATGTGGAGGCCATCTCCGGCTGATTAAGCTCGATCACAATCCGCCCCAGTAGCGGGGGCTCTTGGGGCTCAAAATTTCCGGCATACGGTGCAACCGGTGGCGAGGCTGACATCCCGTAAGCGAGATCTGCCACAGATCTTTGGAGATCACCTATCATCCCCATTAACTCGAATGTAGTGGGCTCGCGAGCCTGATAGAACTGGGGGGCCCAGATTGGGTGTGTAGCGGGCGACCTAGGAGGATGCGGCATATCTACACCGGCCTCACTCTGTAGGGTGATCCCTTGATCCAACGCGGCTGTCATAACCACTATTTCTTCTGAACTTTGCGTCATCCCTAGTCCTGCCTCGGCAAGGGGAAACACTGACTATTCTGTATCAACTTTTTGAATTCTCTGAACTGAAAGGAGAAACGGACAGTATTTCAACCCAAAACAGATCAAACACAGACGCAGTTAAACAACTGATCTCTTCTACTGATTACTGTTCCCCAGAATCACTGTTCCCAGAACCGAACTAATACCCACAGATATAACTGGTTCCTCAACAACACTGATACTGATGCCCCTCGGGCCGGATATTCAAACTTGCAAACTGACATGCACTTTCCTGCAGAGGTACACTCTAAAAGCACATAGCAGATAAGTGAGAACAGAACACCCCTATGTTGGGGTAGGGTTTCCCTGTCCTATTTTGTCAGGAGCTAGGGTTTCACTACGCACACGGCGGTTTCAAACAACTTAGCATCGGGTAAGCAACCTGTCCTAGTTTGGAATGGTCACTACGGATTTCGATATGCACTAGGTCGAATGGTCGAAAAGGGTGCCCCGGTAAAACCGGGGTTTGTGTTCCCATACTGGCAGAGCCCACAACCGGTCAGCCTTACGGACATGCCTTGACAAGACAAGCCTCCGGCAAACCGCTCAGGAATAGCAGATGGCCAACACGGTGTCCTAGGCGCACCAATGCACATGCAATGCAAAGAAACACATATGTGTAGTCAAAACAGGATATCACGAGTTCGAGTCAAGCTCCCTAATAATCCCCAGCAGAGTCGCCAGAAACTGTAACACGTCCGCGGGGGACCTCGGCTACAGTTCGGACTCTCCTGCTTTTTTGTTTTGTTGCGGTTCATAATCTGAACCAAAGAGTCCAACTTTGGCAAATCGTTTTGAGAAAACAATTTTTTTGAAAAGTAGTGCCAAACATGGACTGCTTTGCCAGATACAGAGTCGCCACCTAAATATTTTTAAAATGGGGGGATTTAGGAAACCCTGACTCTGTGCCGAAGGCCACGTGTCCGTCATCACCAAAGTGACTTGGCTCGGGAGCTTGGGTACGATCGGGGAAGGTCAGCTATGAGCACCCCCTCTCGCCCGGTCCGAAGACCGGCCTCTACTAACCATGATATCCGTTTTTGAAAACTTTATGCATTCTTATTCCGGTTATTAGCCTAGAATTACTATGTGATGCGCACAACACAAAAGTATAGACTAGATTGCCTAACTTGGAAATAAACATTGCATATCCGTTTTGTCTCGAAAAACGTGTTGGTTTTTGCTACTCGAAAGTAGGCTAAAATACGGATTTCAATGAGTTGTTCCAACTCACGCAATCCAACCTCCACCCACAGGCATTCAAGCAATTTATCACGTAAGCATTTAGCCGCATAGCAAGCATACTGTCATGGAAAACGTTCACACTCATGCGACATGCTAAAGCATAAAAACTTACATCGTACTCCGTGCCAAAAACAAGAGACTGGTTAGCAAAACATGCATGACCTAGTTCATGTTAAGTGGCTAATGCAACACAGACATAGATGCAATCTAGAGTAGGCTCGGCTAACCCTAAACATGGCATATGAAATGCGCGAGTAGCACGTATTCAATTTGGAAATCGAAAGTACGATGCAGTTTGTATGATGTACCGAGCCCGGTGCATGTAAACAAATGCATGAATGCACGCATGCATTGCATAAGGTATGCTAATTTAAATGTGCCCTAATCTACCATCGTAAGCAGGTAAATAAAAGGGAAGAAAGAAGTGGGGATTGGAAGACATACATCCACTCACACACACTTATTACAGATACGCCCTCACTCGGAGGGACCGAAAGAATATACAATTTAATTAACTACGCAAGCTAATTAATTATTACAAATTAACTAAATTAATCAGATAAATTAATTAATCTAATTAAACAGTAAACCGCCTCGGGATGAGGGCCAAATGCAGCATGCGCTCGGGACTGGCTCGGAACCGCACTGCCATGCACGGATTGCCTCTGTTTCCTCTGCTCTCCTCCTCAGAAAATTACCAAAGTCCCAGGAGTGCCTCTCAGGGCACTGGGGATCACCACCGGCTGGGGTAGGACACCACCGGCTGAAGGAGGAGGCCACCGGCACAAAAAGAAGCCATCGGCTGTTTGTTGACTGCCGGTCGGCACTAAACAGTGCCGATCGGCACAAAATGCCTGCAAAACCTGCAACTCACAGCAGCAGAGGACAACAACATGCATGGCAATATAATTCAAGCCATTTATGCACCAAACACATCCCTTATCATGTTAGTGACTCAAAGGGGCATGTGCCTCGATTCTCGGACCACCAATCGCGCATTTCCATGCACGATGGCCCAAGGGACCAAGGATGCAACTTCACTTTCAAATGCATGCAAACCAAGTAAACATGAAAGGGTGCCAAACCTCTATCATTTTCATCTCAAGAGGCCAAGCATGCATGCTTATGCAATGCAACTCTAAGCATGTTATCTAGCATGCAACATGAACAATGCGAGCAAGCTAAACATGTTAGGCATACAACCTAAGCAAAGAGGCATATAAACCAAGCAATGGAGTGGACTAAAACATGAATTAGACTACTCCTAATTGGCCTAAAATCAGTGGCCAAAGTGCCTAGAAATGGAGACTAAACACACACACACACATGCAAGTGTTATGGTCCAAACCCAAGGCATAAACATGGCAACCCCCAATCACACTTGGAGATACCAAACAAGGACAATGAGCACACATTGTAAAGCTCGGAAAATCATGCAAAACATGATGCCAAATCATGCAACAAAACAAGCCAAACAAAGCATGCAAATGGTCTAAGGTTCAAAGCAAATCAATGAGGCTTTGAACCACACTTAGCACAACCACACATGGCAATACTTAAACACTTAAAAACAGAGTTTTAACACATAAAACTAAGCCTAAAGGAGCACCTAGATGGCATCTAGATGACATGAATCCAAAGGCACGCATTAAAGCCAAAACATGGAGCATTTAACACATGCTTTTAAAGCATTAAAGAGGCAACTAAGGCAAGCATACAAGCGCACCAAAGGGTCTGAAATAACATGTTAAATGGTTCCAAACCATCAAAAATAAAGGAAGCAAGGCATGCTACACTCTCATGCTCTTAAGGCCAACAAGTCAAATGCAAAGGAGCTATGAGATACAAGTCATAACCGACCAAAACAAGCACGGACAGACCTCATGCATGGCAAAATAAGCATACAAGCTTCATGGATCTAAGCCTAAAACATGCTAGAAATAGAGGCACACAACCTAGGCATGTTAAGGGACTATTAAGGCATTACAAAGCAACTATGCAAGGCATGCAAAGAGTGCTAAAACCAACACTTAGCAATGTCATATTAGGGCATAATAAACATAAAATACAGCCAAGATATGCTCAACAAACAATCAAACACTATGCTCTCTCAAGAGGCCAAATCTTGCCCTTTTCAAGGACATCAAGGAGAGGGGGTGGCCCTCTCCTTCTTGAGACTCTAAGGCATCATCTCCACCACTGAAATCCCTCAAGATTTCAGTGGTGGAGAGATCCTAACACCAAAGTCTCGGATCTCTCACAAAATGGCACAAAAAGTGGCCTTTTCAAGGCCTAAGGGTGGTCAAACCTACCCAAACCACCAAGCACTCTTAATGAACAATAAAGAGGCTAAAAAAACAGAACTTTTATGTGTTAAACACCAAGCACAAAAACAGCTCTAAGATATAGAAAAATGGAGTGCAAAAATGGGGTAAAAAGGGAGTAAAGTGATTACCCTTGTAGACCTCTTCAACAATGGTGATCTTGTTGCTTCCTTGAGCTCCAAACCAGTCAAAACCCTCAAGAACAAGCTCTGATCTTTGAGAACACCAAGGAAAGGTGAAAGACTAGGTGTTTAGGTGCAATAATATGAACTAAAACACCTAGAATACAAAGGGAAGAGAGAGATATGATATGTATCTAACCTAACCCTAAAAACCAGAGCTCCCTCTCACCTTTCTAACCGAAATTTTCTAACCCTTGAGCCAAGAGAGAAGCCCTTCTCTTATAGGCCACCAAAGCTTACAAGCTAAGTCAACCAAAGGCTCATCCCCTCCATACACGTGTATGGAGGGGAAGCAAAAGCTAAACAGCTGTCTAAAAATATCTCATAAAGCAGCTGTAAAGTGCCCGGCCGGCTAAGGATGCCATTTTGGCAAAACTTAGTGCCGGTCGGCACAAAAGAGTGCCGGTCGGCGCAATAAAGTGCCGGTGGCAACACCAGCCAGCCGGTGGCCTCTAGCCACAGCCGGTGGTGTGTGGGGATGCCTCACAAGGCATTCCCTGCCCTTCCAAGGCAAAACACAAGTGTTTGGTGCAAAACCAGACACAAAACGGTCGAGTTCGGAGGTCCTGAGGCAAGGCGCGCGAGCCGAGAACTCCGGGAACTCCAAACGAACACAAGCATGGATAATCACCGAGTGTTCCAACGGTGACGTCCAAGTCTTGAGGACGGTCAAAAATGGGGTGTCTACAGTTGCCCCTCTTTGACAGAACTCAAAAGTCATAACAATGACGGGAGTGAATGTCAAAGCCCAGAGACGACCCATTTTTATCAGGCCGAAGACTTGGACAAACATGCAAGACAAACAAGGTATGCGCCCGAAGGCAGGGGCAAAATGCAACTGAAAATGCAAGAAGCCGGGCATAACTCATGATCATGCAAAGAAAGCTGTAACGAAGCACGCATGCGACAGTTTTAAGCTAGATACGCCAAACTACACTATAATGCAGAAAGGATGTAAGAGAATTATGCAATTCTCGATACGTCTCACTCGGGAGATACAATACCTGCGCGGCTCGTCCGGTTTCACCGGCCTCGAATGAACCGTACATACAGTATCGTGCCTGCAAAGAAAGCAAACTTAACAGGTACAATATTGTTAGCAACATGCATGACAATGCAGAATGGATGCAAAATGATATGCAATGTATACAAAACTATGTATGAACAATGCAAATGGAAATGCAATATAATTGAAACTATATGCAAACTACATGCAAGGCAATTGAATCATGATTCATTCATGAGCGATTCGAAACCACACAAATGTCAAATAGATTGATGGAGGTAACAAGTCTGTCTACCATAGAAAAGGTGTCGAAGCCCTCAAGGCGCGAGCGCACGCAGAACTATGAGTAATGTAGACAGACACAAGAACAAGTATTGGGTGGAATGACATAAGTGGGGTGACGACCCGCTGGGGAAAGAATGATGATCCTAATGCCGGATGCAACAATTACACTACAATGTAATATGATGGATAGATAATACAATGGATATGGCACGCGGGCCAAACCAAATCTCGCCTAGGAAGGGCATGTACACGTACAAGCCATGTCTAACATAGAAAAGGTGTCGAAGCCCTCAAGGCGCGAGCGCACACAGAACTATGAATGTATAGACGTGAAAAGTATGAGCACATACCAGACCAAGCTCAACAAGGAAAGGCGCAAGCCATAGATGGAAGGTGATGCAATGGATGCATGCAATCGAATGGATACAATGGATATGGCACGCGGGCCAAACCCAGTCTTGCCTAGGAAAGGCATGTACGCATACGAACCATGTCTAACACAGAAAAGGGTGCCGCAACCTCAAACCAACATACCAGCGTGGAATAGGCGCGATACACAAGCAGAACGGTGTTTCGACGTGAAAAGTATAGGCACATACCAGACCAAGCTTGACAAGGAAAGGCGCAAGCCATAGATGGAGGCAATGCAATGAAATGCATGCAACCTATAATGCACTATCTACAATGGAATGGATGGAATGCATGACAATGCAGATGATGCAATGACCATGATTGCAGTTTTCCCTATTCTTCCAACGGGATGGTATACTAGGTTGGTTCAGTATCCAGAATTGAGGCGTATACACACTACCTCAACCTATGGGGCTTCCATACAGGTTTCAAGCCGAGGGTACACCCCCTGGGTATTTAAACCAGACTTTAGTCTCGGAAATCCCGAACCTTTGCGTTCTAGGCATGAGCCATTCAAACTCTAGTTTCCACCGTCCCCGTTGGTCTCCTAGGAACTCACCGCAAGCACGGAAGTCGTTTGGGCACGACAAACACCAAAGGAATTGCACCTTCAGAGGATTTAAGGTCTCCTAGACCGGAATGCAAAATGTATGCATGACAATGCATGTTGTTTTTTTGTTTTTTGTCTGAAAATGCAAATGATGCATGACGTTTTTTTTTTGGTTTTTGAAATGCAAATGATGCATGATAATGTTTTGTTTTTTTTTTCGGTTTTGAATTTTTGAAATGCATGACATATGCAATATTTACAATGATGCATGACAATGCGATATTTACAATGCGATGCATGATAATGCGGAGGAGGCACGCATGCCGATGTATCGAAGGTTGTGCACCCTCCAAGGATTTAAGGTCTCCTAGACCGTGCGTGTTTTTGGTCCCGCCGGACCCTCGTTTCGGGGCAACGCAAGTGTGGTGCGCCAAATAGCGCGATGAAATGCATGCCAAATGCAATGAGGGGCAACTTAACACACCGAAGGTCTTGCACCTCCCGAGGATTTAAGGTCTCCTAGACCACGCGTGTTTAAGGTCCCGCCGGACCGGCTTTGGGGTAATGCATGATAATGCAAATGGAGTGTGCGCACCAATGCACCGAAGGTCTTGCACCTTCCGAGGATTTAAGGTCTCCTAGACCGGGCGTGTTTAAGGTCTCGCCGGACCCAGTGTGGGAAACGATACGAAGCATAAATGCATGACAGTGCTCGTAATAAAGTGCGTGACAATGCAGTCAAGCGGGTTTAAGGTCTCGCCAGACCGTGCGTGTTTTTGGTCCCGCCGGACCCTGTGTGTTGGGGCAATGCATGATGATGAGATGCGCGAAAGAGCGCGATGAAATGCATGCCAAATGCAATGAACAGTGTACGTCAATGTACCGAAGGTCTTGCACCCTCCAAGGATTTAAGGTCTCCTAGACCGTCGCGTGTTTTTGGTCCCGCCGGACCCGGTGTGTTGGGGCAATGCATGATGATGAGATGCGCGAAAGACCGCGATGAAATGCATGCCAAATGTAATGAACGGTGTACGTCAATGTACCGAAGGTCTTGCACCCTCCAAGGATTTAAGGTCTCCTAGACCGTCGCGTGTTTTTGGTCCCGCCGGACCCGGTGTGTTGGGGCAATGCATGATGATGAGATGCGCGAAAGAGCGCGATGAAATGCAAGATGAGGCACGCATACCTCATTGAATGGAAAATGGAATGCAAAACGAGGCATGCGTACCTCGAGATACAATGAAATGCAAAATGAGGCACGCATACCTCATCAGATGGAAAATGGAATGCAAAATGAGGCACGCGTACCTCGAAATGCGATGAAATGCAAGATGAGGCACGCATACCTCATTAGATGGAAAATGAAATGCAAAACGAGGCACGCGTACCTCGAGATGCGATGAAATGCAAGATGAGGCACGCATACCTCATCGGATGGAAAATGGAATGCAAAACGAGGCACGCGTACCTCGAAATGCGATGAAATGCAAGATGAGGAACGCATACCTCACCGGATGGAAAATGGAATGCAAAACGAGGCACGCGTACCTCGAAATGCGATGAAATGCAAGATGAGGCACGCATACCTCACCGGATGGAAAATGGAATGCAAAACGAGGCACGCGTACCTCGAAATGCGATGGAATGCAAGATGAGGCACGCATACCTCACCGGATGGAAAATGGAATGCAAAACGAGGCACGCGTACCTCGAAATGCGATGAAATGCAAGATGAGGCACGCATACCTCATCGGATGGAAAATGAAATGCAAAACGAGGCACGCGTACCTCGAGATGCGATGAAATGCAAGATGAGGCACGCATACCTCATCGGATGGAAAATGAAATGCAAAACGAGGCACGCGTACCTCGAAATGCGATGAAATGCAAGATGAGGCACGCATACCTCATCGGATGGAAAATGAAATGCAAAACGAGGCACGCGTACCTCGAAATGCGATGAAATGCAAGATGAGGCACGCATACCTCATCGGATGGAAAATAATGCAAGTCGCAAGGGACGTGCGAGACGGCGCGAGGCGGCGCACCGGAGAGTGTGATGAATGCGTGCAACACACACGGGGCAACTTTTAAATCTTATGAAAGACAAAAGGATACAGTCATCGCATGAATTTGAGTGTCACACATAGAAGACACTGTCTGAGGTCAAAACGGAGGCCGGTTGAGCGTCGGAGATGCACTTTCTTGCACTTTCTTGAGCTATGAAGACCCAAAACCCCTCATCTAGCCTAAACAAGGCCTTGGGAACACCACCGGCTGGGTGGGGTGGTCACCGGCTGGCCACCGGCTGCAGAAACCATTCATCGGCACAATATTGTGCCGACCGGCACAAAATAGTGCCGACCGGCCAAAAGTTGCTGATCGGGGGCAGATTCGGCATTTCGCTATGGGTCCTTTAAAATAGGGCTTGAAACCCTATTTTCCTCACTTTGCCTCCGCCGAAAATCTTTGCTCTCTCTCTCCAAAGTGTTTTTCTCTCACTTTTCCGCCGTTTTCCTCGCGTTTCACGCTCGTTTTACCGTCGGATTTGCGATATTCTTCGCGTTTCGGACATTTCCACCCGATCGAAACTTCATTTCGGGATCTCCTTTGCTATTTCCGCCTTTTCGGGACTTGTTCCCCTCGATTTCCTCTACACTTCCGTGTATTTTCATCTCCCGGCCTTTCCAACCATTTTCGGCCCGCTCGGGGTTGATCTTTTCGGTTGACCTTTCGTATTCTTGCTCGGTTTTCCTTTTCCGGCTATTTTCTCATCCCCATTGCCATGGCTGATGACATTCCACATGTCGGGACTCCCCCGGATCACGAGATGGATCCCGAGGTCGAGCTCCTCCCATTGAGCGAGCGCCCATTTGATCCGGGCCGACCTATCGCCCGGCGGTCCACGTGCTACCACCCGATGGACTTCGCCAGTTCAGGAGTTTCAACAGGGCATTGGACCGGAGCTTCTGCTACGCGAGCCTGCCTCTCATCTCTCATTCGGCGCTTCCGAGGTAACCCTTCTGCTCTGCTTTACTTTCTGCAATGTAGAACTGTAAAACTGTCAACTGCCATAGCTGATTACAACCCTTAATTGCTTAGCTCTGATATACTATACTGTAGTTGATCGTAGACAAACTCACAACTGATATCTGTTTGAGACGAACACATGCACACACACTGCACTAGCCCTCAAGCACTCAAAAACGTGGCACACCCGTATTTCACTGCAAATTCGCCGACACCCGGCACTTATTTGAATCTGAAAAGCTTGCACGCATGCTATATCTATCTGTATTGAACCGATCAAACACGCAGACACATTCCAACGTCGTAGTTTACTGAAAACACACCGGCACCCGGTATTGTGCTTGAATCTAAAAAAAACACGCACACATGCTATGTTTATATAGACCCGCATGGCGGCACTGACACATCACAGGCGTAGTCCAACTACTAGTACACTGACAACCTGATATCTGCTTGAATCTTGAAAATGTGCACACATGTACCAAATTTACACTGAACCACTCAAAAACACCGACTGCAGCAACACGTTGTAGTTCAACTGTGAGCACACCGGCACCCGATATCTGCCTAACCTGCACACATGCTAGATTTGTCTGAACCTTTCATGCCTTACAACTCAATGTGTTTAACATTAATTTGCAACTGTATTCTTGAAAACAGAGGGATTCCTATACCGTCCGCGGGTATGGGAACGTTGCCGCTCGCGACTGGTATGCGGAGCTTCCCGAGGCAGTTTGCCGGATCGTGGACCGGGCCGGCTTCGGCGCTTTCTGCAGGGGATTGTCCAGACTTACTGCTTGCAGGCCTCTCCTCGCGGCCCTGGCAGAGAGATGGTGGGACACCACCGATTCATTTCACCTATCGGCGACTGGGGACATGACGATGACCCCTTACGACTTCTCGATGCTCACCGGCATCGGGGTGGGGGGGATCCGATCCCCTTTGATACAGACATGGATGAGTGGACCGCCGCTCAGGTCTACCTGCTCGGCGAGGCGCCACCTCTTGCTCGCCCAGGTTTCGTCCGCTACTCCTGGTTCGAGGTGCAGTTCAGGGTCCAGCCTATCCTTGTCGATGCAGCTCCGATGACCCAGGAGGCCGTGGAGCAGTATGCATGCGGCTTCTTGATGTTTCTGCTGGGGACCACTCTATTCGCCGACCGGGCGAACACCGTGCCTCTCTGCCTCCTCAGCGCACTGGTGGACGTTCAGCAGATCGTGCAGTATGATTGGGGCGGTGCCGCTTTGGCCACCCTATACGGCTACATGAGCTCCGTCTCCCGCTGCAGCGAACAGTTGCTCGGAGGCTACTGGCGAGCCTGGGAGGTATGTCTTCTCCTCTTCCTTACATTCCAGTTCTATACTTTCTGTATTTTGCACATTGCACACACTGTAGTTTGCTTCGCACTGTCTGTATACTGTACACACGGCACACACATACTCTGCTTTACACTGGCTGGACACTGTTTACACTGTACACTCTGCACAATACACTGCACAACACACGGCTCTGCTATTTCTACTCTTTTTCATTTTTGCTTTATCTGATGGTCATACTGACATCTGTTTTGCAGTTGTGGGTTTACGCCTACTTTCCCAGGCTGGAGCCAGTGCCGGAGACGGAGACTCCCCTGGTCATCCCTTTCTCGCGCCGCTACGATGGGAGGTGCACACGGCGACCTCGGGATACCTTCAGCTTCTACCACCGATTCTTCGACACCATCACCTCTGCCGAGGTATGTTTTGCTTACAGTTCATTTAAACTTTGCTTTGCTACTGTGTATTTTGATAACCAGCAAATAACCAACTGTTTCAATTCAGGTCACCTGGCGGCCGTGGGCTGCGGTGCCGGCAGATATTCAGGATCGGTTTGCCAGTGCGGAGGAGACCTCTCGCTACCGGATTTTGCTGGAGGGCCCGTTCTGTCGGGCTTGGTACCTGGGTGAGCGTTTCCTACGCCAGACCCTAGGGTTGCCAGAGCAGATAGTCCCGGTTCACCCTCCTAAGCACATGAGGGACACCGAGAGGTTTTCTCTGCAGCAGATGGAGGACTACACCCTTGGCTGGGTCGTGGACGTGGACACCCACAGGGGCGAGGGCGACTACTCCGAGTACGTCCGGACCTTTCTGATGCGGCCTCTGAGCGGGGGCTCCCGAGCTGAGCCAGAGAGACCTGCGGCGCCGGTGGCTAGGGCAGAGGTGGGAGCAGGAGCGGGATCGTCACAGAGAGCTCGAGCTCGCGGCAGGAGGGGAGTGCAGAGGGGACGAGGGACGGGCTGGCCTGCTCTGCCTACCATGCTGACATACAGGGGGCAGAGTGGGGAGACCTACCAGATCCCTTTTGCTCCTCCTCCGGCTGGTCATGAGTTGGCTGGCGTTCCTGACTTGCCTCCGGTATGTACTACTTTATTTCTGCATCTTGCATTGTCATTTTAGTTCATCTGATACTCCACAAAATGTTGATGCATCTAATACTTTTGCAGGCTTCCTCCGAGTACACACGGCAGTCGGTGGAGTTGTGTGCCTCCCTGATGGGGATGCTGCAGCGGACCCTTGATGTCTTGGCTGTCTACAGTCTTCCGGTATGTTCTTCTGACCACAGCCTGATACCACACATTGTTTCATACAACCTGATGCATTACACAACATCTGATAAACTGCTCACGGCATTCACACACTGTACTCATACACTGCATTCTGCACTGATTCACTGCTCACGGCATTCACACACTGTACTCATACACTGCATTCTGCACTGATTCACTGCTCACGGTATTCACACACTGTACTCATACACTGCATTCTGTACTGATTCACTGCTCACGGCATTCACACACTGTACTCATACACTGCATTCTGTACTGATTCACTGCTCACGGCATTCACACACTGTACTCATACATTGATAAACTGCTTCATGTATACTGATGCATTTATCCTTTTGCACTTTTCAGCCTCCCTTTCCGATTCCTCCCGTGGGTGGTGGCGCTCTATCTGGACCTCCCATTTCTACTCGGGATGGCAGGATATTCCCCCGCACCAGAGGGAGGCGCGGCCATGTGGGGAGCAGCTCGCAGGCTCCAGTTCCAGGCGACGGTGAGTCGGAGGCGGAGGCGGAGGCCTCTGAGGAGGAGGCGGGGAGCAGCTCAGGCTCGGGCTCCGACAGTGACACTTCTGGCGACGTTCCTGTGCTTCTGCCCAGGAAGAGGGCGAGGACGGATCCTCCGGCGCGGGGCCATTGATGACGCTACAGACTTCTGCTGTTTTTTTTTTTTTTTTTTTCTTTTCTTGTACTTTTCTCTTTTTAGTAGATAGAGTACTATGTACTGCCGCAGGCAGATTTTGCTTTCAAAACTTTGTATTTGGGGAAGATGATATGAAACAAACTTTTATCTGCAAAGTGTTTACATTTGCATACCTCGTACTTTGCATTGCACTGCATCATATTACACCTCAAATGTAAATGATTACGATTTGTTGTCTGAAAATTGAGCACTTACACGGTAATAATCGGATAACCAACCAACTAACAGCAAACAACCCAGACAAATCACTGCTCAAACTGAACAAATAGCCCATATTCTGCTGGGGATTAATCTGCACACAGCTCATAATACAATATCCGGTCCATTCTGCACACGGCAAACTTTGAACAATTGGCCCAATCTGACAAGACGGATCACCAAAACTGAGACAGTTGAAGTTGAAACACATTCGGATGTCCCGAAATTTCCTTTTCTTCTCTTGCCTCGCATAAATGTAGAGAATGGCACAGCATTCTGAGCACAAACGATTGACTTTGGAAAAGGGATTTCACAACCAGGGTATCGAGCCTACAACTGAACACAGTGGAAAGGACTCAAGTGAAGAAAATAAAAGGCACACGACCTAAACACAACGAGATACACTCGGAAAAGACTCAAAGCTAAATTGAGACCGACAAATCAAAGGACACGACACACGAACGTGCTTGAAAACAGAAGACCTTGAGGAGCCAATTCCTCCGGGCAGGTTCCCCACCCTTTCTGATTTGTGTGATTCTCACGCCACTCGGCCCTCAAGCTCGGTTTTTCTCTCAAAACCCTCTTGCTCACTTTTCTCTCGACTTACACCTCTCTATTCTTTATTCTCTCATTTTTCATCCCTCCCCAGGGTGATTGATGGATGAATAGGAAGCGGCGGATTCATGCCGAATACAGCTAGCTCACGGCTATTTCTTCTGATAGATAAAGTGCTTTCCTGGCAGGCGCGTTGATGACAAGGGAGAGACAGAACACCTGGCTCAAACTGTGCCCCTAGTTCATTACTTTGACCATTTTTTGTTGTTTTCTTTCTAAAACAGTTTTGATCAAAATGAACGTCAGATTAGCGTGCTTATTCAATTTTTGATTTGAAAATCATGCAAGCCAGGCTGTAAGCACTGAAAGTTTTCCTTTTGGGTCCAAACATGGTCCAATTTTGGAAAATGGAATAGTTTTCGAGAAAATAGTCAACCTCAGTAAAAATTTTCAAAAACTATTTTCGCGAACAGTCAATGCTCAACAAGCACAGAACCTACCCTCGAGATACGCAACCTCGGATCGGAGGCAATTTGGGAAAATTGCCCCTTGCTTGAAGGGGGGGAAGAGGGCAACGGAAAGTTGCCCCTAGTTTGGGCGGCAACTCAGGGAAACTTTATGGCGATATGAGGCAACGGAAAGTTGCCCCTTGCTTGGACGATGCCGCGGCATGATCATCGATGATTGATCGCAACCGAATTCTCATGCACGGAGAGGACGAAGGCGGCCACAAACAATATATGGACACAGTCACCTTGAAAGCATTGGTGGTTGGACTTCAGGAGGAAGTTGATCACGCAGCTCCAGTTGTTGCAACCGAGACATCGAATTCGGAGGAAGCATAGGTAATCAGAACCATTACATGGACTGAGACGCTATGAAAGCGTTAAGGGCTGGACTTCAAGATGAAGTTGCCTACGTATCCCAAACATGGGAATCAAGCCTTACGTAGTTCCGGTTAAGGTACTCTCGGGTATTTTAACCTTCAGTTTTTAGGCTCTAATTTTTGCCAAGGCGCCTGTTGCAGGTTTTCGACCTTGCGAGCCATGTTTTCTTTTCTTTTCATTCTTTTCTTTTTTTTGATATTCTTTTCTTTTCTTCTTTTTTTCGCATTTTTTTCTTTTCTTTTCTTTCCTTTTTTTTTCATTCTTCTCTTTTTTTTTTTGTATTTTTCTTTGCTCTAACTTTTGCCTGGGCCGCCCTTCCGGGTTTTCGACCCAGCGAGCCTCTCAAAGGGTAAAAGTGTAGCAAGTCCATGCCAAATGGTTTTGAAATCGAAGCCCTCTGTATCCAAGAGAGTGACTGTTGTGTTGACTTGCAGAAAGGTCCATCACAGTTGCTTCGCGAGCCTTGTCTGGTGGGATCTGACCTTTTTTATTTGACTTTGGTGCCTCTTGCTCGAGGGCTGCTTCAAACTGGGCCACACGGGCTTCACATTGATAGCTGACCATTGAACATTCTGGATGCTGGTCCAAGGTTTGAAAATGAGGGGTCGAGTCTCGAGGCTGAGAGCGATCCTAAGCTGCGTAATCTCAGGAGCGATTCCACACAGGTCTTCGCAGGACTGCGCAAAACATTTTGTTTTCGAAAGTTTTTAAGAAGGTGACGAATCACTCGCGCCAAAGACAGTGTGGAACCAGTCTGGATCAAGCCAGGGTCCTTCTCAGTACTCACGCTAACAAGCATCGGTGTCCGCAGGCGAGGCGCTGCCCGCAGGCGGTTGAATCCCAACTACATACTTGCAGCATCGGTGTCCTCAAAATCCAACAACTGAGTGGTGACGGATTTAGCTGAGGTGGGTGGGAGGATAACCTCGGTGTCAATCAGATCCTGCACCTCATGGCGGAGGCGAAAGCAGTTATAGGTGGTGTGGCCAGTTTGCTGGTGGTACGCACAGTACTGTGTAGCATCATGGCCTGCCAGGAGGTTCTTCGGCAGAGGTCGCGGCTCAAGAGGTTTAAGATGCCCCTTCTTAGCCAAAATGAGAAGCGCCCTAGACAGTGGCATGTAGAGAGCATGAAAGGCCCTGTGCCCCCGGGGCTGGTATTTTGAAGCCTGAGTGCTCCTGCTAGATGTGCTGGCGAACGGATCGGCAGGTGCGGGCTTGAATTTCTGATCCTTCCCAGGTACGGGGTTGGGAGTGAGAGAAACTGTTTCAACATAACGGGGTCTATCCCGATTTTCCGACTGGCTTGAACTACCCTCAGGTAGAGTGGGAAAAGCATCCTTCACAATTTTGGTTGTCATCGCAGATACCTGTTGTTTGTTCATCCCCCCGGCTTTCAAAGCCTCGACTGCCCACAGCAGCCGTCCCATGGGGTCGGCGTCTGCCTTTGCCACATTTTTACCTCTGGCCTTAGCCTGATGAGAGGTTTGGGTTGGTACTGGTACATCACTGTTGTATGTGGAGGCCATCTCCGGCTGATTAAGCTCGATCACAATCCGCCCCAGTAGCGGGGTCTCTTGGGGCTCAAAATTTCCGGCATACGGTGCAACCGGTGGCGAGGCTGACATCCCGTAAGCGAGATCTGCCACAGATCTTTGGAGATCACCTATCATCCCCATTAACTCGAATGTAGTGGGCTCGCGAGCCTGATAGAACTGGGGGGCCCAGATTGGGTGTGTAGCGGGCGACCTAGGAGGATGCGGCATATCTACGCCGGCCTCACTCTGTAGGGTGATCCCTTGATCCAACGCGGCTGTCATAACCACTATTTCTTCTGAACTTTGCGCCATCCCTAGTCCTGCCTCGGCAAGGGGAAACACTGACTATTCTGTATCAACTTTTTGAATTCTCTGAACTGAAAGGAGAAACGGACAGCATTTCAACCCAAAACAGATCAAACACAGACGCAGTTAAACAACTGATCTCTTCTACTGATTACTGTTCCCCAGAATCACTGTTCCCAGAACCGAACTAATACCCACAGATATAACTGGTTCCTCAACAACACTGATACTGATGCCCCTCGGGCCGGATATTCAAACTTGCAAACTGACATGCACTTTCCTGCAGAGGTACACTCTAAAAGCACATAGCAGATAAGTGAGAACAGAACACCCCTATGTTGGGGTAGGGTTTCCCTGTCCTATTTTGTCAGGAGCTAGGGTTTCACTACGCACACGGCGGTTTCAAACAACTTAGCATCGGGTAAGCAACCTGTCCTAGTTTGGAATGGTCACTACGGATTTCGATATGCACTAGGTCGAATGGTCGAAAAGGGTGCCCCGGTAAAACCGGGGTTTGTGTTCCCATACTGGCAGAGCCCGCAACCGGTCAGCCTTACGGACATGCCTTGACAAGACAAGCCTCCGGCAAACCGCTCAGGAATAGCAGATGGCCAACACGGTGTCCTAGGCGCACCAATGCACATGCAATGCAAAGAAACACATATGTGTAGTCAAAACAGGATATCACGAGTTCGAGTCAAGCTCCCTAATAATCCCCAGCAGAGTCGCCAGAAACTGTAACACGTCCGCGGGGGACCTCGGCTACAGTTCGGACTCTCCTGCTTTTTTGTTTTGTTGCGGTTCATAATCTGAACCAAAGAGTCCAACTCTGGCAAATCGTTTTGAGAAAACAATTTTTTTGAAAAGTAGTGCCAAACATGGACTGCTTTGCCAGATACAGAGTCGCCACCTAAATATTTTTAAAATGGGGGGATTTAGGAAACCCTGACTCTGTGCCGAAGGCCACGTGTCCGTCATCACCAAAGTGACTTGGCTCGGGAGCTTGGGTACGATCGGGGAAGGTCAGCTATGAGCACCCCCTCTCGCCCGGTCCGAAGACCGGCCTCTACTAACCATGATATCCGTTTTTGAAAACTTTATGCATTCTTATTCCGGTTATTAGCCTAGAATTACTATGTGATGCGCACAACACAAAAGTATAGACTAGATTGCCTAACTTGGAAATAAACATTGCATATCCGTTTTGTCTCGAAAAACGTGTTGGTTTTTGCTACTCGAAAGTAGGCTAAAATACGGATTTCAATGAGTTGTTCCAACTCACGCAATCCAACCTCCACCCACAGGCATTCAAGCAATTTATCACGTAAGCATTTAGCCGCATAGCAAGCATACTGTCATGGCAAACGTTCACACGCATGCGACATGCTAAAGCATAAAAACTTACATCGTACTCCGTGCCAAAAACAAGAGACTGGTTAGCAAAACATGCATGACCTAGTTCATGTTAAGTGGCTAATGCAACACAGACATAGATGCAATCTAGAGTAGGCTCGGCTAACCCTAAACATGGCATATGAAATGCGCGAGTAGCACGTATTCAATTTGGAAATCGAAAGTACGATGCAGTTTGTATGATGTACCGAGCCCGGTGCATGTAAACAAATGCATGAATGCACGCATGCATTGCATAAGGTATGCTAATTTAAATGTGCCCTAATCTACCATCGTAAGCAGGTAAATAAAAGGGAAGAAAGAAGTGGGGATTGGAAGACATACATCCACTCACACACACTTATTACAGATACGCCCTCACTCGGAGGGACCGAAAGAATATACAATTTAATTAACTACGCAAGCTAATTAATTATTACAAATTAACTAAATTAATCAGATAAATTAATTAATCTAATTAAACAGTAAACCGCCTCGGGATGAGGGCCAAATGCAGCATGCGCTCGGGACTGGCTCGGAACCGCACTGCCATGCACGGATTGCCTCTGTTTCCTCTGCTCTCCTCCTCAGAAAATTACCAAAGTCCCAGGAGTGCCTCTCAGGGCACTGGGGATCACCACCGGCTGGGGTAGGACACCACCGGCTGAAGGAGGAGGCCACCGGCACAAAAAGAAGCCATCGGCTGTTTGTTGACTGCCGGTCGGCACTAAACAGTGCCGGTCGGCACAAAATGCCTGCAAAACCTGCAACTCACAGCAGTAGAGGACAACAACATGCATGGCAATATAATTCAAGCCATTTATGCACCAAACAACCACATCCCTTATCATGTTAGTGACTCAAAGGGGCATGTGCCTCGATTCTCGGACCACCAATCGCGCATTTCCATGCACGATGGCCCAAGGGACCAAGGATGCAACTTCACTTTCAAATGCATGCAAACCAAGTAAACATGAAAGGGTGCCAAACCTCTATCATTTTCATCTCAAGAGGCCAAGCATGCATGCTTATGCAATGCAACTCTAAGCATGTTATCTAGCATGCAACATGAACAATGCGAGCAAGCTAAACATGTTAGGCATACAACCTAAGCAAAGAGGCATATAAACCAAGCAATGGAGTGGACTAAAACATGAATTAGACTACTCCTAATTGGCCTAAAATCAGTGGCCAAAGTGCCTAGAAATGGAGACTAAACACACACACACACATGCAAGTGTTATGGTCCAAACCCAAGGCATAAACATGGCAACCCCCAATCACACTTGGAGATACCAAACAAGAACAATGAGCACACATTGTAAAGCTCGGAAAATCATGCAAAACATGATGCCAAATCATGCAACAAAACAAGCCAAACAAAGCATGCAAATGGTCTAAGGTTCAAAGCAAATCAATGAGGCTTTGAACCACACTTAGCACAACCACACATGGCAATACTTAAACACTTAAAAACAGAGTTTTAACACATAAAACTAAGCCTAAAGGAGCACCTAGATGGCATCTAGATGACATGAATCCAAAGGCACGCATTAAAGCCAAAACATGGAGCATTTAACACATGCTTTTAAAGCATTAAAGAGGCAACTAAGGCAAGCATACAAGCACACCAAAGGGTCTGAAATAACATGTTAAATGGTTCCAAACCATCAAAAATAAAGCAAGCAAGGCATGCTACACTCTCATGCTCTTAAGGCCAACAAGTCAAATGCAAAGGAGCTATGAGATACAAGTCATGACCGACCAAAACAAGCATGGACAGACCTCATGCATGGCAAAATAAGCATACAAGCTTCATGGATCTAAGCCTAAAACATGCTAGAAATAGAGGCACACAACCTAGGCATGTTAAGGGACTATTAAGGCATTACAAAGCAACTATGCAAGGCATGCAAAGAGTGCTAAAACCAACACTTAGCAATGTCATATTAGGGCATAATAAACATAAAATACAGCCAAGATATGCTCAACAAACAATCAAACACTATGCTCTCTCAATAGGCCAAATCTTGCCCTTTTCAAGGACATCAAGGAGAGGGGGTGGCCCTCTCCTTCTTGAGACTCTAAGGCATCATCTCCACCACTGAAATCCCTCAAGATTTCAGTGGTGGAGAGATCCTAACACCAAAGTCTCGGATCTCTCACAAAATGGCACAAAAAGTGGCCTTTTCAAGGCCTAAGGGTGGTCAAACCTACCCAAACCACCAAGCACTCTTAATGAACAATAAAGAGGCTAAAAAAATAGAACTTTTATGTGTTAAACACCAAGCACAAAAATAGCTCTAAGATATAGAAAAATGGAGTGCAAAAATGGGGTAAAAAGGGAGTAAAGTGATTACCCTTGTAGACCTCTTCAACAATGGTGATCTTGTTACTTCCTTGAGCTCCAAACCAGTCAAAACCCTCAAGAACAAGCTCTGATCTTTGAGAACACCAAGGAAAGGTGAAAGACTAGGTGTTTAGGTGCAATAATATGAACTAAAACACCTAGAATACAAAGGGAAGAGAGAGATATGATATGTATCTAACCTAACCCTAAAAACCAGAGCTCCCTCTCACCTTTCTAACCAAAATTTTCTAACCCTTGAGCCAAGAGAGAAGCCCTTCTCTTATAGGCCACCAAAGCTTACAAGCTAAGTCAACCAAAGGCTCATCCCCTCCATACACGTGTATGGAGGGGAAGCAAAAGCTAAACAGCTATCTAAAAATATCTCATAAAGCAGCTGTAAAGTGCCCGGCCGGCTAAGGATGCCATTTTGGCAAAACTTAGTGCCGGTCGGCACAAAAGAGTGTCGGTCGGCGCAATAAAGTGCCGGTGGCAACACCAGCCAGCCGGTGGCCTCTAGCCACAGCCGGTGGTGTGTGGGGATGCCTCACAAGGCATTCCCTGCCATTCCAAGGCAAAACACAAGTGTTTGGTGCAAAACCAGACACAAAACGGTCGAGTTCGGAGGTCCTGAGGCAAGGCGCGCGAGCCGAGAACTCCGGGAACTCCAAATGAACACAAGCATGGATAATCACCGAGTGTTCCAACGGTGACGTCCAAGTCTTGAGGACGGTCAAAAATGGGGGTGTCTACACTGGCATGTTAACATGATGTGTTGGTGAGCATTAATTTCTTTTATGTTCCATGTCAAGCTTGTTTTGTTTGTTAAAAGATATATATATATATTATCTATATCATATTATGTGTTTTAGATTATGCATGTCAATTTTTTTAGCCATTTCTTTGAGCTTTAACTGGGAAATGAGAAGATGAGAAAAACAAAAAAGAAACCAATCTAGCTTTAACTAGCAAACAGCTGCCCAATCCTTAAAGATTAAAAAACAGAGGAATTTCATTGAAAAGAGGAAGTCACATAAGCCTATACTGAAGCAAAGGGGTTACATTGAACACTTCAACCTACATTATCATGCTTGGCAGTTTGATCATTTCCAATTGCTCCAAGCTTTATTGTTGTTATTATTGCCATGTTATTATCCATGATTAAAAACTGATGTAGAATAAGATTTTGCCAATTCTAGGACAGTGTGTTTTAATTGACGAGGATCTAGCTTTGTCTAAAGTGCATATGATTTCACTAGAAGAGGCCTTGGCACTTGGTATTTTAGTAATATAAAAACTGATAGTCACTAGGCTTCGCTTCTTGTCATTGACAAGTATGCAGACCACATGTGATTTGAATGGATGTTTATCATTTACCAAAATAGAGGAGTTTAGTGATGGAATACACTCTTTCTTACATATTGAAGTGTTTGACATGCTGTATAGGTTGGCATGATCTTATTTGGATTTTTAATCCATTTGAAATTGAAGATTTAAGAACCTCTTTCTAAGCAAATAGATTGTGACTTATTGGAGTTTCTTTCATTTTGGATCGGTATTAGTCTTTACTACTTCAGCCGTCTTACTTTGACCAAGGAATTTTTTTGGTGTTGCAAGCACATAGGGCTTCTTTTTCTTCTTTTCCAATTTAATCTGTGATCTTTGTACTTAAAAATATATTTTGTGAACTAGTTTCTAGTGTTGTGATTTTCTTTTTGTGTTCATTTCCCCCAAATTCTTCACATAGTTCTCGATTTTGAGTTGCATTTCAGAAAAGTAGTCCTAAAGATTTAATTATTTGGTTTTATGTGGTTAATTGATTGTTATTTGTCAATTGATTAGGTGTGTCAGCTTGCTTACCATATTACTTTCGTTATTAGATCTTTGAATGGGTTGGATTGGGTGGCTTAGTTCTTTCTACAACTATCCAAACTAAACAAAACTAGAGCCTAATGGGCTTCCAAGAATAATTCCCTCTTATTGGGAGTTAAACTGAACCTACCTCCTTAATTTGATTAATAATTACTCTGAAGAATGATAATACATACAAATTAGAAAAAGGAGTTGGTTCAGCTCAAGTTTAATAGACTAGAGTTGGCTACTATTAAAAAGATTTTTAAATCTTAAGCAATGAATAGTATAAAGTAAGCAAACAAATTCAAAGCACCTGATTGATAAGTTTTACTCTATCCTAGACAGTCATCTATTTCTATTGTATTAGATATGAGAATCAAACTTTAATTAACCATCAATTAAGAGTGTACAGTCTATTTGGGTATAGAACCATAAAAAAATGGAGTAGGGGAAGAAGAATGAGGAAGATGAAGAGAAATTCTACAGTGAAAAAAAATGAGAGGTTCTGAAATTATTCACTCATTCAATTATCCAAATCAATGTAGAGTTTCTCCATACGCAATCTATATTTATAAGAAACCAATATCCATGAGAAAATAGAAAAAAAATAAAATTATTAAAGATTATTGGATTCCATGTTGAGTTGGCTAATGCAAAAAAAAGTGTTAGGGAAAATATATGATTCCCCACAACTAAATCAATCCATGAGAATAAAAACTAATGCAGAAAAATTAAATTAAAAACAACACAAGAATTTTTACGTGGTTTCCTCAATATGAGGTACGTCCACGGGATTGAAATCCGATTCCACTATCAACCAAAGAGTTTCCAAACGATTACAAACGAGACACGAATGGTCTCACAAAATCACCCTTAGGTGAATTCCAAATAATCACAAATAAACAAAGAGGACAGACCTCACCAAATAGATGAACCAAAATCTTCAGAACCAGAGTTGAAGAAGACCCAAAATAATAACCCAAATCAGTGTCACCAAACACCAGCCGAAACCACACCACCGAATCAAATCCACCAAAGCAAGTACTAATATCAACAATAATAATGATCAATAGTTGCTCACCTTGGAAAACAAAAATATGGAGCAGCCGCACAGCACCTTTTTCTTCTTGGGAAAAACAATACCAATAATATATTGTGAATCTAGGGTTTTTTTATCAAAACCTTAGTTGTTTCCAAACTGAATTGGGTCTCCACAAAATTAGATATAATATATAAAAATATATTATAACTAATACCAAACCAAATTAAACTCTTTTAATAAACCAATTAGGTCCCACACTCCAATAAGGAGGTATACCCAACAATTCTCCCCCTATCGACTTAGGTGGAGAGATTAACCATACCCACCAAAGTTCGACACTTTAAATGTTTGTCCCTCGACAAAGTCTTTGTCAACATATCCGAAATATTATCATCTGTGTGAACCTTTTCGAGTTGTAACAATTTCGAATCTAACACATCACGAATCTAATGGTATCTCACATCAATGTGTTTCGATCTCGAATGAAAAGTAGAATTTTTACTCAACTGAATAGCACTTTGACTATCACAATAAAGCACATATCTTTCTCGCTTCAAACCCAATTCTTGCAAAAATTTATTCAACCATAACTCTTCTTTGCAAGCTTCCATAATGGCAATAAATTCAGCTTCGGTAGTCGAGAGAGCAACACGTTTTTGTAATTTAAATTGCCATGCCACAGCTCCCCCTGCAAAAGTCATCAAATACCCCGAAGTAGATTTCCTAGAATCAACATCACCGGCCATGTCAGAATCCGTGAACCCATCAAGCATCGGCTTACCATCTCCAAAACACAAACACACCTTCGAAGTCCCTCGAAGATACCTTAGAATCCATTTTACCGCTGCCCAATGTTCTTTACCCGAATTAGAGAGAAAACGACTCACCACACCAACGGCGTGAGCAATATCCGACCTTGTACAAAGCATGGCGTACATCAAAAAACCAACTGCTGAAGCATAAGGAATTTTCTATATCTCTTCCTTGTCTTTCTCACTTGTAGGACATTGATTCAAACTAAGCTTGAAGTGACCCGCAAGTGGACAACCAACCGGCTTCGCTTTATCCATATTGAACCTCTCAAGAACTTTCTCAATGTAGCTTTCTTGAGACAACCAAATCAGCCCCTCTTTGCGATCACGAACAATTTTCATACCAAGCATTTGCTTTGCCGGTCCCAAATCTTTCATAGCAAAAGATTTACTCAACTCCAATTTCAACCTGTTAATCATAGTGTAATCTTGACCCACAATTAACATGTCATCAACATAAAGCAAAAGAATAATAAATTTACCATCCGGGAAATTTTTCACAAACACACAATGGTCCGAAGTGGTTTTAGAAAAACCATTATTCATCATGAAAGAGTCAAACTTTTTGTACCATTACCGCGGGGCTTCCTTGAGGCCATACAAACTTTTCTTCAATTTGCAAACAAATTTCTCTTTCCCTTTCTCTACAAAACCTTCTGGTTGCTCCATGTAAATTTCTTCTTCAAGGTCACCATGAAGAAATGCGGTCTTCACATCAAGTTTTTCAACTTCAAGGTTCGTACTTGCAGCCATGCCAAGTACAACCTGAATAGAAGACATCTTCACAACTGGCGAGAAAATCTCATCAAAGTTAATATATTTCTTTTGCCCAAAGCCTTTCACAACAATACGTGCTTTGTACCGTAGATTCTTGCCATTATTATTCAATTTGAAGACCTACTTATTTTTCAGAATTTTCCTCCCCTTAGGCAACTTTACTAAATCATAAGTGCGATTTTCAAGTAAGGAATTCATCTCCTTTTCCATGGCCTTTTTCCAATCACCTTTCTTTGCATGCTCAATTGCTTCTTGGTAGCTCTCAGGCTCCCCTTGATCGGAAATTAACACAAATTCATTGGGAGGATACTTTCTTGAAGGTTGTCGGTCCCTTGTAGATTTCCTCAACTCAAGTTGTGGTGGCAGTTCTTGAGTTAGATGCTTTTCTTCAATTTCTGGCTCAAGTTCATTAGGATTAATATCATCCTCTGCATCTTCAATAGGTGGCTGCACATCTTCCCCATTTTCATCATCAACTGAAGATGAAGGAGATGGATCTATGTCAATGAGATCACTAGTTTTTGGCTCCGGTTGATCACCTTTGCCAAAGTCTTCAATTGTTTGGTCTTCAAGAAACACAACATCACGGCTTCGAATGACTTTCTTGTCGACCGGATCCCACAATCTATACCCAAATTTATCACGCCCATAGCCAAGAAAAATACATTGTCTTGACTTGTTATCAAGCTTGGACCTCTCATCCTTTGGAATGTGAACAAAAGCTCGGCAACCAAATACTCTCAAGTGCTCATAAGATACATCTTTACCAGTCCAAACTCTTTCTGGAACATCACCATTCAAAGGATAGGAAGGAGACAAATTGATCACGTCAACCGCTGTTTTCATTGCCTCACCCCAAAAGGATCTTGGCAATTTAGCTTGTGAAAACAAACACCTTGTTCTTTCCATAATGGTGCGGTTCATCCTCTCGGCAATGCCATTTTGTTGAGGAGTCTTCTTAACTGTCTTTTGGTGCCGAATACCTTGGCTACGACAATACTCATCAAATGGCCCAATGTATTCACCACCATTGTCTGATCGGATGCACTTCAATTTCTGCCCTGTTTCTCTTTCAACCATGGCCTGAAAATGCTTAAATACTTCTAGAACTTGATCTTTAGTTTTTAGTAGAAAAGCCCAAACTTTCCTTGAATAATCATCAATGAAAGTAACAAAATAAAGTGTACCACTATGTGTTCTAAATTTCAAAGGACCACAAACATCAGAATGAATCAACTCCAAAACATTTTCTTTTCTAGAAGCAACATTTTTATGAAAAGAAACTCTATGTTGTTTACCCGCCAAACAATGAACACAAGTTTTGATATGTGTACCTTTCAAACCGGGTAGAAGCTCTCTCTTGAACAAAACTTATAGCCCTTTTTCACTCATATGACCAAGCCGCTTGTGCCACAATTCAGTAGAAGTATCATCTTCGAGTGCATTGACAATACCTTTACAAATTTTTCCTTGCATCGAATAAAGTGTATGAGTCTTCTTGCACTTAGCCACCACCAAAGAACCCTTTGTGAGCTTCCATATTCCGTCACCAAATTTGTTGTTGAAGCCTTCATCATCTAGCTTCCCAATAGAGATCAAATTGAGGCGAATGTCGGGAACATGCTTCACATCTTTAAGCAACAACTTGCAGCCCAAATTTGTTTCCAAGCAAACATCACCCATGCCAATAATCTTGGACAAACCTTCATTACCCATTCGAACAGAACCATAATCTCCTTTGATGTAGGTAGTAAAGAAATCAACTCGAGAAGTCACATAAAAAGATGCACCAGAATCAAGTACCCAATTGCTCTCTTAGCCCACAAAATTGATACAGTCATTTTCGCAAACAACCATGAGATCATCGGTAGTAACTGCCGTTGTGTCTTCTTGCTTCTTATCCACACTTTTGTCACGCCTTTTCTCCTTGTTCTTGAACTTTCGGCATTCTCGCTTCATGTGTCATTTCTCATGGCAATAATAGCACTCAATGTCTTTCTTTGAAAAAGAGCCATCTCTTGATTTGTCGCGGCTTTGATCACGACCATGAGGAGACTTACTCCTCCCCCTTGTTTTGCTTCGGCCTCTCACAACAAATGCTTCCGAATGAGAGGAACCCGCTGATTTTCTTCTAGTTTCTTCATTCAACAAGCTACTAGTGACTTGGTCTATTGTGACAACTCCATCAGGCACCGAATTACTAACTGTCACAACCAAAGTCTCCCAACTTTCGGGCAAAGAACTAAGTAGCATCAAAGCCTACAACTCATCATCAAAAATAATTTTCATAGAAGAAAGTTGGTTAACAATACTCTTTATTTCATTCAGATATTCCGGTATAGGGCTGCCCTCTTTATATTTTAAATTAACCAACTTACGAAACAGAAAAGCTTTATTTGTGGCCGATTTCCTATCATAAAGACGCTCTAATTTTTTCCATAAATCATGTGTTGAAGTTTCAGTAGCAACATGATGAAACACACTGTCATCAATCCATTGACGGATAACACCAACGGCTTTTCGATTAAGCCTCTTCCATTCATCATCTTTCATACCCTTAGGTTTGCCACTATCACCCTCAATAGGCCCATACAAATCTTTACAGAATAATAGGTCATCCATTTTAGTTTTCCAAGTTACCCAATTACTTCTATTGAAACTAGACATACGACCCACATTCCCCTCCATTGATTTACACAAATAAATAAATCCCAATAAATCGTAAGCTCTGATACCAGTTGTTAGGGAAAATATATGATTCCCCACAAGTAAATCAATCAATGAGAATAAAAACTAATGCGGAAAAATTAAATCAAAAGCAACACAAGAAAAAAGAGCACATACTGCTGCTGCTGTTGGTAATCTAGTGTGTGTTCTCCAAGTTTGTTGACTTGCTAATGGTTAACAACCAATTTGCAGTTTTTTATCCATTGGTTTTTGACAACTTAATGCCTTAACCCTTCAGAGTTTACTTCAATCTACTTCGTGGTTCAGTTTAGTTTGTGAAGGATAGGGTGGTTACAGAGTTGGGTTTTTTCTTTTAACACTATCCTTGTTGTCTTTAGAGCATGAAGCAAAATAGTTGTTGATTTTAGTTTAACATTGCTCAAAATTGTATTTGGGATGCCAAGTGTCGTTTCTACCAGCACTCACTTCTGAGGTTGATCTTCTGCCTCTGCTTACTTATACACTGTTAATAAATCTAGCATCATGGATTTTATAGCAGAAGAGTCCTCCTCATTCATAAATTTGTGAATCTGGTGCACCTTATTATTCTTTCTCAATTTTCCATTGAGTAACATTTTTGCATGTCTTTTACTTGAGTTTGGTCTGGTCTTCTGTGCAATTACATAATATAAGTCACTTTTTTCTTGTAAGGCTAACTGTTTATATATAAAAGAAATGGTTGGCTGGGGTTAGATTATCTTATGGATTTCTCCACCTATTAGTCATGGAAGAGATTAGGGATTCTAAATTCATTAAAACACGGGTAGCACGAAAATTATGATAAAATTTAAGGATGGTGTTCGAGATATGATTTGGCACCTCAAAGATTTTTGGTTGTAAATGGATTATTAAATATTTTTTTTCTTTCAACGGGAAGTTAACCTTTTTTATTTTGATTTTGAAATTCTTATTATGTAGGTGTTCGAGATATGATTTGGCGCGTCAAAGATTTTTGGTTGTAAATGGATTATTAAATTTTTTTATCTTTCAATGGGAAGTTAACCTTTTTTATTTTGATTTTGAAATTCTTATTATTTAGGTTGAGGCTGTGATATATGTTTGTCCTCATTTAGAGAGCATGGCAGTATATTCTTTAGCCTACATGAAAGGTGGGCAGCTGGCAGTCATAGGAGGAAAATATATGTTATTAATTTAAATTCTTCTTTTTGTTTTTTTAATTTTTTTTTATAACAATATGTTAATTAAACTCATGTAATTTTTACTTTCCATGGACCTTTTTCAATTTTTGTTTAACTTTATAATCCAAGTGATGTGCAAATATTTTCATAAAAAAATTACCTGACATTATTTTTGTTTTTCTTTTGTTCAGATGGATGAACTTGTGCACGAAGCTGAATTGTACAGGACTAGTTGGCACTTGTTACATTTTTTGAAGGATTATATACTTTTGGATAGATGTGTATGGAGAGTATTTGAATAAACTACTAGTTATATTTTTGGATAAATGTGTATGGAGAGTATTTGAATAGACTACTAATTATATTTTTGGATAGATGCATATATGGATAAAAATTTAAAACATAATAAGAACTACTTGTTATGTTTTAAATTTGCATACTAGACGGATGTGAATTGGATAATTATATAGATTACATGACCATTTTAATTGGATGATTATGTAGTTTGGAATAACTTCTAGATGAAGACTTAGAATAGTTGATGACTTTAATTAAACAGGTTAAGTATTGGTTGATTTATGTATTTTGTTGGATATTCATGATTCAGTTGATTTTGTTAGTTTGAATGATTTTTGCAAATTACAAGTTATATTGAATGGTTTCGATGGAGTATTATATATCATACAGGTCAAATGAAATTCTTTTTATATTTTATTTCTGTTTTGACAAACAAAAAGAATTGAATTTGCAACCAAAATTTGGTTTGGTTTTTGCTTTTTGGCGAACAAGTGATTAGTTGGTGTTTCACTATTCACATTTGGCAACTAAAATGTTGGTAGGTGAAATGGTACATTTGGCGACTAAAGAATTAGTTGGGAAAATTATTAATTTTGGCAACCAAAGTGTTTGGTTGCGAATAGGTCTATTGTCGACTAAAGTTTTAATCGCGCAAACATTACTTTTGTCGACTAACATTTTCGGTCGAGGAATGTGACAATTGGCGACTAACATATTTAGTTGGGAAAATATCATTTTCGGCAACTAAAGTGTTTTAGCAACAAAATAGTTTCGTCGCAGTAATGTAACATTCAGCAACCAAAAATTTCGACAAATAGAACTTTTTCCCAACTAAAAAAATTTTTAGTCGCAAATTACTTTTCCCGACCCTCAATTGGCGACCAAAGTGTTGACCAAAAATATTTGTTGCGGATAACTTTTGCTTACTAAATTTTTAGTCAACAAAAGTGTAATTTCCTGTAGTGAATGTTTATGATTTTAATAATTAAAATTTATAAATTTTATCATTAATTTGAAGAAAAAAAAATCACCTTTCAATTGATATGTTATTTCCCCTTTTTTTTAGTCAATTTGAAGAGACCATAAAGTAGAAATGGCACGAGTTAGGTTTGGAATGGATTTGTAATAACTCATTCCCAATGCAAAGTAAATCGAGAGATGGCAGGGGCGGGTGAGAGATGAGTTAATTTTATAAATTGAAAAATAATAATAATAGTAAAAACTATAGATAATATGGTATATTATTGATAATAATATATATTTAATGACAATGATAATATATAAATTAAAAAATAAATGAGTAAAAATTAATATTAAGTATAATATTTTAGTATTTTAATTTTATTATAATAAAAAAAATTAATATAATCGGGGTGGGTCGAGTATAACGAGGTGGGAGAAACAAAATCCGTCTTCGTTCCACTTCCTCAGGCAAAGAAAACTTGTGTGAAACTGTTTGCACCACATTTGATTTTTCTGTCGATTGTGGCCTATTAATTATGGCCAAATTCGATTATGGTCTGTCGATTGAAATTATAAACTATTTAAAAAAAATAACCTTGACTATATTTGTTTTTATTATTTTTGTTGACAGGTATGATGTCATGGCATGATAAGTATGATAGTAACGTGGCATGGAAGAGATGATGATGTGACTTGAAAAGATTAAATAAAGCCAATAAAGATATTTATTGAAATCAATTAGAAACCATATGCTAAAATCGGGGGATCAATATCAAGTCAAAGCACAAAATCTGCAAGTAGTTCTTATGAAGATATGAGATATGGTTGAGTGGAGCAAAGACCAAGGAAGATCATGGCTTGATTGCTACAACATGAGGTGGCCAAGCAAGTATAAAAGGGGGACTTGAAGAATGAAAAAAAGAAAATGAATCAATAATCAAACACATCCGTGCAAAATTATTTAGGAGTAGTTCTAAATTAGCATTTTAGGAGTAGATTAAACTAGTAGTTTTTTCCAACCCCTATTTATCTTTTTTTCTATTGTCGATTAATGTATTTTTTCAATCTTTTGTTCTTGTTTAAGTTCTTGTAACTAGTGACAATTCATTCAAATTAATACATATTCTTTTATGTTCTATATCTTCTTTGCCTAATTACCTCCAAGGAAGTCCTTAATCTGTTTAAGGTATAGAACTCAACCACAAAATTTGATTTTTATTTGTGTTTACTTAAAGATTGGTTGGAGTCTGTTCACTACAAGAAAATGCATTTTTGCCGACCACTTTTAGCTACTAAAACTAATTTAGTCGCCAAAAGTGTGGGAATTGGCTACCAAAATAATTTTAGTCGGCAAAAGTCAACTTTTTAGCTACTAATTTTTTTTAGTAGGTGAATGTTGATTATTGGCTACTAAAAAAAATTTAGTAGCTAAAGATATTACAATTGGCGACTAAAAAATTATTTAGTAGCTAAAAATATCACAATTGGCGACTAAAAAAACTTTAGTAGCTAAAGGCACACTTTCGGCTACTAAATGTTTGGTAGCCGAATGTAAATAAAAAAAATTAATTTTTAATCTTTCCCGACCAAATTTTTGGTCGCCAAATGTCAACTTTCGGCGACCAAAGTTATTTTAGTCGCTAAATACCCACTTTCGGCTACTAAATGTTTGGTAGCCGAATGTAAATAAAAAAAATTAATTTTTAATCTTCCCCGACCAAAGGTTTGGTCGCCAAATGTCAACTTTCGGCGACCAAAGTTCTTTTAGTCGCTAAAGACCCACTTTCGGCTACTAAATGTTTGGTAGCCGAATGTAAATAAAAAAAATTAATTATTTACATTTTTATTTATATTTATATTTATATTTATATTTTTATTTTTATGAAGAGGTTGTACACCCACCATCCAAAAATATTAATTTTTTTAAAAAATTAATTATTAAAATAATATGAATTTCTTATTTTGTCCTTTTTTTAAATCCATTAATAATAAAAAATTTACAATTATGACAATTGATATTTCTAAAAAAATATACTATCAAAAGGTAATTTTGATAAATTAATATTTTTAAAATGTAATAATTGTATTATAAAAAGAAATTAAATTATGAAAATAGACTATTATTTTGAGATGAATCTTTTGATTAAACTATTTATACTTTTTACATCATCATATTTCAATAACACTAATAAATTAAGAATAAATCAAAATTCACAAATAAAAGACAAAATATCCCAAAATCGAAAATTTGTGCTTCAGACTTTGGAGGGAAACTTCGGAGGGAAACTTTGGAGTGCTTTAACTTGAACTACCTGACATATTATTTCTTTCCTTTCCATTGCACCTGTGTTACATGGACCATTATCCCTCCCACCTCTGGTTTAGTAGTTCATATTCAAACTATGGGTTTTCATTCAATAGTTGATATCCGAAACACCAAAGGTGTGGAAGTGTGAACTGAGAAAAAATGACCAATGGTGCGGAAGCTTCTCATATTTGATAGCAGAGTGGTTTTCTGCTTCTCATATCAAGGGAGAGATCCAATGGTAGACAGGGTGTTTGATGAAATGCCTCAAATAAGAAGTCATCTTAATTGCAAATCAACTTTACATAGTGTTAGTATGATTTGATATCAAACCTTCCAGGCTAGAGTCAGTCCATTAGATCATGTCAAATATTTGGGACACTAAACAAGCTTAGTTATAGATTAATTGAGAGAGAGAGAATGTCTGTTTCTCTCTCTCATTTTCTCTCTGTCTCTCGCATATTTTTCTTCTCTCTATCTCTCTCATCTATCTTCTCTCTTTGTCTCTCTCGCTCATCTTTCTCGCATATTTTTTAGTATTAATTTTTTCCTTCTTTTTTTTTAATTTTCTTTCTTTCTTTTCTTTCTTATTATATATATATATATATATATAATATTACAATATAAGAAAATAAGATTTTAAAATATATTATTATATTTGTCAGTAAAAAAAATATTATGACAAATATTTAAGATAATTTAATATTTTTAATTTTTTAAATTTATAATTTTATTACTTATATTTTGATTTAAATATAATTCTAATATATTTGTTACTTTTATTCCTTATATTTGTTACATATATATATATTTTTTATTTTAGTGCCTATTTTTATATATATTTTTTATTATTTTTACTTTTCCCGACTAAATATTAGTCGCCGATTATAATTAAAATTTTTAAACATTGTTTCAGACTTCGGAGGGAAACAGGGAAACTTGGGAGGGAAACTTTGGGTTTTCATTTTTATGTCTCTCACTCTCTGACTCTCTCCCTCTTTCTCATTCTCTCACGCCTCTGCCCTCCTCCATCTCTCTCTCGCCTTTGTCTCCGTCGGCATCGGGTACGGGAGCATCACCGCCATCTCGCCTCTGCCCTCCTCCAGCTCTCTCTCTCTCTTTCTGATAGCAGGTCTGTTCTTCACACTGGTGAAGCAGATAAAAGAAACGACAGAGAGGAAAGAATCCGGCCGGAAGGGGAAAGAGACAAGAGAAACGAAATCACGGCGGAGGGACTCGATGAAGAAAAATCTCTCCCTTCAACCAGGTTTGGAACCTATTTGTTATAGGGTTACGATTTGGAGATTTGAAAAAAAAAAAATTGTTTTTGATTTGGAGATTTCAATTGAAAAAATAATGTTTTGATTGAGGACCTAAAAAATTAGTTTTAGGTTCTTATTGTATAAAACAAATTATTTTGTTGAATCTAAAAATTTAGTGTGTTTGTTGAATCTAAAACGTGTGATTGTATAAAAATTGATGAAATCCCCAAATCATGTTATAGGAGCTATTATAATGCTTCATGGTCTGAAGCTATTCAATATGGCCTATATATTGTTGGTTTTAGTGTATCAAGAGGAGCAATGTTGGTTTTAGTGTGTATATATATTGTGTTGCTCTTATATAATAACCTTGGTGGACAGGGTGTTTGATGAAATGCCGCAAAGAAGAATTTAAAGTAGTCAATTATTTTAAAGTAGTCAAATAATTGATGGAGATGATGAAATGTCTGAATAGGATAGGTTATGTTATACATTTAAACACGCGTATTATGTATTGAATAGTTTTAGTTGTATCTTATTCTCATCTTTGTTTTGATTTCACAGGATGATTGTGTGGTCCCATTTGACCGTGTGTTTAAGGAACACCTGGATGGAGGGTAATGCCACTATCTTTATTCTGCATTTTTTTTTTTGGGGGGGGGAAGTTTCAAGCATCAACAATTCTATTTAGGCTGTGTGATTGTCTTTGTTGTTGAACGTAATGATTTTTCTTGCTACATTCTTTGCGATGCATTGGGTATTACCAAATTGATCAAGTCTGTGCTTCTAAGGGTAGTGGGGTAGTAACTCGTGCTGTTTCAAAGGATATTGTTTTTTCTTAAATTTCATGTTCAAATGTTACTTCATAATCTTGGGAAGAAATACCTATGGCCTCCATAATTTAACAAGGTTAATCCATTTTGAATCCTTAATACAAAAGTCTTTCTTGTTATGTATTGAACTTGATGGTACCTGAGCAAGACAATATATTTGAGGCTCATGAGATTGATTGTACAGAAGGGACATGGTGTTGTTTGCCTCCTGAACCAATAAGTGTTTGCCTCCTCTGCTTCACTTGGTAAGAGAGGAGCTTCTCTGGATTGCCTTCTTCGTCAACAAATAAAGGGTCTTTCACCCAACTTTACAGAACCACTCTTTTTGAATCACTCATGGCTTATAAGCAAGCTCATTTATAGCTGATCCTTCAATTATTATATACATATAGCTTTTCTTCATAACCTTATGTAGTTTTATTTGGTAAATGGTAATCTTCAACGCCCTGGATTCATTTGGGAACCATGAATTATTTTCTGGAATATATGGATGGATCTGCATGCATGTCAATGGGACCTTTTTGAAAATAAACTTGTAGCATTTACTTGAATGATTAAAATGGATTCAAGGTTCAGTTTATTATGGGAGAATTAATATTTTGATGAAAGTAATTCTAGATTTTAGGACTATGTAATATTTTATTGTCGAAGATTTTGGTAAAGTGTGTACCTTTATGGAAGAAGATACAGTCTCTGTTAAATCATGTGGTCTGAATGTCATGGAAAATTAACATCCTTTGATTTGGATTAGTTTTGTCTGTTTCTTATAATGAAATTTCTTTCTAGAATATATCATAAAGTAATAATTTGCTTCTTAGGCGACCAGGTGGAGATCGGATATATGGCGTTTTTGATCATCAACTACCAGCTGCTTTTAAAAAGCTTCCGTTGGATCGTCATCTTTCTCTAAATAATGTCAGAAAAGTTATTTGTCCATTTTGGACATTTTGAATTGTCCACGTGGCTTTAATATGTTAGCTGTCAGGAAACTATGCAAGCACTGAGAATGCCAACTTGCCAAGGAACTCCACAAACATGAATTCTCTTTAAATATAATTGAATTTCCAATGACAATAAAAGTATATCGATGAATAGTCGACTTCCATGTGACTCATGTATTACCAAGTAAAAGTTAACCTTTTAATTCTTTTATTTAGTTATTTATTTTAGGGCAAGCCTTGGCGCAGCGGTAAGGTTGCTCAATTGCAACTTGGCCGTCATGGGTTTAAGCCACAGAAATAGTCTATCCGGTCCGCGGATAAGGTTGTGTACATTTGACCCTCTCCAGACCCCATAGTGGCGGGGGGGTCCTCATGCAATGGGACTGCCCTTTTATTTATTTACTTATTTGGTTTTCGTTAGCTACATGTTGTGGGTGGGAAGAAGAAAATGCGAGTTCAACCAACAAATGGGTTTCCCATCTGTTTATATATGGTCACTTAATAATGTATGAAAGTACAAAGGCACCAAAAATAGGGGTTGCAAACCCTGTACACTACAATGTATAAAAACAGGCCCCATGTCTATAAATCAACAGGAATGGACAAGTCTTCTAAAATTAAATAAACAACAGGGCAAAAAACGACAAGGAAAACACTATATTGTCTACAAATATAGGGAAATGAGAAGTAATGCTGGTTCTTTGATTCAGCAATCTCTGTCAAGCAAAAACTTTTTAAATGAATGTTTGTCCTTAGAGGATCATTTGATTAAGGAATCTGCTGAATGGTACAGAAGTTGTAGGTGTACAATTAATTTGGTTATTCATGTATTATGTATGGAATTAAAATATTGACGTTGGATTAGACTTGGTTGTTATGGAATTTGTAATATATATATATATGTAATTGGACGTTCAATATTAATTATGTGGATGGTTGGAATTGAAATGTGTGCACGTGGTTGAATGTTTCATAACTTATTTTGTGTTGATGGATTATATTGTCCATACAGGGTACAGGTTGTATTAATAATGGATAAAGGTTGTTTAGAAAAAAAAAAAAAAAAAAACACGTTAAAGCATTTGGCTACCAAATGTTTTGGTAGCTAAATAGGTAATCAAGAGTTTTGGCTACTAATAATTTAGTAGCTAAAAAATTTGAGAATGAAAGAAATAAACTATTGGCTACTAATATTTTAGTGGCCAAAACAGACCTTTTGGCGACTAAATTAAGATTAGTAGCCAAATGTGTACTTTCGGCTACTAATTTTTTAGTAGCTAAAAAATCTGAGAATGAGAGAAATAAACTATTGGCTACTAATACTTTAGTGGCCAAAACAGACCTTTTGGCGACTAAATTAAGATTAGTAGCCAAATGTGTACTTTCGGCTACCAATTTTTTAGTAGCTAAAAAATTTGAGAATGAGAGAAATAAACTATTGGCTACTAATACTTTAGTGGCCAAAACAGACCTTTTGGCGACTAAATTAAGATTAGTAGCCAAATGTGTACATTCGGCTACCAATTTTTTAGTAGCTAAAAGTGACCTTTTGCCGACTAAACCAACATTAGTAGCCAAATGTGTACACTTTCGGCGACCAAAAAAATTTTAGTCGCCAATACTATCGCCGACAGAGTAAGGGCGACGAGATTAGCGACGAAAAATTTTGGTCGCTAAAACTTTTGGCGACTAAATAAGTGACTTTCGGCTACCAATATTTTGGTAGCTAAAAGTGACATTTCTTGTAGTGGTTGATCGAATCATTGTCGATTAAGCTTGAACTAAATTTTTACCAACAGAAATGGAGCAAGAGAAAATTACCGTCCCAAATTACGAGGCTCATTTTAATAATTTGTTTCATTTGTTTTGTGTAGTTTTTTCAATTAAGAAAAATATGAGACATTTGACAGCCGAAACTATAAGATTTTATCAAATTTATTTTTAAAAAATAAACATGTATGATTTTGAAAATAGATTATTGATTTTTTTTTTTTTTAAAAAAGCAAATGTGATAAAATCATATGATTATGATTTTTATCAAATCAATATTTTATTTTTAATAAATAATTTATAAATAAAAACTTAAAAATTGAACCAACTGAATCATCTAAATAATTTATTTTTTTTAGGAAAGAGTACAAGAGTTTTACAGCTTGGCATTTTGAAGTACTTCGGGTCATGCATTTGGGCAAAAAAACATGACAGCTCACTCATCCAAGGAAAATTATTAAATATTTTTGGAATATTAGGTGATATTGTTTACTTAGCACTTTTAGCAAATAAAAAATTACAACACACAATTATATTTTTAGTGGCTTTTTATTAATTTTTCTTCTTTAGCGAATTTTCTTTAGGTCAACATTTTTGTTTTCAAATTTTTTCTTCTCTGAATGTGAGGTTAACATCACTTGAGTAATACCATATAATGCTACGATACTATTAAATAATACTTATTCATTTATCATGTAGGTATAATTTGAATATCAAATGATTGGAAAGGAACATTAATTAATTTGCCTGACTAATAAAGGGTTATTGAGAAATTAAGGGATTCTCATAGTAACAGAAGGTACAACTTAGATAAGCACAATAAGGCTACTCTTAGCATTTGAAATTCATCGTTTCATTGCTTATTACAATAAACTGATAGTGAAAAGAAAGCTTTGCACAAAATAAAAACAAAAAAATTACACAAAGAAGTATCTCCACTGTGGGGACTTCTTATTCACAAATAAACTTGTTTAAATTAAAAATTGAAAAACAATGCCAAAAATGCCTTCAAACACAACTTCAACAATTGGAATTACTTAATCTTGTGGAAATTCAAGCTAATGCAATATTAATTAAGTTGCAGGCCTTAAATAGTATGGGTTGAGGCATAGGTGGCAACGGCTGACTTAATAATGGTGCGGTGGTGGTGGTGAGTTGTAGTAGTATGGATGTGGTGGTGATGGAGATGGTGGATGAGGAGATTTGTAGTAGTAGGGTGGTGGAGGTGACTTAACTGGTGGAGGTGGTGATTTGTAATAGTATGGAGGTGGAGGTGATTTCACTGGGGGAGGTGGTGATTTGTAATAGTAAAGTGGTGGTGGAGACTTAGATGGTGGAGGTGGGGATTTGTAGATGTATGAAGGAGGTGGTGACTTCACTGGGGGTGGTGGTGATTTGTAGTAGTATGGAGGTGGAGGTGGTGATTTCACTGGAGGAGGTGGTGATTTGTAATAGTAAGGTGGTGGTGGAGACTTAGATGGTGGAGGTGGAGATTTGTAGATGTATGGAGGAGGTGGTGACTTCTCTGGAGGTGGTGGTGATTTGTAGTAGTAAGGAGGTGGTGGAGAAGAAGATGGTGGAGGTGGCGATTGGTAATAGTATGGTGGTGGTGGTGATGGAGATGGTGGGGGTGGTGACTTATAATAGTAGGGTGGTGGAGGTGATGGCGATGGTGGTGGTGGTGACTTGTAGTAATAAGGCGGAGGAGGAGACGGAGAAGGTGGTGGAGGAGATTTGTAATAATATGGTGGAGCATGTGATGGAGATGGTGGAGGTGGTGACTTATAGTAATAAGGTGGGGGTGGAGATGGAGATGGCGGTGGAGGTGACTTGTAGTAGTAGGGTGGTGGCGGCGATGGCGATGGTGGAGGTGGAGATTTGTAAATGTACGGAGGTGGCGGTGATGGTGATGGAGGAGGTGGTGATTTGTACATGTAGGGTGGTGGTGGGGATGGAGACGGTGGAGGTGGAGATTTGTAAATGTAAGGAGGTGATGGCGATGGTGATGGAGGAGGTGGCGATTTGTAAACGTAAGGTGGTGGTGGAGATGGTGAGGGTGGGGGTGGAGACTTGTAAATATAAGGAGGTGGAGGTGGTGAAGCATAAATATAAGGCGTATTAGCAACAACACTAGTTACTGCTAAGCAAAATACCAAAGCATAGACAAATTGAGGCCATTGCCTCAAACTCCCTAGGCTTCCCATTTCGATCTCAATGTTGGTTTGTGTCTTGGATGATGAGAGTAAGAGAGTATTATACCCCTTTATATACTAATCCATGGGATTGACTCTTCACAATGATTATCTCTATCTGTTTATAATGGCAAACAGGCTGGAATTAGAGGATAACAATTAATCAATACTAACCCAAATATCAAATTTTCCACATTTTTTTAAAAAAATGTTTATAAATAAATTTCCAGACTCATAAATTAATTACAGAACTAGATACACAATGTATATAAACAAAAAAAATTCTACAAAACTAAATCTACATATATTTTTTATGTATCTGATACTGTAATCGATTTTTGTATTCATAACAGATTTATTTTATTTATTTGTTTTTAATTTACCTATTATGGGAAGGTGGTGTGCCACTAAGATATGTGAGAATTCGGTTTGGGAAGGTCACCATATAGGGCCATGAAAAAGTCAAGATCTGGGGCGGGTAGGTAAGTTAATGTGTCGCGCGTCTATACGTACTCTTTCTCTACATATGAATCATTCATAAAAACGCGTTTTAGGCAAAATGGGCCTCAAGTGTCTTCTACAATGAGGTGGTGAAATGGACACACAATAAAAATATTGAAAATGATATATATAACGGTTTTTTAATTTTATTTATTGGCCACTATACACAAATGACATATCTCTTTGTCTTAATGTTAAAAAATTCTAGTGAAAATTATATTTATGTATAGGATTACTCAATAAGTACATACACACACAATTATATGAAAAGTTAATGGATTTGTGACATTATATTTGTTTAGTATTATTTGTCAATGAAAATTTACAATGTGCACTAACAAAAGTGAGTTGTCACAACTATAAACTTTTCACTAAGTGATTAATTTGAAATATTCTAAATAATATCACATCGTATTTTGAGCCTTTTGGATAATTTAAGAGAAATTACATACCAATGGAATCTTTTAACATAATTACTATTTCATGAAAAAAATTATAATTTTAATTGCTAAAATTCGTAAAAAATTTCATTGATCTGAAATTATTTTCACAAATATCTGCCGATTTGTTATTTCCTCAATAATTTATCTCCACATAAATACATATATTTAGCTTTAATTCAATTTGCACTCTTGCTTCAAATTCATGTGTTGGGTTAATTAGACTTGCTATAATTCATGTCATGATATTGGCTTGTTTTGGAAAGTAGGTTAAAAGTTGACTTCTTAATTTTTATAAACTCTTTTTGAAAAAATGTGTAAAAAAATATAAAGGTGATGTGATTCGAAATAGGTTAAGTGACTTTTAACCAAATTCTCAAAATAGGCCATTGTCATATTTTTACGGTGAAATATATATTTTATTTTGTTTATCTCCACATATCATTTATGTTAATTCTAATTGTTTTAGCCTAATAAAAGAGGAGTTATTTTACCTTTTCTATAATCACAAAACAAATTTAAATTAAATGAAATAAAGAATATCACATCATTATATATAAAAATTATTTTTAAATAAATTATTTTTTTATTTGACATAGTTATTGTAGTTAGGTACAAGAATATGGACTCATCACGGGGTTAAGTATATATTCAATTCACCGGCACAGTAATAATGTATTATATCAATTTAGAAACTTGGTTAAAAGTTATTTTTTGACTTTTAACCTATTTTGAGTTAAATCACCTCTTTATTTTATTTTTTTACATATTTTTTCAAAAAAATCAAAAGTCGAAATTTAATTTTTAATCTACTTCCCAAAACAAATGTTTTTAAAAGGGGCAATTACATCCTAATATAGTTTTATAAAAATAATTACATATACATAATAAATTTTATGATTTTAATTATTAATATTTATAAAATTCATTATTGATTTGCAAGTTTTTTTTTAAAAAATGTTAATGATTTGATATTTTTCCTTTTTAAAAACCTCTATTCTATTCAATGATTTTGTAATAATTGTGACAAGGTTGCCATCACTCTCTTTGACTTTGGTTCTCGATTCATGAATATTGTCTGTGGAAGCAAAGAATCAATTTTTTTCCCCCTCTTTTTCTATCTAATAAAAAATTAATTATAAACATAAAAAGACATATATTAAATTAAATAATTATAATCTAACATCAAACCCATAAAATTGACCGCTTAACTTCTCAAATAACTAGGTACATAAATGGCTAACTAAATTAACCTAATTGCTTCGTCAATTCACCTTTTAAATTGTTAAAATGTAACGTTCCAAATTTTTAAATCAAATGATTATATAATAATCATGACTCTTTCAAGAAAAACCGAATATAAATCTCCAAATTTACATTACATAATATAATAGTTCTTCATGCAACAATACATTAATCCAACAACAAGTAAATAAACAAATAAATACTCCCAAGGGTTTACAAGTTTTCAAGGCTTGAGTCTGATTACACAAAATGGTTATTTAAACCCACACACATACAGCCCTTGGCTTACACACAGAGTCACAGCAAAATGAGAGTCTCGTACTCTCAACACACATTTCCTCGCCTTTAGTTAAGCGGCATCACCACATCTTTTCTTGTACAAAAATCCCGTAGGGTGAACATAAAGTCCAGTAGGAAATCATTAACAAAGTATATACAAGTCTCAAGAGATGAAATGCACATATCATGCTATGCCCTTTTGAAAGAAAATCACATCTTCATCTTTGAAAACCATCATGCTCAATGATGTCATGCAATTTCAATTCTTCAAAACTTAACAATTCATTTCAAGAGTGGTAAATACGACTCTGGTAATCTCTAGGTTGGTGTCAACAAGTAGACTATACGAGTGCTACCAAATTGTCATTTTTACCGGTATTAACTGGAAGGCTCGACACCTATCCGCGCGGGTTTTCGGTCTTTCACCCCAGACTCTCAGGCCAACTTATTCAATATCATCTACACCACCTATCAAGACTTACCAACGTATTTACCCCAAAACCATTTCATAAAAACTTGTTTCTCAACATTCTTTTCTCAATGCAAATTTTCAAATCAACTTTCCAAATTTAATGTAATCAAATGAATTGATATGCCAATAACACAAGATGAATATAAATACTTTTATTCCAATTCATCATCCAAGGAATAACATGATTCCATCTTCTCAAATATCCTCAACAATTAGTCATTTCAAGACTATTTCAACATTTTGAACATTAATTTCTAAAATAAACAACAATTCTCATATCCCCTGAAATTCATCATTTATATAAATATAAATAAGAAATTTTCCAAACATCCATTTATTTTGACACACAAAATAAATATAACAATATCATTCATAGATTTTCAGTCTCTTTAAAAAAAAATCTCCAAATTCTAGGTTTTCTCACCAAAACTATACAACTGAAATCTTTTGAAAAAAAACTTTTCAAAATCATCTTTTTCTTCAAGCAACGAAGATCAAAACCCATAAGATCATTTTAAAAGAACAAGAGACAAACCCACTTTCAAAATCGCTCAACTTCTTGAATCAACAATCAATTTTCAAAGCTATCGAAAGATGATTTCAAAAATCATATAGATCTTGCAAAAATATATATAACTCTAAGAAAATCTCTACCTCAAGTTTTGAAGAAGAAATGAGATGAAACCCCGAAAATCAACGGTGTCGAAACTCGATCTTTACCGCACAGAACGAAGCCTTCGAGAAGTTAACCAACTTTGATGAAGAACCTATGACAGAACTCTAATGGATCTTGAGAAATCAAGATTTTGATCTAATTTGGCGTAGGGAAATGTAAAGAGAAGGGAGAGGAAAGGGTTTTTAGAGAGAGAGAGAGACCTAACAAGAGTGAGATACACTCAGCCTAAAGAGAAGAAAAGACCAAAATTTCGAACTCACCTACCACAGCACATGCGGCGCTTCTGCAACACTTGCACTCCCGTACCTGCATTTATTGCAGCAGCCAAACAAGCCCTTCCATATTTTTTGCATGCGTGACTCAAGCAATTTCGAATGCATTTTGCATTTTGCATTTTTTTTTCAGGTCAAAATCGGGATCGCTAAATAAAAATTGCAAAAATTATCAAATGATCACGAGTTATTTCGAATTGATAAATATGGGTTGTCGTTAATTTCGTAACTGAAAATTGCAAGTATTTAAAAAAAAAATAATGTATGATTTAAATTTATTTGTTATATATATATATATATGTATATGATAAATCAACCCATACAATACTTTTTTGAATAAATTTTGATTATTTTCGTAAATGCATAACTTTATTCATCATGTTTGTTTTTAGTTTTTTAAAAACACTTTTCAGAAAATTCTACTTTCTTGTTTTTGATATTTTTTTTGTTTTTACTGAATTTTTTTAATATTTTAAGCAATTTTTTTTAATTTATATACACCTAACATAAATGGGGTTTTCTGTTTTTTAGGTCCCTGGTATTAAGATTTTATAGCATAAAGGACATTTAATATTTTCATGATGTCTATGATCCCTCAATCTGATCTAAAGAAGTTTCATCCAAAGAATTTCTCTGGACTTGCTAGTGAAATTCTATCCAAAAAAATTCTGGACCAGAGAAATTCTATCCAACCTAGATAAATTTCTCTGACCTTCCCTTCTTTCCAGAGAAATTTTCCTTCTCTAGCCTTCAGAGAAATTTCACACTCTAGAGAAATTTTGGAAATTTCTCTGGCCTTCCTAGTCTTCCCTTCTCTCTAAAGAAATTTCTCTTCTCCAAACCCAGAGAAATTCCCCCTCACAATCTTTTCTGGTTGAACAATCAATGACGATCTATAAAATAAGGAAAAGATTATGAAACCCTTACCTTGGCCAAGAGTGAACTTAAACGGTGTTCCCCTATGACGGCTCGAATTGAACTGAGTATGTTTAATTTTAACGGTGTTCCCCTATGACGGCTCAAGTAAAGTCCCAGTGTAATTTTCTCTAGTATGTTTAATTTTATCTGTCATGTGTAATTTTCTCTGGCATGTTTAATTTTCTCTAGCATGTTGCTTCTTTGTTTTCTCTGGCTAGTTGTGTGATTTTCTCTGCCATGTGTAATTTTCTCTACCAGATTGCTTCTTTGATTTTCTCTGCCATGTTGCTTCTTCAATTTTCTCTATCAGGTTACTTCTTTGATTTTCTCTGCCATGTTACTTCTTTGATTTTCTATGCCATGTTGCTTCTTTAATTTTCTTTGCCAGGTTGCTTCTTTGATTTTTTCTGCCATGCTGCTTCTTTAATTTTCTCTATCATGCTGCTTCTTTGATTTTCTTGAGAGGTGCATTTGATCCAAAACAGACATACACAAACACACATCATAATTACACATGGCAGAGAAACATAATCACAGAGATACACAAGGATGTTTTCAAATTCAACATCTACACCACCCATTAAGCTCATCACTTGCTTCCCTGAACCATGATGCACAGGTGGTTCACTCATTTATTTGGCCAAACACAATAAAACAAACAATTGAGTTACCAAGATAAACTCAGAATTGATGAGGGAAAAATATTTATTATTTTCAAATAAGCATAGTATCTTAAGTTCAAATTAGAAAAATCCAACTTATGTGTATCATTTCCGATTATGGGTTTGTGAATATGCCTTAACTGCGTCGTTCAAAATAACATCCTTCACAAACCCACCAAAAAGCTACCTTTCTGTATCAATAATTTAATAAAACAAGCAAAAAGAAGAGAAAAATAGCTCATTCAATGTTTCAATTTCAGCACAAACATTGTTATGCCTAAAAAGAAATCGATTAATCTAGAAAAACATAAGAATAGAAATAGAAATAGAAAGAGAATTAAAAAATTGGTAGAGTCAGAGTGATAATTAAAAAATTTGTTGTTGATTTTGATTCATATTAGGAGAGTGATAACTACTACAATACCTAAGCTTTGATTTCTAATCAACTCTCTGGAGCTCCACTATGATAACCAACACCTTGTCTCCCTCTCTCTATATCTATATATACATGTATATATCTTCGTTGTAACGCCCTCAAAATATTACATAAATCAATCATTCATTAGTTCTACAAACATGATAGAAGAGTTACATTTTCATTCATCAGAGTCTGTATTACAAGAGATATTACATATATTACACTTTCATAAATGTTCATCTTGAAACTATAGCGTGTAACTCTAGTTTAGAACAATAAAATAAATGCCCTAAGAGCTTACATCTTTCCAAGTTATCACTTGGTAACAACAAAAGAGAGTCAGAACCTCTTTACAATTAAAGCCCTCGACTTGAAAAGGAAAACATATAAACACAAAAATGAAATCACAAAAGTGGAGCCTTTAGCCCCCAAGCCTCCCAAGCTATGTCCTTAGAAGTGGCATGTCACCTGTACCTGAAAATGGTTTCCCAAGTAGGGTGAGCCAAAGCCCAGTAGAGATATGCTAAAATAATATATGAGAATTAACTAAACTATCAGCATCAGATAAATGTTCAATACTAGTAAACCAACTTACACCTTTTTCATGACCAATCAATATCAACGTCCGTTTTTCAGTCCATTTCTATTCATTTATCCAAATCAATTCATTGACATAGTTCATTGTTATCTAAACAATTCAAAACGAGACTACAACTCATTTATCAACACTTCAATAACAAACATTATTCAACACTTCCATTTTCTTTCCATTTTACAAAATCACATCCGAGGGAACCGGCACCAATATATGTGTAATTTCGGGACTTTCACCCTAGACATTCCGGCCAACTTAATTATCAATGGAGTCCATCACCTATCTCCTCCAAAACAATGAAGTACATCCCATATCTCCTCCCAAAAATCGATACATATACAATGTATTTCAAAGCATGTCATATACAATGACTACCAAAATTCACATATTCAACAATTTAATCAATCCATCATATTCAATGACAATATTCAAATGACTAGCTCCAATTTACCTAGTCCTCATGCAGTTTCTACAACAATCATAGCTATCCTCCACCGATAGCTCAAAACAGATATTTTCTAAACATATAAACAAATCTATCAACAGATAAATTATTAACTTTTTCATAGGTCAGTGATTTATCAAACCAAACTACACCATTCAATCACATATTCCCCCAATTTTATAATTCTCAAACCAATTTCATTATTTACACAAATAGTTATTTCAATCCAACTTAGGGCAATTTTCTTCCTATTCCAAAACATCAACCCATAGGTCCAAATCTCACCATTTCAACAAGAAAGAACCTCATACACAACCCCCCCCCCCCCCCCTAAGGTTACTTTGTAAATCAACATGAAAACCCCTCTTTAGTTTAGAGCCCAAACCATAACTTTTACCCAAATCACTCACAAATCCCACCATTTGTACAAAATGACAACATCTAGGTTAAAACCCATAACAAAGAGTAGAATATCCCTACCTCAAAGCTGGAGACCAAAGGAGAAGATGAAGACACTTCAAACAAGCCGAAACCAGGATCTATTCGGATTGACACGGAGCCCTCAAGGTGCTCAACCTCTTTAACCAAGGCTCAAGGGTGTAGAAATCAATGGATGGAGGTGAAAATGTAGAGAGAGAGAGAGAGTTTTAGAGAGAGGAGCTGCCAGATTAGGGTTTTGGGATGAAAAGAAATCAAAAAGTGATGCAGAAAAGCTCTGCTACAAATTGATATACGCGATCTTCACTCGAGCGAAAGAGTTGTCGCTCAAGCGACCAGATACAACAATGACCTTGCTCGAGCGCAAGAAGCCTCGCTCGAGCGCACAATGAAAGCTTCAGGTCTGCCACAAACGCAGATGCACGCTCGAGCGGAAGAAGTCTCGCTCCAGCAAAGAACTTACATCTTCCCAGAAAAGCTGCGTCTGGGAAAGAAACCTGAAGACCCTCGGTTCTCGCTTGAGCGAAGGGGCAAGTTACAAAAGGCTCGCTCGAGCGCAAAAAGCTTCGCTCGAGCGAAGAGGCCAAAATCTGGATAACAACCACTTGAACCAACTAACAACCAACATGTTCCAAACTCACCCAACAAGTCCCAAAACTCAAATTCAAAGAGTTAAAGGAAAGAAACAAGACGTAGACAACAACATACAATCACGAAACCCAAGTTCGAAACACAATAAAGGTCAGGGTAAAACCCGTATCACTATAACCTCTCCCCCTTAAAGAATTTCGTCCCCGAAATTTTATACAATTTTCAAAATCATGATTATCATTCCACTCTCATCACCATGACCCACCCACCGGTCATACAATGTCTTCACAAGAGAACAAATCCACAATATATAGCTCAACATATATTTCCAATATGCGTCTTCTGAAATTTAGCTAATTTCAACACATACATCTTATGTTTTCGAAAACATATTTAATGTTTATGACAAGTTTACAACTTTTCCAAAACTTAAGCAACATATACAATGTTCTCATTAATTTAAAACAAACACAATGTTCACATTAAACTTGCATTTCCGAAACACATTCAACATGTACAATGCTTTCATAATCCAAAACATATACAATGTTTTTGTAGTTCATAAACAAAGATAAAATTCCAACATACATTCAGACATCAATAAATAAGTCCGGATATTTCTCTCGGACTTCCAATTCACACTCCGGCGTTGCTTCCTCAACCCCATGATGTTTCCACAGTACTTTGACCAAGGGAATTGTCTTGCCTCGCAAGACTTGGTCTTGTCTATCCAAGACTCTCATCGGTCTCTCCTCATTCGAGGCATTCTCATCTACCTCTAAGTCGGTCCAATCCAACACATATGATGGATCCAGCTTATATTTCCGAAGCATACTAATATGAAACACGTCATGTACTCCGGAAAGTTACAGAGGCAACGCTAAACGATATACAACCTCCCTAATCCACTCAAGGATCTCAAAAGGACCAATAAACCGAGGGGATAACTTCCCACTCTTCCCAAACCTCATCAAACCCCGCCTAGGTGATATTTTCAAAAAGACATGATCACCCACCTCAAATGACAAAAGTCTCCTCCTGCGGTTGACATAACTCTTTTGACGGCTCTGGGTTGTAACCAACCTCTTACGGATAAGTGTCACTTTCTCTGTCGTTTCCCAAACCAACTCTGGACCTAACAAAGGTGCATCATCCACCTCGACCCAACACACCGGAGATCTACACGGTCGGCCATACAAGGCCTCAAACGGTGCCATGCCAATACTCGATTGGAAGCTGTTATTGTAGGCAAACTCTACTAAGGGTAGGTGTTTCTCCCACGAACCCTTAAAATCAAGGACACAGCCTCTAAGCATATCCTCAAGAATCTGAATGGTACGCTCGGACTGCCCATCAGTCTGAGGGTGGTAAGCCATGCTAAAAGTCAATCTAGTGCCCAAGGCACTTTGCAAGCTCTGCCACAGCCTAGTTGTGAAACGCGGATCTCTATCCAAAACGATCGTCACAAGGACCCCGTGGAAGCTCACTATGTCCCGAATATACAAGTCAGCAAGGTAATCTACCAAATCTCTCACATGCATAGGAATAAAATGTGCTAACTTGGTCAATCAGTCCACTACCACCCAAATGGCATCACTACCCCGTTGAGTCCTCGGAAGACCCACAACAAAGTCCATCATGACATGCTCCCACTTCCACTCAGCTATAGGCAAGGGTTGTAACAAACCCGCTGGCCTCTGATGTTCGGCCTTCACTTGCTGACAAGTACGACACTTCGATACAAACATTGCCACATCCTTCTTCATACCCCTCCACCAAAACTGGCGACTCAAATCATGATACATCTTTGTGCCTCCCGGATGCACCTCAAGGCGTGAATGGTGAAACTCTCGGAGCACTTCCCCTCGGCAAGACTCCGGCACAAACAAACGGTCACGGTACCTCACACTCAGATCAGGATACACAGTTAAACCCTTCTCTACCATGCCACTAATGATCTTCTCTCGAAGGGATTCTACCTCAAAGTCACCCTTTTGTGCTTCTAACACTCGGTTCACAAGTGTAGGTTGTGCAACTACAGAAAACAAGGCTGCAAACTCAACAGACTCACACAGATACAAGTCAAATTCACCAAGAGCACCCAACATCTCCTATTGTCGGATAGCTATACAAGCTACGCTATTGATGGACTTCCTACTTAGGGCATCGACCACCACATTGGCCTTTCCCGGATGATAATGTAACTCGAAGTCATAATCCTCTATGAACTTCATCCACCTTCTCTGCCTCAAATTCAAGTCATTCTGTGTAAACAGATACTTCAGACTCTTATGATCAGAAAATACCTCAAATCTCTCACCATACAGATAGTGCCTCCAAATCTTTAAGGCAAAAATTACAGCTGCTAACTCTAAATCGTGAGTAGGGTAGTTCCTCTCATGTGTTTTCAACTGCCCTGAGTCATAGGCTACTACTTTCCCTTATTGCATCAATACACAACCCAAACCCTCTCGTGAGGCATCACAATACACAGAATAACCCAAATCCCTCTCCGGAATAATCAAGACTAGAGCAGTGGTAAGTCTAACTTTAAGCTCTTGGAACGACTTTTCACAAGTCTCACTCCACACAAATTTGACCCTTTTCCTCGTCAATCTAGTCAAAGGCGAAGCTAACTTGGAGAAATCTTTCACAAACCGACGGTAATACCCGGCCAATCCCAGAAAACTACGGATCTCAAAGGCATTCTTAGGTTGTGCCCAATCTTGCACTACCTCAATTTTGGATGAATCTACAGTTACCCTTTTCCCGGATACTACATGGCCTAAAAACTTAACCTCCTTCAGCCAGAACTCACACTTCCCGAACTTAGCATACAGCTTATGGGCTCTAAGCAGCTCAAGCACCACTCGCAGGTGTTCCTCATGCTCCTCCTCAGAGGGTGAGTAAATCAAAATGTCATACACAAAGACGGCTATGAAAAGGTCTAAGAACTCTCGGAAGATTCGGTTCATCAAGTCCATAAACACAGCCGGTGCATTGGTTAGACCAAAAGGCATCACCAGGAACTCATAATTGCCATACCGCATACGGAACGCCGTCTTCGAGATATTCTCCTCCCTGACTCTCAACTGATGGTAGCCCAATCTCAAATTTATCTTAGAGAAACAACGGGATCCTTTTAACCGATCAAACAGATCATCTATACGAGGCATAGGGTACTTGTTCTTAACCGTAACCCAGTTCAATTTTCGATAATTAATACAAAGTCTCAAGGCCCCATTTTTCTTCTTAGCAAAAAGGGCCGGTGCTCCCCAAAGCGAAGTACTAGGGCGGATAAAACCCTTATCTAATATCTCCTGGAGCTGAACCTTCAGCTCACTCAACTCAGCTGGTGCCAAACGATATGGTGCCCTAGAAATTGGTGTCGTGCTAGACACTAAATCAATAGAGAACTCAATCTCTCGGTGAGGTGGTAAACTAACAAGATCCTCAGGAAAAACGTCTGAGTACTCATGAACCACTCTTGGTAACTCAACCTGGGCCTCATCACACTCACTACTCGTAAAGCTAGCGAGAAAACAACTAAGCTCACTCCGCCCGCGCGGATCATACACCAGTGGTAAAACTCTACCAACCCGATCCCCCAAGAAATGAAAACAATCACCGTTCAAGGTACATACAGTAACCCTCTGACAATAGCAATCCATAACAGCCCGGTATGACGATAACCAGTCCATATCCAAAATAACATCAAAACCAGTCATATCCATCAATACAAAAGAAAAAGGAGCCGACAATCGGCGACCTCTATATCACAACCCTGACACCTCTATTTCAAAACTATCTCGCCCCCAATAGGTGACACAACACAAATAGGAGATGCCAACTGTGCCAACTCCAACTCCAAAACTGATGCAAATGCAGAAGATATAAAAGAGTGGGATGCACCCGTATCAATTAACACACTAGCAACTAAATTGCAAAACAAAAAGGTACCTCTCACTACTGATGGAGTAGGTACAAGATCTGGCGTGGTAACAGCATACACGCACCCCGTAGGTCTCTAATCAACATGTTCACTTTTCGGAGCATAAGACTGCTGTACTGACTGGGCTAAAGAAGCTCCTTGATTGGCCCTTGAGGCCTGTACTGACTGAGCTGGCTGGTGACTCTGTGTCTGTCTTGAACCAGACACACCAAGTGTGCCACCCAATTATGGACAAAACCTCTTCAAGTGCCCCGCCTACCCACACTGATAACAAGTGAGCGACTGGCCTTTGCCTTGACTCTGGCCTTGAGAACGGGCCGAAGATGAAGCTGGTCACTGCCCTCCTCCTCTCTGTGGGCAAGCTGGAGACTTGTGGCCCAACTAACCACATTTGAAACAGGTGATGTCTCCCTGACCACCTCTCCCAAAACCCGAACTCGGCACTAGAAAGGTAGATCTCAAATGTGCTCCCTGGGACTGCTGAGGGTTAGAACCCCTCTGCCTCTTACTGTCCCCCTGACCATCCTGACTTCTCTTGGAGCCCCTCATCATTTCTTCCTCTGAGTGCATGATAGTCTCAAGATGGGCTGCAGCCTCTACAAGGTGTCCATAGTTTCTAATCATGGACCCGGCAACCCTAAACATGAATTCGGTCCTCAATCTCTCCTCAAACTCCAAACAACGGCGTTCCTCAGTCGCCACTAACTCAGGTGCAAATCGAGAGAGGCTACTAAAAGTGGCTTCAAACTCGGCCACTGAGGTGTTCAGTTGTACCAACTTGGAGAATTGATCTTGTAGACACCCCATTTTTGACCGACCTTAAGACTCAGACGTCACCAACTGAGCGCTCGGTGATGTTGCATATTGTGCTCGTTCTGAGGTCACAAAGTCTCGGCTGAGAGCCTTGCCTCCGAACTTTGGGGCTCTTTTGTGCTTTGCCTCGGTTTGCGAACCAGGTCCTGTTTTCTCTGTTTTCTCTTCCCAAAGGGAGGGAGAGGTCTCGTAGACCATCTCTCAGTGGCCGTAGGCCACGTTTTGCGGTCATAGGCCATTTTTCCCGTTTGGAGGTCGGTTTCCGGTTTTTGGAGCCGTCGGCCGTGTGCCTCAGTTCGGGACTGCCTAACTACCTCCATTTGCTCCGGTTTTTGGCACACACCTTGTTTCCTCTCCTTAGAAAGACATTGTGGCCCGGGAGGCCACCTTCGTGGTCGCACGCCACTTCCGGTGCCTAACAGCCTGTTTTCAGGGCCCCAAACTGCGCGTTTTGGCCCCCGAACCCTCGTTTTGCATCAGTTAGGGTTCATTTTTGGTATGGACCATATTTTCATTGTTTGGAAGGTGGTACTATAGTGGGAGACCAGCAATTTTTTTGGAAACCATTTTCTCTCTCCTCCAGCCGGTTTTCTTGACAAAAAGCTGGTTTTCCTCACTTTTGAGCCACAATTTCTGGTTTTTCATACCACCATTGTGATGTACTCATCTGGGAGGCCACCAATATGGGTAGGCTGACCAGTATTTCTTCTTAACCCTTTTGAACCTTGCTAAAAAGCTGATTTTTCTCTCTCCTGGGTCACATTTTCTGGTTTCCCACCATACAGCTGTGTTGTACTCATCTGAGAAGCCACCTTTCTGGTATGGCCGACCAGCATTTCACATTGACCCTTTTGACCCCTTTGACCCCTGGTCGGCCACCTTTCTGCTTTTTTGTCCCACTGAGTTGAGGCCAGTTGTGCCAGCTGGAAGCCTCAGAAGTGATCCTTCATACACGTGTATGGAGGATCTTTGAGCTTGGTTTTAAGCTTCCAAGAGAAGTTTTAGCCCCTCTCCTCTATAAAGGAAGTGGTCTTCTTCCATTGGAAGGGTTGAACCTTTTGTTTACCATTCCAAGCTCTAAAACCCTCTTGTTCTTGCACCATTTACACTACACCTCCTAGCACAACACCTCCACCATCCATCCAAGCACCTTGGAATTGATTTGCAGAGGTTGAAGGCTCATTACCTTGGTCCAGAAGTTGCTGAGGGTCGGCTCTACAAGGGTAAGCCTCTATTTCCCCTTTTTCTTGCATTGTTTTGCTCCATAGTTTAGCTCTATTTGCAAGCATTTTTGGACCTCGACATGAACTAAAAAAAGTCTTGTTTTGAGCTTCTCTTCAAGTTTGTTCAAGGTCATTTTTCTGTTTGGGGTCACCTTCCCCCTTCCATGCTTCATTTCCTCATGTTTTGAGCCATGCATTTGAGCATTTGCATTGGCCTTGGTTTGGCCTTTTAGCCACTGAAATCTAGTGGATTTTCAGTGGCTTAGATGTGTTTTTGAGCCCTAAAATCAGAGAGGGGTGACCCTCTCACCCCTTGTTCTCTCTACTAGCTTTGTTGGCTTTCCAAAGGAACTCCATCTTGCATGTTGTGAAGCCACATTTTAGGCCCTGTTTGGTGAGTTTTGAGGTCTGCCTTGACTCTTTCCAGACCCCTTTTGGCCATATTTTGTGTCTTTGATGCATGTGTAAAACAATCCCATTCAAGGCCTTTCAAAGGGGCCGTTATTTGTATGTTTCCTAGACCCATTTCAAGCTCTTTTTAGTGGGTTTTAGGACCCTCAGAACCTCTGTCCAGAGGTGGTTTTGCCATTGTGTGTGTCCATCATGCATGTGTAGAACAATCCCCTTATTGGCCTTTCAAAGGAGCCCTTCATTCTTGCATGCATTGACTGAGTTTCAGTGGTTATTTGGGCATATTTTGGCATGGAATACTTTTGTTTCTAGCTGGTTTGGTGAGCCCTCATGTACTTCATATAGTCGTAGTGTAAATCATGGTTCACTAGCTTTCTTTGCATGCTTTGTTGATCCTTGATTTTAACACTTTTTGGCCATGCCTTAAACTGATATTGTGCTTATTTTGGACTGCCCTAGCTCTATTTTTGGGTTTCATGGTTGAATGATGTTGGTTTTGCATGCTTGTAGTTCAATACCCATGCTTAACTTTGAGTTTTGAGGTTCATTCCATGCATGTACTGAGATGTGTTCATGTTTTGGGCTCATTATACATCATATTTCAGAGCTTTTTTGAATGCCATATTGCCATGTTTTATACTCCTTAAGTGTGCTTGAGAGTTGTGCGTGATTGCCTTGTCTTCGGACCATTGAATGAGCTCCATTTCGTTGCATTTCGAGCCATCATTTTAGGCCATTTCCCCACTGTTTCAAACATGCCTAGGGTCTTTTTGGGGTTGGTTTTGCCTTTGGTGCATTGCTTTGAGTACCTATAGTGTAACGCACTTCACTAGCTTCGGTACCCGGGCCCCCTAGCATGCATTGTGTGACATACTTGCATATTTCGGGACCATGTTTTATGCCATTTCAGAGCTGTATCATGTGCCATCCTATGCCATGTTTCATTCCTTGCCATGCCTTGGTAGAGTGGCATTTGTGCCTTAGGATCGGTCCATTGCAACCGTGCATGTTTGCATGTGTTTCGGTTGTCTCATTTCCATCATATGGCCACTGATTTGAGTGTGGTTGAGGTCCACTCATATTGGTGTAAGTCCATCTTGCATTGTGTATGCCATTTTTAGTCAATAGCATTGCGTATGCTAGGTTGCATGTTAGCGCATTGTGTTGTGCATGTTATGTTGTTAGCATTGTGCATGTTAGTCGCATTTGCATCACTTAATTGCATCGCATTAGGGTTGCATGATAGATTTGCATTGGTGCATGCCATCCTACTTGTTGCATTGTGTTTGGGATAGGAGTTAATCCAAACACGAGAAACGAGGGACGTTTCGTACTCAAAGTGACGAAACGTGTCTCAATTCCCGGTCGCCGACACTCCGGATTAACCATGATGGAGTCCAGGCCTTGTTGTGTTGTCATCTGCATTCATTTCACATCGAGTCATGCAATTCGACTCCTCGGCCATCATGCATCGAGATGCGTGATTGGTGGCACGAGGATCGAGGTGTACATACATATGTGAAAATACTTTGTCATACCCCTTTCTTGCTCTCTGTTGCAGCAAATCAGAAATCAGCAGCCTTCTAGAGCTTTGCACAGCATTCCGGCATTAATTGCAAACAAAGGCGAATCAGGGCATCGCAATGGATTTCCGCGCCGGGCAACTCAAGCATGCATCCTTCATCATTCGGAACAAGAGCTGAGGCAGCCCATTTGGTAGCTTGCATGCTAATTTATTGCATTTCCTAGTTAATTTGTTAATTAATTAGGGTTTTTGTAATATTTAATTATTTATTCGGACTGTATTATTTATTCAGACCCTCCAAGCGAGGGCACAATTGTAATAAGTGTGCGTGTGTGTGATGTATGTCTTCCAACCCCGCGTCTTTCTTCCTTTTATTTACCAGCTTATGATGGTTAGTTTAGGGCATGTTTCAATTAGCATACTTATGCTCGCATGTTTGCATCCATTCATCTATCTTGCATGCACCGGGCTCGGCGCATCATACTAACTGCATTGTATTTCAATTCCGAGTTGAATACTTGTTAGTTGTAGCATTTCACATGCCATCTTTAGAATAGCCGAGTCTATTGTAGTTGCATTCCTGCATGTGTTGCATTAGGCATTTCAGCATAGTTAGGATCATGCATGGATTTCTAACATAGCTTCTGCTTTGGCTTGGAGTACTCGGTAAGTGTTTATGTTTTAGCATCCTTGCACGTGTGTGAGTGACTGCCATGATAGCATGCTTACCATGAGGCTATGTGCTTATGTGATATACCTGCCTGAATGCCTGTGGCTGAAGGTTGGATTATCTGAATTGGAATAATGCATTGACTGTGAGTTTTAAGCCCACTTGAGAGTGGCAAACCATTACGTTTTCTAAGCCCACCCGAGGGTGGCAAATCCACGTCTTAGCCTACTTGCGAGTAGCACCATCAAACCATTTTTAAAATAAACAAACATGAGATGCGTTGTTCCAATTCAGGCGATCCAGTCTATACTTGTAAGCTGTGCGCATCACGTAGTAAATCTAGGCTAATAACCGGAATAAGAGCACATAATGTTTTCAAAACTCAATATCATGGTTAGTAGAGGCCGATCTTTGATCGGGCGAGCGGGGGTGCTCACGAAGTGACCTTCCCTAATCGTACCCAAGTTCCCGAGCCGAGGCAACTTTGGTGATGACGGACACGTGGCCTTAGGCAACGAGTCAGGGTTTCCTAAATTTCCCAAAATAAAATATTTAGGTGGCGACTCTATATCTGGCAAAGCAGTCCATGTTTGGCACTTCTTTCAAAAAATCTGTTTTCAAAAACGATTTGCCAAATTTGGACTCTTTGATGATTCATCGGTCTTGCATTGCACTCTGCGAGATTAGATACAGGACCGTGACATTGAGTCCTGAACTGTAGTGAGCCCAAATGAACAAAACGAAATTTCCCTCCCGGGACATTCGGGGACGTCTACAGATCCCTCAACTTCTCCCTCACTATAGCAGGTAAGTGCTTGTCCTAGAAAACTTCAACAAAGGCCTCCCAAGTCCTTCCAATGCGCCCCCGCGCATACTTCCACCACTGAACCGCGTCTCCCTTTAGCTGGAAGGATGCCAAGGTCACCCTCAAACCTCCGTCTTCGATGCCGAGCATCTCAAACGTCTTCGTCATCTGTTCCAACCACTCATCAGCCTTCAGTGGCTCCTTAGGGTCACCCAAAAACTCGTCCTGATTCGACCGGAAGAACTCCCTCTTTAGAAAAGATGGCCCTGCCTCAGCTACTTAGGCCTGGACTTGATTCTTAGCCCTGAGAATGTCCATAGATTCCCTCAATGCTCCTGCCATTTCACGGGCTAAGGCGCCCATGGCCTGTTGACCTACTGTCTCGGCCAGGTTGGCGTGACCCACTCCTTCCTCCTATGCTGGAATCTCATCTGATATAGGCATCTCATGCCTCCTAGGTTTACCACGCCTACCACCATGACCTCGTCCGGACATCCTAATAAAGGTAACAAAAGAGATTAGCACATTTACAAATGTGTCAAAGCTACTCACTCGTGTCCTAATTCAATGGACAACTATAATTCACTCCACATAAGCACATAATCACATAAACACATACAAATTTCATTTCCGGATAATGACCATTTCGTGGCGTCACTAGAGTTCCAGTTAAAAACAGCAATGATCAAGTGCCTTTCCAACGAGACTCCCAGAAACCCATAGACCCGATCAACATCCTAGAAACTAAATCCCTTACCCATATAGCTACATAAACATGTTATCATGTAAACAAATAACGTCATACTTAAGTCTCTAACAAGCGAGACAAACCCATTGTGGTACTAACTACTTCCCACGTACCCAAAGTATTCAAACCCGGTACGCTCTGATACCAAGTTGTAACGCCGTCAAAATATTACATAAATCAATCTTTCATTAGTTCTACAAACATGATAGAAGAGTTATATTTTTAATTCATCAGAGTTTGTGTTACAAGAGATATTACATGCATTACACTTTTATAAATGTTCATCTTGAAACTATAGCATGTAACTCTAGTTTAGAACAACAAAATAAGTTCCCTAAGGGCTTACATCTTTCCAAGTTATCACTTGGTTACAACAAAAGAGAGTCAGAACCTCTTTACAATTAAAGCCCTCGACTTAAAAAGGAAAACATATAAACACAAAAATAAAATCACAAAAGTGGAGCCTTTAGCCCCCAAGCCTCCCAAGCTATGTCCTTGAAGGTGGCATGCCACCTGTACCTGAAAATGGTTTTCCAAGTAGGGTGAGCCAAAACCCAGTAGAGATATGCTAAAACAATATATGAGAATTAACTAAGCTATCAGCATCAGATAAATGTTCAATACTAGTAAACCAACTTACACCTTTTTCATGACCAATCAATATTGACATCTGTATTTCAATCCATTTCTATTCATTTATCCAAATCAATTCATTGACATAGTTCATTGTTATCTAAACAATTCAAAACGAGACTACAACTCATTTATCAACACTTCAATAACAAACATTATTCAACACTTTCATTTTCTTGCTATTTTACGGAATCACATTCGAGGGAACCGGCACCCATATATGTGTAATTTCGGGACTTTCACCCTGGACACTCTGACCAACTTAATTATCAATGGAGTCCATCTCCTATCTCCTCCAAAACAATGAAGTACATCCCCTATCTCCTCCCAAACAACAATACTTATACAATGTATTTAAAAGCATGTCATAAACAATGACTACCAAAAGTCACATATTCAACAATTTAATCAATCCATCATATTCAATGACAATAGTCATATGACTAATTCCAATTTACCTAGTCCTCATGCAGTTTCTACAACAATCATAGCTATCATCCGCCGATAGCTCAAAACAGATATTTTCTAAACAGATAAACAAATCTATCAACAGATAAATTATCAACTTTTTCATAGGTCTGTGATTTATCAAACCAAACTACACCATTCAATCACATATTCCCCCAATTTCATTATTTACACAAATAGTTATTTTAATCCAACTTAGGGCAATTTTTCCCCTATTCCAAAACATCAACCCATAAGTCCAAATCTCACCATTTCAACAAGAAAGAACCTCATACACAAACCCCCCCCCCAAATGTTACTTTGTAAATCAACATGAAAACCCCTCTTTAGTTTAGAGCCCAAACCTTAACTTATCACTCCCAAATCCCACCATTTGTACAAAATAACAACATCTAGGTTAAAACCCATAACAAAGAGTAGAATATCCCTACCTCAAAGCTAGAAGACCAAAGAAGAAGATGGAAACGCTTCAAACAAGCCAAAACCAAGATCTATTCGGATTAACACGGAGCCCTCAAGGTGCTCAACCTCTTTAACCAAGGCTCAAGGGTGTAGAAATTAGTTGATAGATGTGAAAATGTAGAGAGAGAGAGAGAGAGTTTTAGAGAGAGGAGCTGCCAGATTAAGGTTTTGGGATGAAAAGAAATCAAAAAGTGATGCAGAAAAGCTCTGCTGCGAACTGATATACGCAGTCTTCACTCGAGCGAAGGAGTTGTCGCTCGAGCGATCAGACAAAACAATGACCTCACTCGAGCGCAAGAAGCGTCACTCGAGCGCACAATGCAAAGCTTCAGGTCTGCTACAAACACAGACGCACGCTCGAGCGCAAGAAATCTCGCTCGAGCGAAGAAACAATTTCACAAGGCTCGCTCGAGCGCAAGAAGTCTCGCTCGAGCAAGAAGTTTCGCTCGAGCGAAGAACTTACATCTTCCCAGAAAAGTTGCGTCTGGGAAAGAAACCTGAAGACCCTCAGTTCTCGCTCGAGCACAATAAGTCTCACTCGAGCGAAGAACTTACATCTTCCTAAAAAAGCTACGTCTAGGAAAGAAACCTGAAGACCCTCAGTTCTCGCTCAAGTGCAAGAAACCTCGCTCGAGCGAAAAGGCAAGTTACACAAGGCTCGCTCAAGTGCAAGAAGCTTTGCTCGAGCGAAGAGGCCAAAATCTAGACAACAGCCACTTGAACCAACTAACAACCAATCTGTTCCAAACTCACCCAACAAGTCCCAAACCTCAAATTCAAAGAATTAAAGGGAAGAAACAAGACGTAAACAACAACATACAATCACGAAACCCGAGTCCGAAACACAATAAAGGTCAGGGTAAAACCCGTATCGCTATATTCGTGAATTTCTAGGGCTTGTTTGACTACTGGTGTTGCCAATGGAAATTGATACTCAAAGCTTTTTGGACTACGATCTCAACTCCAAACCACCATTCACAAACGGCTCTATTTCTGAGAAATGGTATCGTCGTTCACTTCCACCATTGGGTTGTCTTCTCATCGCGGTACGCTTCGATTTCGATATCGGTGAAATCGTACATGGATAAGGATGCTTTGAGCTTTGCTTGACGGAGGAGAGTGAGTTAGAGGAGACGACGACGATGATGAACTCTGGCGGAATCTAGAGCGGCTATTGAAGGGAGTGAAGTGAGGTTTGGATTTAGAAAGAGAGTGAGAGAGAGAGAGAATTGAAATAGGGAAAACAGAGAGAGAAAGAAAGAGGTTTGATTTGAGAGTGTCAAATTGAGGGACCTTAGATATCATAAAATAATATTGTGGATTTTATACATTACTAAAAGTGAGAGAGGGACCTTAAACTAATTTCTCAACATAAATACACTTAAAAAGTATAATTTTCGTGAAATAAATCTTTAAAAAATTCACTAAATACCAAAATATAAAATATATATATATATATATGAAAATTCAATACATTTGTTGTATTTTTGTATATTTATTAATTTTAAAAATATTTTTTCACAAATATTTTACTTTTTAAATATATCTAAGTAAGGTGTATCTAAAAAAAGTAAAAAAAAAATGCTTAAAGTTTTAAAAATATAACTAAAAATAAAATTAAAAAAAAATATTCAATTTTTAAAAAAAAAAAATGAATTCAAAAAATTAAAATCAAACCAACTAAATTATTATTTAATTATAGGTGTCTCGTATAGAATGTTGAAGGGAATGGTACCGGACCACCAGTTGTGGAAGTTTGGTACGGAAATGGAATAAGTCAACCCTTTCTTGTCTGGTTGTTGAGGCGTGCTTTTATTTAATTATCTTTTCCTTGTCCTTTTTTTATTATAATTATTATTTTATGCTTTTTATTGTTTTGTTATTTTTTGTCATGGTTATTGTCTGTCATTGAAAATATAACTTTTCTTTTCTTTTCTTTTCTCCCCAAAATATATATATATATATCCAATATAAAACTTGGTCAACAAAGTTGTGCAAGTTTGGCAAGGAAATGAAATAATTTTTGCAAAAAATTGTTCCCCGGAATTACGATATGATTTTGTTTGTTACATTAATTTTACTGATTATGCAAAGCAAAATTTTATGTGTATTAGTTAATAAAAAAAAATTAAAAAAACTCTATTTTTAAAGTTCATCATGCCCGAAGAATTCGGGATGACCCTTAAGAACTGAACACAAATATTCAATGCATGTGGTTTGAGAGATTTATATATGAAAAAGTCTATACTTAAAAATGATACGGAGAGTTGACATTTTTTAGTCTTGTGACATTACATCATCAAGGTTAAAGATTTTTAGTGACACTTTAATGTTGTGATAGATACTATTTGTGACGCTATCAAGTGCCATTAAAAAAGACTTACAATCTAAAAAATACCATTATATGAATTTTTAATGGATCTTATTATGCCACAATTGATATTTTTAACAATTTCATAAATTTCACTAAATCCGATTCATTTGAGCCATTAAATGAATATAATTATCATTGGAGCCTAGTCTAGTGACACTTTGCAAAGCTACTACAACTACTACGAATTGCCACTTACATGTTCTTTTCATTGATATTTTTAAAAATCACAACTAAACATGTGTAATGCCTGTAAAAATTGAATCGATTTTATAAAAAATTAAATATTAATTGTCACATCCTATATTAATTTGACATCTATTTATCCTATAATATTTTCATAATAATAAACAAATATTACCACCATAGGATCATCACATCAAAAATAAAAAAAAATTAAATTAAAAATTCAAACCATAATCATTTTTTATCTAAAAATATAAATTTATTTATATTGCAATACAAATCATAATCAAAATTATAACATATTTTACCACACTAACAAAGTTAAAGCAAAAAAAAATTAAAAGAAAATTATTCCAACAGTAAGTTCTGAAAAGCCATAGTGATATCCATCTTCCAGAGAGACAAATTATCAAAATAAATTTATTTCCCAAATTCCCAATTTCACATGTATAAATATTCTCGGCTAACATCCATAACTTGTAAAATCTACATCCAAAAGATAAACATATAAAGGTAATTGAAACTATATTAAGTTAATATAAATTTGTTAATGAAATTAGTATTCACGAAAGAAATATACCACAAATGAAGCAGGCAAAGCAACTTGAGCTCCAGTAGCTTGTCCATTTGTTTTAACTAGTCCATATGATCGGATCAAGCTCTTATTAGGTTTGATTGGTACTTGAACATGTACCTCCCAATAGTCAGGTCCTAGTTCTTCCCCTTCTACTTCTTTAGATGGGTCTGTGCTTTTAAGTACTCCGATTGCAACTGCTTCTGTTGGCCTAATGATATTTTTTAAAACAACTATATCTCCCACCTGTAAATCAAGATTTAACTACTTAAGTAATTATATATTTACAATTAATAAATAATATTTAAAAAATAAACTAGTACAAAGTGTCAAAGTGAAGATGATCACAACTGAAAGCGATATGCATTTTTCTAGTAGATAAGCAAACCACATGATTTAATCACTTAATTAGGACTTAAACAAAATAAAATTAAAAATATGAGAGGTCAGCCTTGCATAAAAAGCTAGTAAGACCCACCATTCTGCAAAAAAATAAAAGTTAGTATAATTTAATCATAACTAAATTGCTGAAGAAATATAAAAACTCATCGTTTCATGTTTAAATCATTCGAATTGATCAAAACTCAAAGAACAAAAGTCGTACAGAATCAAATTTCCTAAAAGATTGCGTGAACGAATTTAATAGAAACTGAACAGGTTGATAGAAAAAAATTGATAGAAGAACCTAAACGGAATTCGACCAAAAAATCTGAAACTGAAAACGAAAAGAAACTGCCCTAAGATGATTTTTTTTGAGAAAAAGTTTAAAACACGAAAAGTGTTTAGAATAATGTTTTACTTCAATTTATGCGAAATCAATAAAAATGAGCTCGTTTCGTGGATTAAAAACAACATATAAAATCCGCATTGCTAAAATGAATAAAAATTATTGTAACAATGATCATCCGATTACAAGTTCTAATCGATCTTTTTAGTAAAAAGTTAAAATATAAAAGTTGTCTAGAATTACGTATAGATGCCTCTGCCTAAATTTTGTAATTTAACGAGATTGTTTACTATTTTTCAAGATGTACAAATTAATACAATTCAAACTACACCAATAAGTTCATAATTAAATCTTGTACCTCAACTCTGCCACTTCAGCCCTTTACTTTCAGCTTACATATATATCTCATGTGTCTCTCGTATACCTAACACCACTTCGAAGCCAAACTTGCATGGGGATATCGTCCCGAGTTTGACCCATACTCCACGGACGGTTAGTATATACGTACGCGCGTAAATCAAAGCACTTGTCTATTCCTGAGAACAAGGAAACAATATATATATACACAACTCCTCATCTACTCATGAGAACAAACACAACAATGTCGAGCCTAAGGCATTCAAATAAATCTCATAATCTTCACTTTTTTTATACACTCTTTCTTACCAATATTAAAATAAAACAACAATCCATGGAATCATGGTAGAGTATTTGGAATTTATCTATGGATTCCTAGTTTATTTTAATTTCATATATTCATGAGTGTGATTACAACCATAAAATAAATATATATAAAAATCCTAAACATTACATACACCACTAACCAAAATAATTGAAATCAATCCATCTTCTACATGCAAGTACAATATCAAACAACATCAAATAAATAAATAAAACAACGAAATAAACATAAGTCAAGAAAAGTAGATTTTACACTCACAATTATTTTTCAAACATTAAAGAGTTACTTATAGAATTAATAAAAATCTCAAAAGAAAACCCTAATCCTTTTTTTTCCTCCTCTCTTCTGCCGTCTCTCTTTTCTCTCTCGGCTTGCACTCTCTCTCTCTCAGTTGGCCGCACACAGGCACGGCCCTCCCTTTGTCTTTTTCTTTTTCTTTTTCTTTTTTTTTTTTTCTTTCTTTTCTAGTTGCAGCTGCTACAATTGGAACCTAATAACTATTATATTATATTATACAAATACAACATAAGCACAACTTACATAAATATGATATATATATTCTATCAATATATAAAACATTTTTTATATATATAAAATATATAAATATTCGGATAAGTTATATATAATTAAATATCACATTAAATTAATTAAATACCACCTTAAATTCTCATGTATTCACGCAATTGATAAAGCCAAAAAAATAAAAATAAAATAATAATAATAATGACTTAAGAAAAAATTAGGGTCGCTATAGTTTGTTTCCTTTGAGCTTTGTTATTTCCTTTGTTATGTAATAAAATAAAAAAAAAAGGATAGAGAATGAGACCAGATGCATCATATGGATTAAGTTTGTTCATATTTTAAATAAAAATAAATAATATTAATTTTGGTCCTTATATTTTTAATTAAATCAATTGTATCCTGTAATTTTTAATTTTGTGTCAATTTAGTCCAATTAATAATACCGTAAATTCAAATTCAAAATCAAATTAATTGAACTACATAGACTAAAATTTAAGAAATTTTATCATTATACAAGAGAGCAATTGGAAAATTTATTTTTCCTGTTAAGTCATATAAAGTCGTTGATTAATTTTGTACATGTGGCAAATATACTTTAAAAAAATGTTATATTGAGATTAATTTATTTGTTTTTATTTATTTTGTGCCTTTTAAAAATTTTGAAAATATAGTGGCATTTTTTTTTCAAGAAATGCCATTAGATAGCTTGGAAAGTTTTTAGCTTAGTGGCATTTTTCAAAATGCTATAAAACATTTGTTTATAACACTTTTAATCTAATGCCATAAAAATTAACTTGCATATACCTAGTTTAGTGACATTTTAAAAAAATTACTACTAAAATTTAGTGACATCTATTGATAAATGTCACTAAAACAATTTTTGTGTCATTATTTTATAAAATGCCATAAAATTGATGGGACATTTCTTTATTTAAATGTCACTAGAGCCTTATATGTTTCTGGTTCTGTGGTATTTTTCTAAAACGTGTTACCAAATATTATTTTTGTGGCATTTTCTAAAAATATGCCACTAGTATAGTGCCACTAAAGTGTGTTTTTGTTGTAGTGGATGTGTTGTGAGTTTATGTAAAGATTAAATTTCAACCACATATTCATAATTTTAGATAAAAATTTTGTTCTGAGTATGGAATGTGATTGCTTTTAAACCAAACCAAACCAAACCAAACTAAACCAAGTCTTAAGTCTCATCAAATGGGGTCGGCTACATGAATCTTTCTTCTTTACGCGGCCCTATCAAAGGTCATGTCATTAGTCAAATTAAGTAGATCCATATCTCCATTTACAACACTAACCAACGTTAATCTAGGTCTACCCCGTCCCCTAACACTCCCATATCCATATCTCTATTTGGTTTGTGAGAAACTAGAAGAGAAAAACAATAAATTAGAAAATAGAAGAAAAAAAACAAGAAGTTAAAAGAAATTTGATGTTCATTCATAGGCAGTACAAAATAAAGTTGGCAAAGCTATATTTATTTACTCTGATCTTACACTTGGCAGTATTTGATTCATGATAATTAAAGTAGAATAAAATAATTATTCAGTTTTTTTTAAATGACTATTATTTTACAATAATAAATAATAAATATTTTGATGTACTGATCGTTGTTGTGAACCATACACTCTGTAAGAACACATTGAGAAAACAACCAATATCTAATTTTGGATGACTTTTGTGCGTATTAGAATTCGTGTGCTTGTTAGATGTGATTGTATTACATATTTTTAAATAATTGAATGTGGAATTGATATAGTTATCATAATAATATTTAAAAATTATAAAACCCCAATCAAGAATTTTGAAAAAAATATTAAAAACTGAAAGTCTCTATCTTATCTTCTGGCATTTGTAATAAATACTACCACTAATTCAAATTTCAATACTTTGTCAAAGTAAACTAAGAGCTCCAAAAATATCTAAATAAAAATTTTCCTTTCATTAGTGTTTTTTTTTTGTCTTCTGAGCTGTTTGCATGCAAAGAACAACTCATTCCAACAACCAAAAATCACATCAAAAAGAAAAGAATTAAAATGCTTGATTGCAATCAGCTGGGTCTCTAACCCTTATATACTTCTTTTATTCAATTCAAAATTAAATGAATAGTAACAAACAAACTTGACTCGGGTTCCCAAAAAAAAAAATTAATGCCAAGCTTTTTTTTTTAACTTAGGCCAAAACATTGTTTGATTTACTTTTTCACATTATATTGTTGCCAAGTGTTTGTATCTGTAAATTATTTGTTTAATTTTAAATTAAAAAAAATAAAAAATAAAAACTTAAATGTGGTTAAAGGGCCAAATTAACTTGTTGAAAATTTGAACCAATGAGGAAAATGAAAAACAAGAATAATATATCTGTCTTCAACCGAGGCCATATCAAAGTTCAAGAGTGAGTCAGACTCTACGGCTTTGAAGTAACTCATGGCATACTTGGAGGAAAAAACTCAAACTACCCTCAACAAAAAGGTACTTGTACTCAAAGACCGACATTGATGGGTAGATAGAGAATACCTAAGAGTGCAAGACAAGTCACTATAAGAAACTTGGCAAATTGTCCCATAACTTAATGAGAGTGGCACAGAAGTCTTAAACCTCCATATAAAGTGGGAATTCATCTTAACCGTCTACTATTGAGGAGCCAATGAAAGTCTTGATTACATAATGGTCAAAAAAGCATAGGCACGAATGTCTTGTTGTCCATACTTTTTTCCTTTCCCCTACAGACTCACCAAAGACCCCAATCAAAGCTTTCACCTAACCTTGAAGGATAAGTCCAAGTCTGAAGAACTATTGAGGAGCCAATGAAAGTTCAAGTGAGGTCATGTGGCCATCTTTTGCCGTACTTTCGGCAATTCTTGCGTGGATTTGGGGATGCGCAGCAGCATCTGCTGCACGCCCAAAACAACGTCATTTTGGGCGCCAAGTTATTTGAAAAATTATTCAGCAACATTGAGAGTTAAACCCTTGACCACTCTAAAAGAGGCACCAACTCTTACCGCTACGCCACTTTGTATCCTTATTATTTTTAAAGACACATATATTATTTATACTTTATAAATATACAGTATCCAACCTACGCAGTAGTTCCGTTTTGGAATTTTTTTTTTTTTTTTTTAAATCTTAAAAATCAAAACTACACCATTTAGCCTCCGTTTGGCAAGAACTTTTTTGGGCTTTTTGGGCTTTTTTAGCCACAAAAGACAAAATAGGCTTTTTTAGCCATAAAAAACAAAACATCACATCTAACCCATAATCATTACACTCCTCTCTCACAAAAAAAGTCAAAAAAGCCAAAAAGCCAAAAAGTCCTTCCCAAACCAAACTTTTAAGCCCAGGCTAAAAAAGCCAAAAAAGCCAAAAAGCCAAAATGTCAACCCACTTCCCAAACGGAGGCTTAAGATCTTACCATTTATTTTGCTCTGATTTATTTTTATAATCTCAAACAAACTCTCAATTATCAGTGTCTCAAAACCCTAAAAAGCTTGTTCTCATCTGCCAACCGTCTATCTACCTTCGCTGGACACTTTTTATTACCTTCGTCGGAGACTCTCTATCGCTTGCACCATACTATTAAGGTTTGTACGAATACAACATTTTTCTCTTTGAATGTTGGTAGGCCTCCAGAAAAGACATGATTTTCTTCACTATTGTGATTGTGATTTGTTGGTTTTTTTTTCCCTGTAGAATGTTATGAGTTTTTTTTTTTTTTTCTTTGTCTTTAGAACTATTGCTTTGGTTATTAATACTAGATGCTAGATGTGTCTACTTTTATTGTTGCCCCTTTGTGTGTTGCTTTGTTTAATCTTTACAATTTATTTATTATTATTATTTTTTTACATCAATAAAGTGGAGAATAAAATATATAAATAAATTAATATAAAATATTCTAAAATTAATGTATGACTAGATTTAAGATTTGTTATTATTTAACTTTTATTTCATATTTTCAAAACTAAGAACAATAATGTTACATTTATCATATTGTTATACCGTATTATATTTATCATTTTATTTGTCAACAAAATATTGTTGTAATGATGAATTTTGTGGAATAAAAAAAAGGTGAATCTTAATTCTTTCAATTGGTCAATTGGTGATTGCTCTTGGTCAATTTTTTCTCTACCCTTGAATGTTAGGTTGTTTTGAGGTTAGAAATATTATTTTTTTAATCAGAAGGCATTATGTTCTAGAGAATATGTTATGCTACTTCAAAATTAGAGAAGATAATTCTAAAAATTTTACTAGTAAAACTTGGCATCTTATTAGATAAGTAAAATAAAAAATAATAAAAACTATAAACAAAGACTAATATTTTATTTTATTTTTTATTTTTATTTTTTATAGTGACATCTATATAAAATTTATGTCATGACAATCTCAAAAAGCCTTACCTTACTTTTACACTTGTTCTCAATTTTTTAGATTTGTTGGTGTTGGAATGGAGAATGGTGGACATGAGGGTTATAGCAAAGATATGAGGGAGTTGACCAAAGATAAAACACAATGTCTTGGCATGGAATTTCATTCAGAGGAAGTTGCATATCAATTCTATAATGAATATGAAAGGATTATGGGGTTTGGCATTAGAAGATATAACCATAGCAAAAGTAGAAAAGATGATGCTATGATTAACAAGAAGTTTGTTTGTTGTAAGGAGGGAGAAAAAGAAAAAGATAAACGGTACATGATTGTAAACCATTCTAAACATGAGACAAGAACAAATTGCAATGCATTTATGTATGTATCTTTGGATCGAAACTTGTCGAAGTGGATAGTGAAAAAGTTTGATGACAACCATAACTATTCTTTGCAGCTTCCTCAGTGCACACATTTGATACCATCTCAAAGAAAGTTATGTCAGGTTCAAGCTTTGAATATTGATATTACTGATGACACTGGTATCTCTCTTAAAGTATCACATGATCTCATTAGTGCCTTAGCAGGGGTAAAAGAAAATTTGGGATTCACGAGAAAGGACCAAAAAAGCTACTTGCGTGGAAAAAGACAACGAAATTTGCAATACGGGGAAGTTGAGAGTTTATTAAGATATTTTCACCAAGCAGTTGAAAATCCATATTTTTAGTACGCGATTCAATTGGATGTCAATGATATGATTACTAATATTTTTGGGCTGACCATGAGATGATTATAGATTATGAACTTTTTGGTGATGTCGTATCATTCGACACAACATTTCAAACAAATAAGGAGTATCGGCCACTAGATTTATTTAATGGTGTAGCATGCTTTTCGTGCTCTTTCAGATACGATATCCCTACAGTTTGGACTCCCGTGGTTCTGAATCTGATTTCACAAGTGCAATATGAAATAGATAAACACAAATGAGTCCAAATTCAACAAATCTTTGAAAAATCGATTTTGAATCAAAAATGCCAAAAATGGACTGCTTTGCCATATTTCAGAGCCGCCACCTAAATATTTTTGAGAAATTTAAGAAACCCGTGACTCGTGCCCAAGGCCACATGTCTATCATCAACAAAGTGTCTCGGCTCGGGAACTTAGGTACGAGAGGGAAAGGTCATGAATTGAGCACCCCACTTGCTCAATCAAAGATCGGCCACTACTAATCATGATGTGACTCTTATTTACATTATATGCTCTTGTTCCAATTATTTAGGCTATATTACTATGTGACGCATACAAGTATAGACTAATTTGCAAAACTTGGAACACTTTATTTTCATTTTTGTTTGAAAATTATTTTGACTATGTACCCACTTGAAAAGGTGATCTCATATGCACATTTAAACAAATCATCCCAACTTAAACAATTAGCCTTCATCCACAGGCATTCAAAATAGGTATATCATTTAAGCACTTAGCCTCATGGAAAACATGCTTCATATGACAACAATCACACACATGCAATATGCTAAAGCAATAAGTGCTCACCTCGTACTCCAAGGCAAACCAAAAAGAAACAAAAGAGTTAGAAAAAAAAATGTATGATCCTAACGATGCAAGATGGCTAATGTAACAGATACAAAAATGCAGCTAATAGGTCCGGTTGTCTAATATGTCATGTGAATCACTTTGATAGCATGAGATGAAGCACGTATTCAAGGAAGTAATAAATGACAATGCCGTTAGAATGATGAACCGAACCTTATGTATTCAAGACAAACGGATGCAAATCATGAAAAATGCTAATTAAAACATGATACTCTATGTTGTCCATCATAAGTGAGTAAATAAAAGGGAGAAAGGAATAAAGGTTGGAAGACATACACAATATTACAATTTTGCCCTCATACAAGAGGGTCCGAATGAATGTCCTACTTAGCTCCTAATTAACTAATTATTACAAACCAAATGAAATTAATTAACTACACTAGCTAATTATTATAAGTTTGAATGAAGCTAATTAATTAAGTACAACATGAGATTAATTAACTAAGTTATTACAAATTCAAGGGAATTAACTCACTAATTAATTAACTAATTAACTAAGAGCTATGTAAACTAATTGAACTCGAGCGGGGGTTAAGGAATTACACGTGCCAATGAGAACATCCTCCTAGAAACGGCTCTGTTTTGCTGCCAAAACTGTTCTGTCTGCAGAAAATACTTTTGGTTTTCCCTCATCTACTGCTCTGTTTTGCAAGAAAATGACACTACCATGCTGAAAAGAGGTAGCCGGCCGGCCAGTAAAAGTGGTCGATCGAATTCAAATGGTGGCCGGCCGACCACTATTGTTGGTACTGCCCTACTGCAGCAGAAAAGGAACAGAGCAGAAATAGAGTGTTTCCAGGGGATGTTTATCCTCTCTACCTCGCCTTATCATGAAATGGATCAAAGGAGAGGTAGAATCGATTCATGAGTCATCAATGGTCACAAGGTTATTACATGAAGATCCATGACTCGATTGGACAAAAGCTCAATTAGGGCAAATAAAAGACCGACAAAACCTCCTCCCTATCATGGTATTGATCAAGGGAAATGGTTGACATTGATTCTCAAACCATTATCATCACTAACAAGTATGAAATGGCCTAAGACTCAATGGGTTCCATTAACGTTCGATGAACCCTTATTATCTTGTTCCATTTTTACTCTGTTTATATCACTTTTTTAATTACCTTTCCATTCCTTAGTCATTTTAGTCCAAAAATGAAAGTTAAGTCCACTAAATGGAGAAGAGTGTCAAACAAGAAGTTGTTTTGGGCATGAGAGAGGGGTAATGCCCTGGTAATGAACCTCCGAAGAGATTAAACCATTTAGCATTGTATGGTCCCTTTCTCAAGCTTAAACAACACTCGGTTGAAACAATTCTCAAAGGAATAAAAAGCCAAAAAAGGAGGGAGGTTGCAGAGATGATTATATGTGAACACAAGTATGGAAAACATGAAATAAATGCTATCAACTTAAATAGGTTGGTGGCTAAGGCCTAAAACACCAAACCTATGAGGACAACTACACTACAAGCATGCTATACAAAGCAAAAATGAAATAAACAACTTAAAACAGTCCTAAAATAGCTCAAAATAGTATTAGAAATTACATGGAAAAGCTTGAAAAAGTTAGCTAAAACAAAGGAGAAATTGAGCTAGTAAAAAAGCATAAGGAGGGGTGGCTAACCCCTCCATTTTTGGGACCTCAAAACTACATTTTTAGCCTCTGAAAATATCTGGAAATCAGTGGTAAAAAGTTGAAAAAAAGTTGAGGAAGAGATGGGAAACACAAATGTAAATACTTAGGAGACAAGGTTTAAAGAAGGGTGATTAATCCCTCTACCTTTAATAGCCTTAAACCACAAGATTCAAACCACAAAAATAGTTGCAAAATAGTCTAAAAGTACTAGGAAAAGATAGGAAATAAGTAGTGTAAAAGAGTTAGGAATTATACCTCTTAAAGAGGAGTAATCCTTTGAGTTATAAACCAACAATTTCCCACCCTCAAGAGCTGAAATTCAAGCTCAATAACCTGAGCAAAGAGTCCTCAAAATTTGGTTTAGGGAGTCTTGGTAAGGTGTATATAGGTTGCAACGTAGAGAGAGAGAAATATTTTCCAAGAATTTGTTTCACCAAAATTTTCCTAACCTAATTTCAAGAGGGGTGGTCAAGTATATATAGAAAAATATGTTACTATCTCTAAATATCAGTATAGAGACAGTTGGTGCAGTGCATGCACCTGTGGAGATAGTGTAGACACCCCATTTTGGCCGCCCGCAAGACTTAGGCACTTGGTTCGATACACTCGATGATGAAAGTTGAATTGTGTGCTTTGAATTTACAGCGATTCGGATTCAGTCAGCATCTCGAAATAACCTCAAATCGTCAACATTTACCTTATTTGAATCTTTGAGTCTCATTTTTGAACATTTTGCCACCCTGAGCTGAGTTTAAACCACAAAAACTGGGAAGGGCATGCATGCCCCGCTATGCCTCAGTGAAGGCCGGTTATGAATGGCCGGCCGGGCCTTGGTGGCGAGAAACACTGTACTAAGCGGGAGCCCGCCAGTTGTCCATTTTTGAAGATATTTATCACCTTTTGAGCTCAAATTCTATAAAAACGAGGTCCAACCTCTGTTTTGGAGTTTGGAAAAAAATTCTAGAAAGCTTATATACACCTTGAGAGCTCCCCCTTCCTCCTTCTTCCATGGCAAGCAACTTTTGAGTTAACCTACCTCCCTTGTGTCATCTCCATACACCATACACAACCCTGTCTCACCATCATAGAGCCATGGTTGATCTTTGAGAAGCCTAATTCAAGCTTGAGGGTGTGTTGATACTTAGTTTGGATCACAAGCAAGAGCTAACTTCTTTGAGAGGTATAAGCTTATTCTTCCCTCTTGCTTTCAACTCTTTCATTTGCTATCTAGTTCTTATCATTTTGTGTTGTTTTGATCCTATTTTAAGTGTTTAAGTTTGGGTTTGGAAAGCTATCAAAAGAGTAGAGAGAGTTTGCTCTTTCTACATTTTTACCCATAGCTCAAAACCTTACTTTTCCACTCTTTTCCTTTGTTCTCTACACTGATTTTCAGAGTTAAAAAAGGGCTAAAATCATGTTTTTGGGGCTTCAAAAATGGAGGGGTTAGCCACCCCTCCTTGTTCTTGTTTACTAGCCTTATTTCCTCTTTTGTTGATTAGCTTCTTTTAGGCTCCTTTTGTGGGCTTTAAACCTTTTTTTTTTGTGAGCTTTAAGCCTCTGTTTTTCATTTATTAAGAGCTGTTTTAGGGCTGTCCTAGCCTTTTAAATTGGTTCAAGCTTTCATTAGTTCCTTTGTTGTGTCATGAATTGGCATACATAACTTGTTGCATGTTGTTCCAAACTTTCCTTTACTTATTTTTCATGTTAAAAGTCTCACTCTAACAAATCATCTAACCATCTATCTCTTTCATTCTTGAGAATGATTTCAAACGATTGAGGTTGCTCAAAACATGTAAGAGAGACTTCTACTTAATGGCTTAATCTTTTCGGAGATTCATTGTCAATGGTATAGTCTCTCTCTCATGTTTTAGAAGAACCTCTTGTTTGACGTTACTTCTTATTTAGCGGACTTTAATATCGCCATGGACAAATGGACTAATGAATAGCAATGACTAAACAAATTGGTTTAAAATTGGATCAACGCACATAAAGAAAACAAGTCATCTTGCTTAGGCTTGGCTAGACATTATGCCAAGTTAATCGAATCAAGAACGATCATGCGCTAATTCATGGCGTTTTGATGATTCTTGAAGCGTCTCTGCCACCCTCTTTAAGTTCACTCCATGATAAGAGGGAGGGGTGGTCATATCCATTGTATTTCATTGATTTTTGTCCAAAATTGTATCCAAAATCATCAAGTAATCAATTTGCTCATTGATGGCTTTGGAAGAAATTCTAACTTTCTCTCGAGGCTTTCCCATGACAGAGAAGGGAAAAAGGGACAACAGAGCTTGAACAACTTTATCTGCACTGTTTTCACTTCAGAACACAAAACTGAGGCACGACTGGCCTTCTCTATACCCGGTCGAGCTTCATTGAGGGTCGGCCGACCCTCAAAGTTTGGTCAGCATTGTATTTTTGCAGAAAACAGAGGAAAGTGGCTGAGGTGAAACAGGGCAAGCTCGGGGCAAATAGAGCTGTTCTTGAGCACCGTGCATGTACATGCATGCAATTCTTGCACATCCTCGCTTATATTATGATTATTGTAATTAATTAATTTAATATTATTTATTGTAATTAATCTCATCATTAACGTGTTGTAATTATTATTGTCCCTTTTATAATTGTTGTAGTTACTTAGCTTAGAGAGTTAGCTTATTTATCTCGGTTATCCTTGTTGTAATAATCTTGGTTATCCGTTGTAATAGCATAGATAGCCTAATTAGCTAGTTAATAAGCTTAACCTATTCCATTCATTCGGCTTTGTAATAATTAGTCTAATTCGAACTTTCGGACTTTGATTTGCACCCTCTTGCACGAGGGCAAATGTGTAATAAGTTGTATATTTTCCAACCCCACGTCTTTCTTCCTTTTATTTACTTGTTTATGATGGTTAGCATAGAACATTATTTTTCAAATTAGCATTCTTATGCTTTACATCCATTGTCTTGCATGCATCCAAAGTTCGGCTCATCATGCTAACCCACTATCAATGTCCAAATTTATTATTTTGAATAGGTGCTTTATCGCATGTCTTGAATGGAATCATATGCCATGCTCATAGCCGAGCCTATTAAAATATATAATGTGTGCGTTGCATTAGTCATAATGCATTAAGTTAGGAGCATGCATATTTTTTCTAACTCTTTCACCTTTTTGGCTTTGAGTACTAGGTGAGTAATTTTACGTTTTAGCATCTTGCATCGAGTGTTTGTGTTTCCATGTCCAAAGCATGAATACCATAAGGCTAATTGCTTAAGTGATATAATTGTTTGAATGCCTGTGGATAAAGGCTAGATGCTTGAACTGGGATGATTTGATTAAAATGTCCATTTTAGCCCACTTTTTCAAGTGGCAAATCCACAAAACAATTTCAAAACAAAACATGAGGTCAAATGTTCCAATTCTTGCAAACTAGTCTATATTTGTATGAGTGTCACATAGTAAAAAATAGCTAATAAATCGGAACAAGAGCATATAATGTAAATAAGAAATATATCATGATTAGTAGAGGCCGATCTTTGATCGGGCGAGTGGGATGCTCAATTCATGACCTTCTCCTCTCGTACCTAAGTTCCCGAGCCAAGACATTTTGGTGATGACGGACTAATGGCCTTTAGCACGAGTCTCGGGTTTCCTAAATTTTTCAAAAATATTTAGGTGGCAACTCTGTAATCTGGCAAAGCAGTCCATTTTTGGCATTTGATTCAAACATCGATTTTCCAAAAAGAATTATCAGATTTGGACTCTTTTGAGTTTTCACTGTTTCACATTACACTTTGTGAAATCAGATTCAAAACCACAAGTGGAGTTCGAACTGTAGGGCTATTCGCCTTCCAAAAGGAGCGCGAAAAGTCGGGCTACAGACAGCTGGCAAGAAAATATCTATTCTGCCAGCATTACTGGCCAGCCAGCCACTAAAGGGGACGGTCGTACACTAATTTTCTGGCCTGCCGGCCAGTAGTTAGCCTGCAGGCCTCTGAGTGGTTAGGCTTAGAAAAACACTATTTTGGTCCAAAAGTGGTGCAAGGTTTATAGGCTTCTAAGAGTCAAAACAGAGGCTTCCTGAGGAGGAAATCAAACATTTGTCCAACGTATACATTCATCATTGGGTGATCAATCGAAGGCGCTCAAGTCTTAAGGGCGATCAAAAATGGGATGTCTACAGTTGCTCTTCTTTGACAAAGCTTGAAGTCATGAAATGACGTGAGTGAATGTCAAAGCCCAGAGATGACCATTTTGACAAGGCCGTAAGACTTGAGCAAACAATCAAGACATAAAAGAAATTGGTTGAACTCGAAAGTTGCCTACGTATCCCTTTGCAAGGAATCAACTAGCGTAGTTCAGGGGCATAATACGAAATGCTAAATGATGCGATACAACAATAAAGAATCCAAACGAGCATACCGCCCGAAAACGAGATTCAACACAATCCAACAATTAAAATCAATAAAAAAAAAAAAAAAAACAATCTTAACTATGCTCCCACACATAAGAAACAATCCACACTACACTACTACACAGCGAGATGATCCTAACTACATTTCCGCGTAGAGAGGACACAAAAACAACCAAACTACACTACCACGTAGAGAGATGATCCTAACTACACTTCTATGTAGAGAGGACAAGAAACAAACCAAACTACACTACCGCGTAAAAAGGTACAAGAACGAACCAAGCTATACTTCCGCGTAGCGAGGAACAAAATAATCAAGCTACACTACCGCACAGTGAGGTGATCCTAACTACACTTCCACGTAGAGATGATATAAAAATGACCAAACTACACTACCGCTATCATGACCCGAACCCGCCCCTATGGGTTAAGGACATAACCGGCCAGTAATCCTGTGGTTACCTACGGCCTCAGACCAAAACAGACATAACTCGTCAGAGTAAAGGGGCCAAACGGAAGCAAAATTTGAAACTTTGTCCGTAGAGCCGTGCTTATATGAACATCAAACAAACCATACTCATTCATGCGTTAATAACCCACATCAAAAGTACAGTAGCATAAACTTCTTTACAGACAGAATCATCTACACTGAGCCAACCCATAACAGACTATATACAAAAGTACACAAAGTCCTTGCCAACAAGACAAAATGTAAATGCATAACAAAATGGCAAGGATGGGTCTCGTGCGTGAGACACAAGGCTGACTTTCCAAAAACTCGTGTTGTTCATGGCAGGCTTCACTGGGGCTGGGTTTGGACTTCTCTTGGCCCACCTACAAACACATGAATAAGCGTGAGCGATAGCCCAGTGAATAATATCCAATATAGAAGTTACATAACAATGTAGAACAACAGGTTCCAAACGGCCTTGGGCCCAATCCATATTTCTATTTAACAGATATATATAACTATACGAATTTCAAATTAAGTGACTTGTAGTTCCAACATTCTGGCCCTTGGCCCATTCGGATTTCCATTCATGTCAAAACGGCCTTCGGCCCACTCATTTATGTCAAAACGGCCTTCGGCCTATGCATTCTTGTCAAACGGCCTTCGGCCTACTCATTCATGTCAAAATGGCCTTCGGCCCACTCACTCATGTCAAAACGGCCTTCGGCCCACTCATTCATGTCAAAACGGCCTTTGGCCCACTCATTCATGTCAAAACGACCTTCGGTCCATTCATATATGTCAAAATGACCTTCGGTCCGTTCATTTCTATCAAAGCGACCTTTGATCCATTCAATTCTATCAAAACGACCTTTGGTCCATTTATGTTTATCAAAACGACCTTTGGTCCAATTATGTTTATCAAAACGACCTTCGGTCCGTTCATTTATTCACGTCGGACTTTTGTCCACAATCCCAATTAGCAACTCATAAAGCTTATAAGGGAATAAACAGTTGGACATTCACAAGCATTCGAATATCGATATTACTCACAGTGATCGGCTTGTGGATTTGCCCCGGAGCTTGACCCTACACATTTCATGAACACAAAAGGGTCACCAACAGTTTAATCCGTTCTTTAATTCACATGTTCCTCATTAGGCTTTATTCCCATCTCATTAACTCATTTACGATGCTTAACATATGCCTAAGAGTGCTTACAAGTGAAAGAGAACGGAAAACAGAACACAGAATGCAAAAACAGAATTTCAGAAAACGGGGTCCCCGCTCGAGCGTGGACTTCCCCGCTCGAGCGGACCCTTAAGCCTGCAAAAGTACTGGTTGCATGAAAAATGAGCTCGAGCGTGGAATAGAGCGCTCGAGCGGAAGGCCTGTCCACAAAAGCTCCCTGCTCGAGCGTGAGATATCCCGCTCGAGCGGATATCCAACTCTGCAAAAGTGCTGGGAGCACAATTTTCCCGCTCGAGCGTCATGTTCCCCGCTCGAGTGGACCTCAAAATTCTGGAAAACCCAAAATTGTGTTCTTGAGCTTCATTTCGATTTTCCAGCTACACTACTTGCATGCAATGGCTCAAATCTCAAATATAATCATGCTAACAAGGCACAAACACCAAAACACATTATTATGGAGCTCAATTTCAAGGATTACACACTTGCATGTCTCAAATTGACACCAAATTCAATTCTATCATACATATTCATGCATTTCAAGCTCCCATCTTCAATCATTCAAACATGCATGCCCATCTTGACTTCATTTCTATTTCAAAAGATGCAAGTGGTGCCTATTCCCATAAGGCTCAACAAAACCAAGCTTGCATACATGATCAAACTTCAAATCTTGCTTAATTGACATGATACATGCTAGATTATGCAACTTATGGCAATTCAAAAGCAATCTTATGCATGCATGATCATATCTCATCAAAACCAATTTAAATCATGCTCTTGATCACAAAAATACTTTGAGCTCACAAGATTACAAGTTCAATTCATGAATTCAAGAGTCAATGGCTTACCCAGAAGTCCAATTCTTCAATCTATGGTCCAATTAGAGTTGGACTTCAAAATTCCATGCCCTCAAGATCAAACACAGATTTTTCTCTCTTCTCTCTCTCTAATGGCCGGCCCTCTCCTCTCCTTAGAGTGTATATCAGCCAAGTGAGAATTAAAGAGGGAGTTTGATTGAGTAGTGCTCATATTAAAAGCCCCTCTCTTACAATATTATTATAATATCAAAGAATAGAGCACTAATTCACTAATTTAATCAATTTAATCCGACCCGAATCAATTTTCAATTAAATTTCACCGTAGGCTCTAAAAATTATGCCAATCACAATGGCGTAATCAATTTCGGGTTCTGTGGCCGGTAAGGCCCTCAATTTAATTTCCGAAGCAAATAATCGAACAGATATTCCTACGGTGAACAGATAGAAATTCAAAACTATATTCTCACGTAATGGTACACAAAATCATATCAAAACACATAATCACATTCATATTAAGGACCAATTAATATATTACGGAATAGGGGTATCACAACCGCATAGAGAGGTGATCCTAACTGCACTTCCGCGTAGAGAGGACAAAAACAAACCAAGCCACACTACCACGTAGCAAGGTGCAAGAACAAACCAAGCCATACTACCGTAGAGAAAGGTGATCCTAACTACACTTCCATATAGAGAGAACAAAAACAAACCAAGCCACACTACCGTGTAGCAAGGTGCAAAAACAAACCAAGCTACGCTACCACGTAGCAAGGTGATCCTAACTACATTTTTGCGTAGAGAGAACAAAAACAAACCAAGACACACTACCGCGTAGCAAGGTGTAAGAACAAACAAAGCTACACTACCACGTAGCAAGGTGATCCTAACTACACTTTTGCATAGAGAAGACAAAAACAAACCAAGCTACACTACCACGTAACAAGGTGATCCTAACTACACTTTCACGTAGAGAGGACAAAAACAAACCAAGCCACACTACCACGTAGCAAGGTGCAAAAACAAACCTTGCCACACTACCGCATAACAAGGTTAAGGGGAGAAAACCCAAATCATACCCGTGTGATAAGGATGAATACAAGAATTGAAAAGCACGACGCACACGAATGCGACACAATGCAATATAATTGATGTGAATACAATGATGATACATGCTCCATGCAATAAAATAGATAACAAAAATAATTAATACAAGTTCCATGTAACAAAATAGATGTCAAAATAAGATGTAATGCATGTTCTATACAAGATAAGCTGCAACGCATGTTCTATGCAAACGACATGCGAATCAAAAAGACAGACAAAAGCGATGTTTGAAGACATCTTGCAGCGATCTCTAACTTATCACTCGGAGGCTTTTCAAAATGCTCAAAAGGATACAAATTGCTCATATTTGAAATCAGGACGCATTCATGCATTAAAAGCAACAGGAATCGGAACGGCGCAACCGGAACACAACCTCGGGATCCTCGGAATCCACACCAACTTCAAATACCCCAATCCTTCTTCCCAGACACAAAACAAGGTCATTCATACACTGCTTGTACAAGAGAGCAACAAAAACCAACTCGGGACCACAAAAGGGCCGGCTAGCCACAAATGGAGGATGACTGGCCACAAAGATGGGCAGCCAACCACCCGTGGCTATTTCGTGGGTGCTTTGGACATTTTGGCTCGGGTCCTATTTAATACACAACCAAACTTCATTTCCTCACTCCCACACCTCCGAAAACACTCCCTCTCTCACTCTAGGTATTTCCTTTCTCTAGATTTGTGCTTCATACACGTTTTCCAACGGCCCACACAAACTTTTTTGTAAAACTCCTTTGGTCCTCTACGTTTTGAACCCATTGGATTTTGTTTTCATTGAGTTTTGGGGTTTTTCATCACTTTGGGCTCATTTCCCTCGTGTTTTTCTTGGGTTTCGTACTTTTTCCTGGGTTTTGATTTTTTTCTCTTTTTCTCTCCTAGGGTTTGATTTTTTAGGTTTTCTACCTTTTTCCTCATTTTCTCCATCTTTTACCGCCTTTTCAGCTATCCACATGGCGGATAAGATCCCACATGACGGTGCCCCTCCTGAGGTACCTGTACTTTCATCTACTGCTGAGGTCGAGAAGCCGGTAGTTACTAAGGTCGGCGGGGCGGCGGAAGACATAGCCACTGAGTTTGCGGCAAAGGAGGTCTTTCCTCCAGAGCTTGAGCCAGAGCTATTACCATTTAGGTTAAAGCCATTTAACCCGGCCAATTATCACCCGCACATGCACGCGATGGCATCCGGAGGTATACTGTGCTTCGAGCATTTTGATGACATGTCTGAGGATATTTTGTTGACGGAGCGGACCTCCCACATTTCTCAAGACGCTACTGAGGTACAAACTTTGCTCTCATGCACTTTACTTTGTCATTTCATTCTGCCTTTCATTACTTCCTTTCATCACTGACTTCCATCACTAACTCTATTACACGACTGATGCTTTCTTGCCCTACCACAGGGTGACTCTCGTTCCTGGAGAGGATACGAGATGGTGACAGCGAGACACTGGTATCAGGAGCTCCCTGCCCGGGTTCACGAGCTAGTCGACGAGGTGAGCTTTGGCCTATTCTGCACCAGGCTCTAATAACACTTGGCCAGCTGGGCCTTACTCAGAGCGTTGGTGGAGAGATGGTGGGACACCACCAACTCCTTCCACTTCTCTTTCACCGGGGAGATGACAATGACCCCCTACGATTTTTCCATGATCACCAGCTTGAGAGTAGGGGATGATCTGATCCCTTTTGATATAGACATGGGCCAATGGAAGGTAGCATGGATGTATTTTTTCGGAACACGCCCCCATTGGACAGGCTAGCCATGGTCCACTACCGCTAGTTTTACGAGCGCTTCCACAGGAGCCAGCCAAAGACATAGGAAGGGGTGCTTTCTAATCTATCTTCTCGGTACCGCCTTGTTTGTGAACAGGTGAATACCGTAGGACTATATCTGCTAAGTGCCCTCATGACATTGCCTCGGGTGTGTTTCTACAACTAGGATGGCGTTGGCCTTGCCACCCTCTATGGATACATGAGCTCCAGTTCCCGTATGAAGGGGAACAAGTTCGGAGGCTATTAGAGAGCTTGAGAGGTATGCACTATACTTTCAATTTCTGTTTACTTCTTATGCTTTGCTTTTTCATTTTCTATCTTTATATCTGTCCATGCATTGTGCTTTCTGCTTTGCACTTCTGTTTAACTTCTGTTTAACTTCTGTTCACACTCTGATTCACAACCGATCTCTTTCCGCAGCTCTGGGTTTACACCAATTTCCCGACCCTCACCCTAGTGCCGTTAGAGGAGGTAGCACTAGTCGTGCCTTACTTGCGACTGTATGATGGTAGGTGTCGCCGTAGGAGCCACGGCGATAGGACATTCGCTTACTATCGCTGATATTTCGACACGGTGGTGGCTCACAAGGTAATCCGAAACTCACAGTTGTTTTTGCTTTATTTCCATTGTTACTATTCTGACCCATACTCTGACAACTGACAGCAACTAATAACTTGTAAATTCTTTATTTGCAGATCACATGGCAGCCGTGGGCGATGATGCAGGCTGGAGTACGGGGATTAGTACGCTGGGTCTTGGGCTATCTCTCGATACCGGATCTTGCTAGAGGGCCCATTCTGCCAAACTTGGTTTCTGGGCGAGCAGTTCGTACGTTAGACTCTAGGCCTGCCTGCTCCAGTTGTTCCCGCTCCGCCTCCAGCATCTATAAGGACAGCGGACAGCCTCCCAGTTGAGGCTATAGTTCAGTTCATGGAAGGGATGGATGTTGATTTCTTCAGAGGGGACAGAGATTACACGACCTTCATCCGTACTCATCTCATGCCACCACTAACTAGAGTTCGCGCAGACAACGCAACAGGTGTTCCCTTGGCTAGAGAGGTTATTCATGAGGCCGAGGCTGATGTTAGAGGAGCCCCTCCTACTGTGCGTGTAGCTAGTTGGCCGGCGATTCCTACCATGATTCTCCGTGGACGACCAAGCGGAACGACCTATCTGATCCCAATAGAGCCACCAACGGCGGAGCATAGGTATGTCAAAGCCCCGGGTGCGCCGCAAGTATGAACCGTACTTTACCATTTGCATCTTGTATTTCTCATTTTTGGATACTAATTGTTCAACTTCACTTACAGGCATTTGCAGAGTATACAAATGGTCTTCTTTAGCTGGTTGCCTCTCTAGTCCACATGGTGCAGAGGAGAGAGATGCTACTGGCTCTCCACGGTATCCAGGTATTCTCTCTTCTTCTCGTGCATTTCATTGCTTACATAGCACCAACACGCCATACTCCCACTGATATGCGATATTCATACTGTAGACTAACATGCATTTTGACACTGCCTCACACTGCACTAACACACTGCACTTATGTTGAATCTGCTTTCTGCATCACACTGATATCGCATCATGCATTCTACAACATACTCACATCGTATCTGATACTCTGATGCTTGTTTTCAAGTTCCCCCTGTACCGATGGCACCGGCAACACCTCCTTCAGCAGTGGGGAGGAGAGGTAAACAGGCCCCAACATACAACTGAGATGAGCGTCAGGATCAAGGCCGAGGTAGGGGTGTTTGAGGTCTGAACAACGAGTCTGAGACAGAGGAGACCTCCTCTTTCTCGGAGCCAGCTTTGAATGGAGATAACGCTGAGACCAGTGGCACCAAGGAGGCAGTGAGCCGACGCTCTGAGTCGCCAGAGAGTGAGAATGATGATGTTAGATCGGGGTCAGGGAGTGAAGAGGGTGCCGAAACTGGCTCTGAGTCAGGGAGTGGAGATGGTGATACTAGCTCTGGTTCAGAGTCGTACTCTTCTGACGATAACAACGCTGATAGAGACAGTGCTCCTGAGTCCTTTCCGAGGAAGATGACAAAGAGGGCCTCTTGAGCTTGATGCGACCTGCGCAGATTTTTGCACTCTTTACTTGTTTTCTTTTGTTTTGGTAGCTTAGCATATATATAGCTTCAGATAGGTTTTTACTTTTTCTTTTTGAAACACTTGTATTCTCTTTTGTAAAAAACATAATCGAGGTAAATCCCTACAGTTTTATAAAAAAGAGCTTTGTTTTGCATCATGAGCACCACACTTGCATAGAATAAAAATGGAATGGTATTTGAAACTGAAAACACTTGTATTGGAATAATGTTCTTAACCAGATAATGAGCTGACCAATAATCAAAATACAGAACGCAACTCGATAAATAGAAAACAAAGTAAAAACAACTTAAACACAGTTATTTACACTTGCTAAAGAAAAAAGACTCAAAACAAGACCTCAAAGCACAATAACCAGAACAACACCAGACCGCCGAACTGCCAGGTCCACAAAAGAGGATGACCGGCCACTAAAGGGGACAGCTGGCCAAAAGAAGTGACCGGCCGGCCAGGTGTGGTGGCTCATCAGCTGGCTAATAGTTAGCATCCACTCACACAGCCTTATCCTCTATAAGAGGTATTCCTTCGCTGTTTCTTCGATAGAACCTCATTGTTGCTGCCATTTCTTCCAAAAATGAAGACACTGAAAAATTGGATAGCCATTTTGGACGGCACAGAAAAGGTAAATTTTTGAGGTTTCGGCATAAACGTGCTTTTTTCGCTGAGCCGTACTCCACTATGTTTTCCTTTCCTCCATGTTGCAGTTCGATGTTGGGACCCAATTACACATGTATTTCGCTTTGGCGCATAGGAAATGTGTCCAACTCTTGAAGAATTTCAAGCATTGATGGAATCTCAGCGCGATGAGAAGATCATGCCTCAGCCTTGTTTTGGACATGCCCAAGCTTTGAGATGGATGTGTGGGCTCACTTTGCATGAAGCTCAATCTTTAGCTCATAATGGGGAGCTAGATATACCTAGCTTGATTCATTGATTCTCTGACATCGGCAACAGAGGCGACCTCCTTTGGCGAGGTTATTAGCAACATGCCCTCTGTTTATGTATGGTCGCGCACTTCCTTCTTGCCCCTAGTTGCGGCGGAGCTAGCATTAGGTTGATTGAGGTGGCTCAATGCCTAAAAGAGGGCAAGAGTTGTATTGGTTTAGCACTGGCCAAAACCCTGGTGGGTTTAGATGCTTTTCATCGGCGAAAGACTACTCGATTTGCAGGGAGTCTACTACTTCTTTAGGTACTGTTTTCTACCCTTTCTTATTTATGAGTCTCACATCACTTGGCATTTACGCTCTATTTTTCTCTCAAAGCCCCTTTATTTACCTTTTCTATTAGCGTACATCTCTCTATTCTTTACTCTCTCTTATTTTTCATCCCTTTCTAGGTATGGTTAATGGATAAGCTAAAAGTGGTGGACCCTTGCCCCGAGTATTCAGCCGAGCTTACTTTTTCCACCAGAGGTTGGTGGACTTTCCCTTAGAGGGGTGGTGGTGCGACTAGATGTGCAGCAAATCTGCAGCTAACATTGTTTGGCACTGCCCCTGGCTTAACTTGACTGAGATGAGCTGCAGCATGTCCCAACAACCGGGTATACAGTTGATTGGCCTCATGCACTGTGTTCTATTTCCCTTTCCGATTCAGACGCTAGTTTGGACATGATCAGATTTGCCCAGAGGAGGGGGTGGAATACCCGGCTCCATTCCCGATTCGTGGTTTGCACTTGCCATGGTACCTCACTGCTTGGAAGATAAAGAGCTTCTGGCCCATGTTGTTAACGTCAGTTACGCCCTTTCTGGCGAGTGCTTGGCTTGGCTTGAGGACGATGCACAGGTTGGGCCAACTTTGGCTGCAGAGACTTCCACAAGTACAAGCAGATGACGCAAGACCACCTGACTTATCCATGCCCCTAGTTTATTGCTTTGACTTTTCTTTTCCAGTTTTATGATGTAAAAGCAACTTTGATTTAATCAAAGAGTTGGAGAAAGTACTTGTGTTGAAATCAATGGAATTAAAGTTGTGAGCACTAAAAATTTCCCTTTTGGTCCCAAAATGGTCTAAGTTGTAAAAGGTAAAACTTTAAGAAAAATCAACTTTTATTAAAACTTTTCAAAACCATTTTCAAAAATGATCACTGCCTGACACGCACGGAATTAGTCCTCAAGATGCACAGTCCCGAATCAACAGATCGCAACTGCCCATAACTGGATTCACCATCACTGCTCTACATTGCAACTGGCATGAAGATCACACAACCAAGTGAACAAATATGGAGAAAGATGGTCCGATCAAATAAACAAATAGGTTAGTTGAGTTAGAGATGGTTATGGCCAAACTTCAGGATGAAATTTCCTACATATCCCAAAGACAGGAATCAGGCCTTACGTAGTTCAATTCTGATTCACTCGAGTATTAACTCTGTCCTTTTGCACTCTAACTTTTGCCAAGGCCGCCCTTTCAGGTTTTCAACCTTGCAAGCTCAATCTTCTTTATTTCTAATTTTTCATGCTCTAACTTTTGCCTAGGTCGCCCTTCTGGATTTTCGGCCTAGCGAGCCTCTCAGTGATAGCATTTCTTCAACTTGTCCATATTGATCGGCTGGGAAAACCCCAATCCATCTAAGTCCATAAGGACAATCGCCCCTCCCGACCAGATAGATTTGATAATGTAAGAGCCCGTCCAATTGGGTCAGAACTTGCCCCTAAGGTCATAGATGGGAGCTCGGTTGCCTTTGAGCACCATATCTCCTTCCTTGAAATTCCTAGACTTAACTTTCTTATTAAAAGCACTAGTAATTCTGCATTGGTAGCTGTAACAAGCCCGCGGGGGACCTCGCTACAGCTCGGACTCGATTCGTGTCACGGTTCTTAATCTTGAACCAAAGAGTCCAAATCCGGCAAATCGTTTTGAGAAAACAGATTTTTGAGAGAAGTGCCAAACATGAACTGCTTTGCCAGATACAGAGTCGCCACCTAAATATTTTATTTTTGGGAAATTTAGGAAACCCTGACTCGTTGCCTAAGGCCACGTGTCCGTCATCACCAAAGTTGCCTCAGCTCGGGAACTTGGGTACGATTGGGGAAGGTCACTTCGTGAGCACCCCCGCTCACCCGATCAAAGATCGGCCTCTACTAACCATGATATCTAGTTTTGAAAACATTATGTGCTCTTATTCCGGTTATTAGCCTAGATTACTATGTGATGCGCACAGCATACAAGTATAGACTGGGTCGTCTGAATTGGAACAAAACATTTCCTGCTTGTCTTTGAAAGTGATTTGCTACTCGCAAGTAGGCTTAAAATGCAAATTTTGCCACCCTCAGGTGGGCTTAAAAAAGATGGTTTTGCCACTATCTAGTGGGCTTAAAACTCATAGTTAATGATTTGTTCCAATCCAAATAACCCAACCTTCACCCACAGGCATTCAGGCAGATATATCACATAAGCACATAGCCTCATGGTAAGCATGCTATCATGGCAATCACTCACACGCATGCAAGGATGCTAAAGCACAAAAACTTACCGAGTACTCCAAGCCAAAACAGAAGCTAATTAGAAATCATGCACGATCCTAATTATACAGGAATGCCTAATACGACACATGCAGGAATGCAACTACAATAGCAGGCTCGGCTATTCTAAACATGGCATATGAGATGCAACAGTTAACAAGTATTCAATTTGGAATTGAAATACAGATGCAGTTAGTATGGTGCGCCGAGCCTGGTGCATGCAAGACAAATGAATGAATGCAAACATGTTATCATACTGTATCTAATTGAAACATGCCCTAATCTAACCATCATAAGCAGGTAAATAAAAGGGAAGAAAGACGTGGGGTTGGAAGACATACATCACACTCACGCACACTTATTACAACATTGCCCTTGCGCAGAGGGTCCGAATAAATAATATACAGTCCCAAATGAATAAATAATACAGTCCCGAATAAATACAAAAAAAAATCCTAATTAATTTACAAATTAATCTAGGAAAGTTATGAACTGGCATGCAAGCCAGGGACTGCCTCGACTCTGATGAATGATGTATGTTTGGGCTGCCTTGCGCGAAAATCCACTGGGATGCCCCAATTAGCCTCTGTTTTGCAATTTTTCTTGGAAAGCGCACCAAGTTCCGGAAGGTTGCTAATTCTTGATTTGCTGCAACAGAGAGCAGAAAAGGGGCATACCAATGTATTTTCACATATGTATGCATGTCTCGATCCTCGTGCCACCAATCACGCATCTCAATGCATGATGGCCGGGGAGTCGAATTGCACGACTCAATATGGAATGAATGCACATGAAAACACAACAAAACCTAAACTCCATCATGGGTGATTCGGAGTGTCGGCGACTGCGGAATTGAGACACGTTCTGTCACTCGGAGTACGAAACGTACCTCGTTTCCCATGCTCGAGCTAACTCCTACCCCAAACACAATGCAATATGCATGATATGCATGAATGCAACTAAGATACAACCTAACATACACAATGCTATGAAATGGCATACACGATACACGAGGTAACATGGCATACACAATGCACTAACATACAACCTAGCATACGCAATGCTATGAAATGAAATGGCATACATGATGCATAATGAGCTTACACCAACACAAGTGGACCTCAGCCACACTCACATAGGAGGCCATCAGATGAAAATGAGACACTCGAGATGCGTGCACACATGCACGCAAACCGAGGACTGATCCTAGGGCACGAATGCCACTCTAACAGGACATGGCAACGCATGGAATATGGCATACTAGCATGCAAATTTCAGTAGCAAAATATGATGCAAAACAGCCCCGAAACATGGCAAAATGGCATCCGATGCAAGAAATGAATCCCGAAACATGAAATTAGGTACATGGAATGACCTATGGCTATGCAAAGCATGCATTATTTGAACATAAAGTGTGAAGACAGAATCAAGGCAGTCCCAAAACAAGCATATTTACAGTTTTAAGGAAGGCCAAACAGTGAACACAAATGGGGCTAAGCTAGCATGCAAAAATGGCCCCCGAAAGCGAGATAATGAAGAAAGTAGCAGCTGCTGACCTCAAACAGAGAAGGGCCCTTCTACAATGTTGAAGAGGGGCCCAAAATATGGTATTTTACAGTTGATGATCAAACCCAAAACAGTGCACAAGCATGCTTAAAATACTATGCAAAATAAGGCCTAAAAAAGAAGTTTAAACACAAAGTACAAAAAGGATGCCTCAAATAGTAAAAGACCCTTAATGAAACATGAAGACGGGGTCGAAATAAGGCCATTTATAGTTCGGACTAGAGCCCAAAAACAGAAGCACAAGAGGCTAACAAATCATGCAAAAATAAGGCCAAAAGAGGGATATAAAGGCAAGTGACAAATGGAAGCCTCAAACAGTGATGAGCCCTTCAACAATGTGAAGAAGGGCTCAAAATAAGCCACTTTACAGTTTATGATAGAGCTCAAAACAGTTTATACATAGGCCAAAAATACTACACAAGAAATAGGCATACAAGAGAGGTAAAGAAGCAAGTGCAAAAAGGAAGCCTCAAACAGTGAGAGGCCCTTAAACAAACATGAAGAAGAGCTCAAAAAAATGCTATTTTCAGTTAGGGTCGGAGCCCAAAAGTGTAAGCAAGAATGGCTAAGAAAGCATGCAAAAATGAACTCAAAAGAGGGGAAAAATGACTCACCCTTGTAGACCAATCTTTGACAACCTCTTGGCACAAGAAATGGTGCTCCTCAGCTCTGGAAAGCAGCTCCAAGTAGCTGGAATGGAGGTGGTGGTGTGGTGCTAGGTGGTGGTGTGGTGCTAGGTGGTGGTGTAGAAATGGTGTAGGAACTTAAGGGTTTTGAGGGTTAGGATGTAGAGAGGGAGAGATGCAACATATGAGGCTCAAAGCAAAAATTTCTAACCCCTCAAAACCAGCTGGGAGTGCTGGTTATATAGACAAAAAAGGGTGGAAAAGAGGGGGAAAAATGGGGGGGAAAACAATTCAAGTTTCCCCCCAAAAGGCCAAACCCTCGGACAGCGGGTTTAGTGTGAAACAGCTGACACAGCTGGCATCCACTCAATCTGTAGAATACTCCGGAAGGTCGTCGGCTAGCAAACTTGGTCGGTCGGCCAACTTTTCTGGCCGGTCAGCCATCTATTTGGCCGGTCGGACATCTGTTTTGGCCGGTCGGCCATCTATTTGGTCGGTCGGCAGGAAAAATCTGCTCTGCAAGTCCAACTTCAAATGGGCATAACTTCTTCATATGAACTCCTTTTCAGGTCATTCTTGTGTCAACATTGAAGCCCCGGAAGTAAGATTTCCAATGGCTCCAGCCTTGCATCAAAATTCCAACTGTGTAAAAAGTTATGCTTGTTTTGGTGAAGGCTGCTCAGTTTCAGTCCAACCGGGATGATGCCCAACTTCAACCAATCATATCTCCCCCATCCGGACTCGGCTTTAAGAGATTCTTGAATGAAAAATGAAGCCACGGAAGTCTTCTTTCCAATGGTGGTGGCCTCATAGCCCAACTCCAAGTGTATAGACAGATAAGCCTGATTTATCGAGAACTGCTCGTCCCTCTCTTAGCGATTCTTGCCTATCTTCTTCTCCAACTTGGTTTCTTCTCTCTTCCCCTCCTTTCTCCAACTTCAAACCCTTAAGCAAGGTGTTTTGAAAGATTTTTCAAAGATTTTATCTCTCTTTCATTCATTTCCACTTTGTCCTTGCTCGGTTTATCGAAAAGCGCATTATTTGACAAAATGTGAGCCTCGGAACATTGTAGAAACTTTATTTCAAAAATGTTTTGAAAGAGAGGGTTTTAAGGTCTAAAAACCATTCAAAATAGCTTTGGTCCAAAATGGGGTGTGAAGTTGAGATTTGTCTCTCTCCTTACCAAAGAAATTGAACCTTTGCCCTGCACATCTTTCATCACCGAGCAAACCATCAGTCGCGCCCAAGTCTTAAGGGCAGTCAAAAATGGAGTGTCTACAGTAGCCCTGGATGTGATATAATGCCTTCAACCTCCTTTCGTCGAACAACATCAATTCCTCGAATCTGCTCTGTTGCCAGTCCACCTCTGCTATTTGACGCTTAGCCATAATTCACAACGACGGTACTTCAATTTCGATTAGCAGAATAGCTTCCATCCTATATACAAGAGAATAGGCGGTTACCCCTGTGGATGTCCGAATCGACGTTTTGTAGCCCCAAAGTGCAAATGGCAACTTATCCAGCCAGTTCTTGTAGGTCTCAACCATCTGTCGTAGGATGTTCTTAACATTCTTATTAGCAGCCTCAATAGCTCCATTGGTTTGTGGTCTGTATGTTGATGACTTGTGAAAAGCCGTGTTATATTTCTCAAGCAGATCCACCACATCTTTCTTAAAGTGCGAGCCATTGTCTGAAACGATCTCGTTCAGAACTCCACACTGACAGATGATATTATTTCTAATAAACTCAGCTACATGCGATGTTTTCAACACCGCATAGGACTGAGCTTCCACCCACTTTGTGAAGTAGTCAATCGCCACCAAGATGAACTCATGTCCATTTGACCCACTTGGTAAGACTGCACTGATAACGTCGATTCTCTAAACTGAGAAAGGCCATGGCGAAGTCATGTTGTAAAGCTTTGACGGCGGGATGTTCATGCGATTGGCATGGATCTGACATTTGTGGCATCGTCGCACGAAGCTAATGCAATCCTCCTCTATAGTTGACCAGTAATAACCTTGTCTGAGGATTTTTCGGGCTAGCATCACACCATTCATGTGTGCTCCATACTCTCCTCTGTAGAAAGCCTCCATGAGATGCTTCGATTCCTTTTTTCAACACACAGCTTGTGCATTCCCAGATGACCTTTTTCATACAGCTTGTTTCCGCGGATGATAAATTGGATGGCCAACCGCCGTATTCCCCGTTTATCTTTGGCATTTGCCCCTGGTGGATACGTCTCCATTTCCAGGAAATTCCAAATGTCATAATACTAGGGGTTCTTGTTTTGAACATCATCTGTTGTGACAATGGTTTCATAGGCCAGCATGTATTTATGTTCAATGATAATCGAAGGCATCTTGACTCCAAGCGGGATGTTTACCATAGAAGATAGAGTCCCCAAAGCATCAGCAAACCTGTTGTTCTCCCGTAGCAGATGCGTGAATGTCAATTTTTCAAACCTCAGAATTAGAATATCCAGAGTCTGATGATAAACCTTAATTTTCTCCTCTTTGACTTTCCAGTCTCCGTTTTCTTGAGAAACAACTAGGTTCGAGTCTCCGATGACATCCAACCTTATTGGCCCTAGTTCTAGGGTAGCTTCCAAACCAGCAATACACGCCTCGTATTATGCTTCGTTGTTAGACACTTTGAACTGAAGTTTGAACGCTAGGGGTATATGGGAATCATTAGGTGCTATCAGCAACACGCCTATCCCATAAAAGTATTAATTGGACGCTCTGTCAAAGTACATTGTCCATGTTTCCTCTTCTACCTGCAAAATATCTTCATCTGAGAATAGGTACTCCACTACCTCATCTCCTTCTACTGGGTGATCTGCCAGGAATTCCATTATAGCTTTCCCTTTAACTAATTTGTAGATGACATACTTAAGATCAAATTCAGAAAGGAGAAGCAACCAACGAGCTAGCCTACCTGTAAGTGCCAGTTTCTCAAAGAGATATTTGATGGGATCTAATCTCAAAACCAAAATTACAGAATGAGCTAACAAGTAGTACCTCAACTTCCTGGTAGCACATACCAAGGCTAAGTAAACTTTCTCCAAGGGAGTGTAGTAGGTCTCATGGTCCAGCATCTTCTTGCTCAAATAATAGATGGCCTTTTCCACCTTATCTTCAGATTATTGAACTAACATGCACCCCATGGTCGAGTCTGTTACCGACAAATACAGAATCAAAGGCTTCCCCAACTTTGGCGGCGACAACACAGACGGATTCTGGAGGTACTGCTTGACTTGCTCGAAGGCAAATTGACATCGATCGTCCCATCGGAACTTCTTTCCTTTCTTCAAGAGACCAAACAGTGGTTCACAAGTCAAGGTTAATTTTGAAATAAACCATCTTATGAATTGCACTTTACCCAAAAAGCCGCGCACCTCCTTTTCAATCCTTGGTGGTGGCATTTCTAAGATGGCCTTGATTTTGGAAGGATCTATTTCAATTTCCCTCTGTGTAATAAAAAATCCTAGCATTTTCGATGTCGTCATGCCGAAGGTGCATTTCTGCAGGTTTAACCTCAATTTGTATTCCTTGATCCGTTAAAAGAATCTTTCCAGTGCGGTGTAGTGGCCTTCTCGCTCTTGGACTTGACAATCATGTCGTCCACATACACCTTAACCTCTTTGTGGATTATGTCATGCAAAATGGTGGTTACAGCCCTTTGATACATAGCCCCAACATTTTCAACCCAAAAGGCATGACTTGATAACAGTAGGTACCCCATACTGTGGTTAAAACAGTCTTTTCTCTGTCTTCTGGTGCCATTAGAATCTGATTGTACCCAGAAAATCCATCCATAAACAAAAGCAAGGCATGGCCAGCAGTGAAATCTACCAACTCATCAATATCCAGTAGTGGGAAGTCGTCCTTCGGACTAGCTCTGTTTAGGTCTCGAAAGTTGACACAAACCCTAATTCTGCCATCTTTCTTAGATATCGGACCAATATTGGCCAACTAGGTCAGATACTCAAACACTACCAAGAATTTTGCATCAATCTGCTTGGTGACCTCTTCTTTGATTTCTAACGCCCAATCCGGGCAAACTTTGCGCAGTTTCTGTTTGACTGGTCAGGCCTCAGGGTCAAGAGGGATCTGGTGTTGTACGATCTCAGGATCGATTCCAGGCATGTCTTCGTAGGACCACGTAAAAACATCTTTGAAATCTTTTAATAAAGTGATTAAACGCTTGCGTTCCCCTGAAGACAAGGTGGACCCGATCTGGACCAAGCATGGATCGATTCCAAGCATGTCTTCATGGATCCTTCTCATCAATACAAGACTTAGCATACCTCTCCTCCTCTCATTTAATCAAGTTTTTCAAAGCCAAAGAAATTTCTTCCTCTTCGTTTTCATTAAAATTATGAAAATCTTGGTCAATATTATAAACCAGCGGCACAAAAAAGGACACAGAATCTGCAGTGTTCTCATTCATAAGTTTCAGCTCTTTTGTTACAACAGACTCAAAAGCGAAAGAAAAAGAAGACTTTGACAGGACCTTGGCATCTGGGTTACCACCCCGGGAATGCCAAACTCAGACTCCTCGGACTGACTTGAATCTAATTCCAACTCCACAGACTCAATGGAATCAGATTCTGGCTCATCACCCGATTCAAAACTAGAAAGAAAGCCTTTCTCCAACTACCAAGTAAGACATGGTGTCCTCGATGCATCCAGAATACCACTGGTTGGGTCCACATCATGTTCCTCCCCGATCATGGAGACAGTAATGTTATCCCATAAGTTCTCCGTGTCGGTCGCAGGATCTAACAAGAGCTCAGCCAATGTTGCCCCTATGTCAACCTCACTATTGTCTGAGTTATCTTTTTTGCTCCTGCTAGCGTTGATGCTTGGTTTAGCCCTTTCTTCATCACTGTCTTGTAACTGATGGTCAAAGAAAATTTCGAATCAAGGGACACACTTTTTTGAGGAATTTACCCAAGGCTCTAGAAAGCCACAAAAAGGGAAATCCTCTCATTCTCAAACAAAACGGCGTTCAACATCCCCCAAATCTGCTTGTGGACAAGCTCATGATGCTTCCCAGCTTTCTTGGCTTTGGCTCTACCCCTCATTTCTTCCCTCTTTCTTATCCAGTCCTCTTTGGTAGGCACGTAGCCCAACCCAAAGGTATGCGGGTTGTGTGGCACTTCTATCAGTGCTGTAACACCTTTCCGCCCGCTCCTTCCGAGCCCCATGCTTGGGATATACCGCAGCTTGTTCATGAAGTAGATGGATTGGGCACTGACGTACATGCCTTCGTCCGCGGCCAGAATTGTCTGCACTACTCGAGCTTCTGCCAGAGTGAATCCCGAGAGGAATACATCCTCATCACCATGATTGATCTCGAGCACTGGCGTAGTCACCTCTGGAGATGGATGGATGGATGAATTCCCAAAAACTATTGCTACTCCTCCCTCATGAGGATACTTCAGCATTTGATGGAGGGTAGAGGAGACAGCCTTTATGTGATGTAACCACGGCCTCTCTAACAGCAGGTTAAAGGTTGCCATCATATCCAATATGTGGAACTCGATCTCTTGCTTAGATGGGCCCACCTGGACTCCCACTTTCACTGTACCCATGACCTCTCTACTTATATTGTCATACGCCTATATAACCTGGGCCGTAGAGATGAAGTCTGTCGATTTGAGGCCTATCGCGTAGGCAATACGAGAAGGATAAACATTAATGGTGGAACCAGTATTTACCAACACCACTGGCACCCCCTTTTCTTTGCACTCCATGGATACGTATAATGGCTTGTTGTGAGTCGACCCTTCCGGCGGCAACTCTTTGTCAGAGACAGTGAGCATTGTCTTGGCACCACTTGGAAAGACCAGACCCATAAATTGCTCGGGCGTAGTATCAATGCACAATTTTGCCTTATCCATTGCGGACAATACTGCCTGTCGGTGCGCTCGTGAAGCCATAAGGAGTCCCCAGATAGAGATATCAACTTGGAGCTTCTTAAGCTTCTTTAGAACTAGCTCCTCTTCTAGCTACTTCTCCTTATCTTTCGCGACCTCTCGGTCCTTTCCTGATGGCTCTGCTTGATCCAAGTGTGGAGGCTTAAAATACCGTCCACTTCTTGTAAGTTGGTCTACTCAACATACCATGTGTCATCCAGGATGCAGTCTCCCTAGTCTTCATTGTTATGGGCCAGATGCAAATCATTGTCGTCCCACCACTCGCCATTAACCGCTGACAAACAGTTGTCTGGCTCCTCTTGAATTATTCTTACAGTACAAGTGTCCCTCTCAAGGCGACATGCAGTTGTGATTTTCTGGCTGTCTTTAGTTCTTTCTCTCTCAAACTGCCTTAGTGCAGCTTTTTGTTCAATGTCTGTAATTTTCACAACACCCACTTCCTAGGTTGGGTTTCCCGGGTATGTGCCCTCCGGCAGTTTTTCCTTTTCATAAGCCTTTTTGCCTACCATAGCTATCTCAGCTTCTTTTCCCTCTGGCTTAATCCCAGTTTCTTCTTCCTTGTCTAGCTCATTATTCAGCCATCTGGTATTATCAGTCGATCCGTTAAAGTTAAACCACCCGATCTGTACATCTCCTTGATCATGCTCATTGAAGAACTGCAAGTTGTCTAGATCTTCTTCAAGATCTGCGAGGTCATTTAACCCTTGGCTTGAGCCATCCTCCCTAACCACATTAATGCCTGCTGAGGTTGGTAGCACCACTTCAGGCCTGAGTTGAGTAATATGAATAATGTAATGGCTCGGGTCGTACTTGCTTTCAGATGAGGCCCCAGGACGTTCTGATAATAGACAAGTTCCTCCCTCTGAGGTCAACATCTTATCTACTGCGTTTGTTGTCACCATTGATCTGGGAAGCTCAAGTTGTAAGTTAAATGTGTCCATTATCACAAGTCTATGCCCTCAGGAATGAACAACATTGATTTTGGTAGGTGGAATGAGGTAATATAGATGTTGGGGTCATAGGAGGTGGATAGTGTATGGATAAGGTGAAGGTTTCGAGGTGGGGGGACTTAATTATGGGATGGAAGCGAGTTGGTAGTTACATTTAGCTTTTGGGGTGGAGCGATAACCTTGTTGTCAATGAGATCTTGAGTCTCATGACACAAGCAGAAGCACTGGTCGGTGTCATGACCGTGCTGCTGGTGAAAAGCACTGTATTTTGTGGGGTTATGCTTAGGTGGAAGGGGATCAGGAAGTGGGCGAGGTTCTGAGGGTTTTAGGTGCCATTTCTTGATCAACACTTGCATGGCTTTGGATAAAGTCATGTATAATGGGTGAAAAATTCTACTCGGAGGTCGGGTAGGGTTGGATGATGTTTGTAGGCCTAGGTTGGCGAAGGGGTCAGCAGTTTTTGTTATGGTGACAACACTTATGTCCGATGGCCTCGCAGCTGTGCTACCACTGGCAGCATTGAAACTATGAACAAACGGCCTCTTAGCCAGTTCTTTATCATCAGTAATAATCCCCTGTTTCATGGCATCCTCAATTTGAACCCCTATCTCATGAAGTTCTATGAAGGTAAACAAGGGGAGAACAATCATTTTCTGCATCAGTTCGCCATGCAGATTTCGGACAACCATCTTGATCTGATCCTTTTCTAAAGGTCGAGTGGTCATCATAGACACTTTGGCCCTCCATCTTGTTACAAACTCGGAGAAACCTTCCTTTGACTCTTGACGTGTCGCCTTAAGATCACGAGTTGTGACCTCGATTTGTGCATTGTAATAGTACTGAATAATGAAGGACTCGACTAATTCCTCCCAATTCTGCTTTACAAAATCTTCGAACTTAGCATACCAAATGGTAGCTATGCCCGACATAGTGTGATCGAAGAGGGATAGCTTTTGCAATCTAGTCAAGCCCATTGGCCACAAGATATTCGAAAACAGCCGCAAGTGAACCATCGGGTCCCCGGAACCATCAAAGCGATCAATGTGTGGCATCTTAAACCGCTCTGGTAATGTAACTGCAGATTTGGTGTATCCATCCTCTATGTCTGGAATAGAGTTGACCCCTTGCGCTTTGTTGAACAATTTCTCCAGTTTGTTGACTTTGAGCACGGTTGGATCAATTTCGAATTCGAACTGTGCCTTGACTTGATAAACCAGGGCTTTGGAAGCTTGTACTGGGACGGGTTCTGCTTGGACTGGGAAAATCAGAATACCCTCCGTTTGTGGATCTTGAGCAGTGGCAATATTAGCAGCAGCACCGGGCATAGGAATAGCCACGGCAGGTATATGTGACGCAGAGGCCGCAGCTGGCTGCTGTTGTTGTTGCTGTAGCCTAGTTATGACCTCGGCCTGATGGGCCACATCATGCTGTAGTGTCTTAACTGTTTGTTGTAGTTAGAGTATTAAGTCCTCCATATTTGCCGGGGGGATACTATGCCATTGGAATAGATGACGGTTCTTGAACTGCATTGGATATAGGTAAGCTGAGAGGTGACTGTTGTAAGAACTGGACTGGTGAATTCTGTCTGAGTCTCCTATGCCTTGCAACGAGTAACAATGAGACAAACATAGGCTGTCCCCAAACAAGATCTCCGACCTTGCAAAGTATTTCGACGTGGGTCCAGAGTACTTGGGGGATATCAGAACCTTCTAAAGCTATGGTTTTAAATTACCTAGCAAAAAAAATAACGAAAGAGAACAGTAATCAGAAACCGAACAGCACCTCAGCTAAGATGTTATCAACACAGACATGATCAAAGCTATAGGACTATACTCCGCACTGAATTCTGCCCCGACAGATACCAACTTTGCAACTGATATGCATGTTCTTATACAGTTTCACTATAAAGCACATACCAGTTAAGAGAGAGCCAAAACACCCCTATGAGGGGTAGGGTTACCTTGTCCTAGTTTTTGAAAACTAGGGTTTCACTATTTCAATCAAGCGGTTTCACGTAATCCTGCACACGGGTGAACACCCTGTTCTAGTTTGGATCAGTCACTATGGCTTACTATATGCAGTAGGTCGAATGATCAAAGAGGGGTACCTCAGCAAGACTTTCTAATATACCTCTCACCCCTAACACCGAGAAGTGAAAGGAGGATCAAGCAGTACAGCGATAGTCTAGATCCAAGGGTTGTGTTTCCAATATGGCAGAGCCCACGACCGATTAGCCTTTTGGCAAGCTTTTTTGGGCAAGCCTCCGGTAAACCGTCCAGGAATAGTAGGTGGAAAACACAGTGACTTAAAGAACCAATGCAAATGCAATACAAAGAACATATATATGTAAATAAAATTTCACATTATGAAGTTTGAGTCAAGTTTGCTAATGTCCTTAGCAAAGTCACCAGAAATTGTAGCTTGCTTTTTATGCTCCTTTTGGATACGATAGCCCTACAGTTCGGACTCCCATGGTTCTGAATCTAATTTCATAAGTGTAATGTGAAATAGATAAACACAAATGAATCCAAATCCAGCAAATCCTTTGGAAAATCGATTTTAAATAAAAAAATGACAAAAATGAACTGCTTTGCTAGATTTCAGAGTCGGCACCTAAATATTTTTAGAAAATTTAAGAAACCCATGATCCGTGCCAAAGGCCACGTATCCGTCATCACCAAAGTGTCTCAACTTGGGAACTTAGGTACGAAAGAGAAAGGTCATTAATTGAGCACCCCACTCACTCGATCAAAGATTCCCCTCTACTAATCATGATGTGACTCTTATTAACATTATATGCTCTTGTTCCGGTTATTTAGGCTATATTACTACCTGACGCACACAAGTATAGACTAATTTGCAAAAGTTGGAACACTTTATTTTCATGTTTGTTTGAAAATTGTTTTGAATATGTACCACTTGAAAAGGTGATCTCATATGCACATTTAAACAAATCATCCCAACTTAAGTAATTAGACTTCATCCTTAGGCATTCAAAACAGGTATATCACTTAAGTACTTAGCCTCATGGAAAACAAACTTGATATGGCAACAATCACACACATGCGATATGCTAAAGCAATAAGTGCTCACCTTGTACTCCAAGGCAAGCTAAAAAAAAAGTTAGAAAAAAAAATGCATGATCCTAACGATACAAGATGGCTAATGTAACACATACAAAAATGCAGCTAATAGGTCTGGTTGTTTAATACGTCATGTGAATCACTTTGATAGCATGCAGTGAAGCACGTATTCAGGAAGTGATAAATGACAATGCTGTTAGAATGATGAACCGAACATTATGCATTCAAGACAAATGAATGCAAATCATGGAAAATGCTAATTAAAACATGATACTCTATGCTATCCATCATATGCAAGTAAATAAAAAGGAGAAAGGAATGGGGGTTAGAAGACATACACAATATTATAATTTTGCCCTCATACAAAAGGGTCCAAATGAATGTTCTACTTAGCTCCTAATTAACTAATTATTACAAACCAAATGAAATTAATTAACTACACTAGCTAATTATTACAAGTTTGAACGAAGCTAATTAATTAAGTACAACATGAGATTAATTAACTAAGTTATTACAAATTCAAGGGAATTAACTCACTAATTAATTAACTAATTAACTAAAAGCTATGTAAACTAATTGAACTCGAGCAGGGGTTAAGGAACTACACGTGCCAATGAGAACATCCTCCTAGAAACAGCTCTGTTTTGCTACCAGAACTATTCTGTCTACAGAAAATACTTTTGTTTTTGCCTCAGCTACTGCTCTATTTTGCAAGAAAATGACACTTGCCATGTTGAAAAGAGGTGGCCGGTTGGTTAGTAAAAGTGGTCGGCCAGATTCAAATGGTGGCCGGCCGGCCACTATTGTTGGTACTGCCCTACTGCAGCAGAAAAGGAACAGAGCAGAAATAGAGTGTTTCCAGGGGATATTTCTCCTCTCTACCTCTCCTTATCATAAATTGATCAAAGGAGGGGTAGAATCAATTCATGAGTCATCAATGGTCGCAAGGTTATTACATGAAGATCCATGACTCGATTGGACAAAAGCTCAATTAGGGCAAATAAAAGACCGACAAAACCTCCTCCCTATCATGGTATTGATCAAGGAAAATGGTTGACATTGATTCTCAACCATTATCATCACTAACAAGTATGAAATGGCCTAAGACTCAATGGGTTCCATTAACGTTCGATGAACCCTTATTATCTTGTTCCATTTTTACTCTGTTTATATCACATTTTTTAATTACCTTTCCATTCCTTAGTCATTTTAGTCCAAAAATGAAGTTAAGTCCACTAATGGAGAAGAGTGTCAAACAAGAAGTTGTTTTGGGCATGAGAGAGGGGTAATGCCCTGGTAATGAACCTCCGAAGAGATTAAACCATTTAGCATTGTATGGTCCCTTTCTCAAGCTTAAACAACACTCGGTTGAAACAATTCTCAAAGGAATAAAAGCCAAAAAAGGAGGGAGGTTGGAGAGATGATTATATGTGAACACAAGTATGGAAAACATGAAATAAATACTATCAACTTAAATAGGTTGGTGGCTAAGGCCTAAAACACCAAACCTATGAGAACAACTACACTACAAGCATGCTATACAAAGCAAAAATGAAATAAACAACTTAAACAGTCCTAAAATAGCTCAAAACAGTACTAGAAATTACATGGAAAAGCTTGAAAAAAGTTAGCTAAAATAAAGGAGAAATTGAGCTAGTAAAAAAGCATAAGGAGGGGTGGCTAACCCCTCCATTTTTGGGACCTCAAAACTACATTTTTAGCCTCTGAAAATATCTGGAAATCAGTGGTAAAAAGTTGAAAAAAAGTTGAGGAAGAGATGGGAAACACAAATGTAAATACTTAGGAGACAAGGTTTAAAGAATGGTGATTAATCCCTCTACCTTTAATAGTCTTAAACCAGAAGCTTCAGCCCATAAAAAAAAAGTTGAAAATAGTTTAAAAATATTAGGAAAAGATAGGAAAGAAGTAGTGTAAAAAAGTTAGGAATTATACCTCTTGAAGAGGAGTAATCCTTTGAGTTATAAACCAACAATTTCTCAAACTCAAAAGCTGAAATTCAAGCTCAATAACCTCAACAAAGAGTCCTGAAATTTTGGTTTATGGAGTCTTGGAAAGGTGTATATAGGTTGTAAGGTAGAGAGAGAAATATTTTTCAAGAATTTGCTTCACCAAAATTTTTCTAACCTAATTTCAAGAGGGGTGGTCAAGTATATATAGAAAAATATGTTACTATCTCGGAAATATCAGTATAGAGACAGCTGGTGCAGTGCATGCACCTGTGAAGATAGCTGGCACAGCTGGCAAAAAAATATCTATTCTGCTAGCATTACTGGCCGACCAACCACTAAAAGGGACAGTCGTACACTAATTTATGGCATGCCGGCCACTAGTTGGCCTGCAGGCCTCTCAATGGTCAAGCTTGGAAAAACAATATTTTGGTCCAAAAGTGGTGCAAGGTTTGAAGGCTTCTGAGACTCAAAACTGAGGCTTCCTGTTGAGGAAATCAAGTATTTGTCCAACATATACATTCATCATTGGGTGATCAATTGAAAGCGCCCAAGTCTTAAGGGCGGTCAAAAATGGAGTGTCTACAACTGGCTTTAACCACTTTAGAAAGACAGTGATTTTTGGTGCCTCATTATTGTATGCTAAAACTACAGCTTCATTTGAGTGGTTATTTGAAACCTTCATATATGCAATGTCGGGGAAAAAGCCTACCAGTTTTGTCACATACCAAGATCAGGCAATTACTAAGGCAATATCTGAAGTCATGCCTACGGTTTTCCATGGATTATGCACTTTTCACCTAATGCAAAATGCTTTGAAGCATTTAGGGTACTTGTATAAGAGTGGTTCAAAATTTGATAGTGATTTCAAATCTTGTATTTTGGGATTCTTTGATTGATAAATACAACTTGCATGAGAATGCATAGATGAAGAAGACTTGGGAAAAAAAAGAACAATGGGCGCACGTATACATGAAATACTTGTTCATCGTAGGAATGTGAAGCACCCAACTTAGTGAAAGCCTGAACGCAACATTAAAGAGGCATTTGCAAGCTGATCATAATATTGTTCAATTTTTTAACCACTTCAATCGGATTGTTGTAGATAAGCGGTACGAAGAAGTAAAAGCTATATATAATTCTAGACAACAATTGCCGAGAATGAAATTGAAAAAGTCTCCAATTTTGAACCAAGTTGCGAATTTGTACACACCTCCTATCTTTGACTTATTTCATAATGAGTCGGACATGTTTCTTTGTTGTGGAGTGAAGCAATGCCATGAGTTAGAAGGAGAAGTTCGGTATGTGATTAGCTTGTATGGTGATAATGGAGAGTATATTGTGGAGGGTAATATGGAAGTTAATGAGTTAGGAGGAGACAAAATTTGTCAAAAAATTCATTGCACTTGTCAAAAGTTTGAAAACATTAGAATTTTATGTGGTCATGCAATTAAAGCACTTGATAGAATGAATGTTACGGAAATTCCTAAGAGGTACATATTAGGTCGATGGAGATTAGATGCCAAGAGTGGTGAAATTAAGGGAGGAAAAGTTGAAGTGGATGAGAATGATCTCAAGTTAGAGATATCAGCATGTTACAAGGATCTTTGTCCTAGGATGGTAAAGCTAGCAACTCAAGCATTTGCGTATAAGCTTGCTTATCAATTGGTTGATGAAGGGACTAAGGAACTGTGTACAAAAGTGAATAAAATGATGGTATCAATTGATGATTCTGGTGATTGTAATAGTGGAAGCAACATTGATATGAGTTCTAATCCTAACTTTGCACGAGTTAAAGGCTTAAAAAAATAATAAAAAAAAGGGTGGACAGAAGGCAAGAGGTAGATTAAAACATTGGCATGAGAAGACTAATAAGAGGACAAAAATTATTTCACAACTTTCCGGCCTTGGTAAGGTATTGTTCACCTACTTGATTCTAATGTTTGCTTTCTTTTTGACTCATGCAATCTATTGATAAATGTTATAATTTTTTTTAGAAAATTGGCCAATCAAGCAACACATTAATTGTTCAAAGTTCCTCTTTATGCTGCTTACGGGTTAGATTTTATTTTTTATATTTAAATTTTATTATAATAGTATATTTACTTCTAACAGTATTTTATGAATTAGGATGTTGGGATACCCTATTGGCCACAATTGATGAATTATGGTTACAACCTTTTCAAGCTCGACGATAGTAACATTGCGTGCTCATCAAGCTACCCACAATCTACCCTTTTATCTTCACAAATATCATTTAATCCACAAACTTCTCAGGTATGCAATTTTCTTAAGTTTGTAATGTAGTTTGTTTTTAATAAAAAAAAAAATTGATTCCAATATATTCTCTCACACTTATTCATTTTTATTTTTTTAGGGGATGTCATTTGATGAAGGAAAGCTCAATCCCACGAGGGGCGGGTCACTCTTAGATAATGAAACTTTTTTAAAATTTTGTAGTAATTCACAACCTCCCCATAGAATTAAAATGTAGTATTTTTATTTATTTTTTATCGCAATTCTTAGATAATGGTTTTTTTTTTTTTTTTTTTGAGACATATTTTGAATATTTCAAATGGGTTTTATAGAATTTTGTTTGAGGCTTGGAATTTTTTTTAGTGTCGTTTTGGATGGACATATTGTAGTTTTTGGCATAACTTGATAATTATTATTTTTTAATTATTGATTTGACAAATTGTATTGTTTATTCTTGAAGTAGTCTTTTTTTTGTCATTGTGCTTCTTGTTTAGATGAATAATTGCAAATATATATATATATATCAAATTGAGCGGCATCATCAATTAATAAAAAAATATAAATTAAATTAAATGGACATTATTTATTCTCTCACTATGAAATTAAGAACCACATAGTAAAGTGAGATGATGACACCCACCTAGTTAGATTTATATACATATAGCTTTTTTTTTCTTTTTTTTTTTTTTTATGACACCGCAATTGGGTGTACATTTGAATAATATAATAAATAATATGTCCTTATTAATAATAAGGGTGCAAAGTGGTGCAGTGGTAAGAGTTGGTGCCTCTTTCGGAGTGGTCAAGGGTTCAAATCTCAGTGCTACTGAATAATTTTTCAAATAATCTTGGCGCCCAAAACAACGTTGTTTTGGGCATGCTGTTGTTGCGCACGCACAGCAGCATCCCCAATTCCTACATCAACAACATTATTTTCGATAATTCTTATGAAGATCATCATAAATTTCCAAACAAAGCGCTCACGTTCGATGTTTGAGGTTGATTTGTTTTCAGTAAGATCAAAAGAGTGGAAACTAGCAAAAGTTGGGGTTACGGTGGTGGGAGGAGAGAGAGGGGGCTGCAAAGGTCGCAGGAGATAGGGAGGGTCAATGATTGTGTTGTAGAAGAAAGGCATGGACACAAAAGTCATTTTTGACTGTGTTATGCAATTATCTTCAATAAAAATACTTGGAAATATATTTTATACTTAATGGACTTAATAATGAATAACTTCTCATTTTGTTGTCTTTTATTTCTACTAAAATACTTCCTAGCAAATTTAGAAGCTCACCTTGTTGATACTAAGCCATCTAGTGCCACAATCAGCATGGTAGAGGTGTTTGCATGGAAGAATCATCTACCAGTCACCTCGTTTATATTCCATTTGGCAAACTACACACCTATATTACAACAAAAGAGAATCAATCAATAAGGAAATTTTGTGTCATGACAAAGATCATGAGATTTATACAAAAGATTAATAAAAAATCTAAATCTAAAACTATGAGTCGTAATAACATACATATGCATGTGCAGTGTAGTGCAATGCGTGCGCACATTACCATGATATGATGTGTAAAGACATCAAAATGATCATAAAGTTCAACAATCCTGAAATTATTCACACAGTAATAACATGGTACCAAAAATCATTTCTTATAGGAATACATGTTGGAGCATGTGTGAAGGTTGAGTCCCACATCGGATAAAGAATAAAAGGAGTGAGTCTTAATTTATTAGATGAGCTCTCCACTTACAGGTTTAAACTTTTAAGTTAGTAGGAGTTTCAAATAATGTATGTTGGGCCCTAGTGTTACGTATGTGGGCTAGTTTACGTCTCAGATTTTTAATGACATAACCACCATTCTAAAGGTCCTGAACTGAGGAAGAGAGTAAATTATTGTCCACTGAGCTAAAGTAACTGGTGACAAACCTAAGTACTGTCTAAAATGGGCTTCTCTTGAATTAAATCATGTCTCCAATTATTTATGCCTTGGTTTGGATTTTCTAAAACACTTTTCAGAAAATTCTACTTTCTTATTTTCCGTATTTTTTTGTCTTTACTGAATTTTTTTAATATTTTAAGCAATTTTTTTAGTTTTTAGACACACCTAACATAAATACACTTAAAAGTATAATTTTTGTGAAAAAATCTTTAAAAAATTCACTAAATACCAAAAATATAAAAAAATATATATATAAATTCATTATATTTTTCGTATTTTTGTGTATTTATTAATTTTTTAAAATATTTTTTTACAAATATTTTACTTTTTAGATATATCTAAGTAAGATGCATCTAAAAAACTAAAAAAAATGCTTAAAATTTTAAAAATATTCGCTAAAAACAAAAAATAAAAAATTCAATTTTCAAAAAACTTAATTCAGAAAACTCAAACCAAACACACTGATTGGTTTTTTAAGTAAAAAATAATATAAGTAATAATTATAAAAAAAAAAATGAAAGCACATGGCATTTCAAAATGCAAATGCATGGTATCAACAACGGCAAATTGAGAGAAAAGGAAGGTAATGGGGTTAAGAAGCATAAATTGTACCTCTCATTTCTGGATTTCTTTCTTGAGAAGAAGCAAGACTTGAACTTTCTTACAGGAAGCAACGAGATAAGGTCTTGGGAAAGACCTCGACCTTGAGTTCCAACTGCCTCACCTAACTCAAGTAATTCTTGCGAACAAAAGGACATGTAGTTGGTATCTTCAAAAACAAATATCAATTGTTGGTGTTACAACTAAATCACAACTACAACTTTTTTTTTAATTTTAAGTATTGTTGGCTTTCAAAGGGCATTAGGTGTAAACCTTAATACTGTGTTTGGTTAGGGGATTTGAGGAGAGATTTGAAAAAGGAAATGGAAAACATAAGTGAAATGTAAATAAAACATACCTACATTTCATCTAGTTTCACATACCTTTTTCCTTTCCTTTTCCAAATCCCTCCCCAAATCCCCTAACCAAACACAGCATAAAGGAAATTAGCTACTCCTTTATTGAACGTAAAAAAATTAATATAAGAAACTGAATTGGCACATATTCAATCTGAAGAGTGCCATTAACCCTGTAGTAGAACACTTTCAGAAAGTTTATGCATTTAAATGAAAGCAAGACAAAAACTTATGGTTCTGATTTTATCCAATATAATGGATTTAGACATCCACGATTTAAATTAACAGAAGAAGATAAAAATGTAGATTTTGGCTCATAAAACAGATGAGGGATTATTAGCCAAAAGAATAAATAAAGGGTTTAATGTATTGAACACATTAGTCATGTTGTCAGGATCAACATTGTCTTGCCAAACCTGCATCAATCCACAGAGAAGGTGAGATGCATAATTAACTACTTGGCATCCTATCTCAAATTATAATATTTGTGTACAAATAAAGTTATTACAAAGAAGGACAAGAAGTCAACACTTGTATGTAGCACCTTCAAAATGTAAATGCGACCACCAGAGAGTTCAAACATATTAAACTAATAATAATAACAATAAAATAGTACTGCTAGTCAATGAAAATCTCATCAGACTAAACAGACTAGCCCCATGTAGAGACTGGAAAGCTTGCCAATTGATCATACATGTGATTAACATTGGTCCTCAGTCCTATGTGTGTAGACACCCCATTTTTGACCGTCCTCAAGACTTGGACGTCATCGTTTGAACACTCGGTGATCATCCATGTTCGTGTTCGTTTTGAGTTCTCAGAGGTTCCAGCCGCACGCCTTGCCTCAAAGATTTCTCAACTTGACTGTTTTGTGCTTGGTTGTGGACCAAGCATTGGTATTTCTGTTTTTAGGGGAAGAGGGTGGCTTGTTGGCCATCCCCTCAACCCACCGGCCAAGGCTTGAAGCCACGGGCCCTGTTTTGTTCCTATCGGCCAAATGTTTGGCCGACCGGTACCCTTTTATGGTCGGCTGGCCTTTGTTTTGGTCGATTGACCCTTTTTCTGGCCAAGACCCTTTTCTTTGACTTTTTCAGGCTTGTGCATGCCAGCTGTGCCAGCTGGTGAGCACAGAACCTGCCCTCCATACACGTGTATGGAGGGATATCATCCTTTACTTAGCTTCCCTTGGAAGCTTTGGATTGCAATCTCCTATAAGAGGAGGGCCTCCCCTCCCTTTCCAGGGGTTGAAGAACTCTGAGATACAACTTATATATCCATATATCTCTATATCTCCCTCTCTCTACATAGTTGTGTGTGTAATAGTGTTCTAAAGGGGGTTTTTGTTCTTAGTTTTGCACTAAGACACCTAGTGTTACACTATACTCCGGTTACTGAGGTGTTGAGGAGCTGGTTTCAGAGTTTTTAAGTTGGTTTTGATCAGAAGGAGGCGACTGAAGTTGGTGTTCTTGAGGTGTTCTTGAAGTGTTCTTCAAGAGTGAGCATTATTAAGGTGAGCATTATTACTTTATATTCCCCATTCTTGCATGGGCTTTTAGCTTATCTTGCGTACTGTTTTAAGATTAGTGTTCTATTAATAAAAGCTCTGATTTTTCGTGCTTAAGATGTTTCATTAAGGTCACTTTGTGTTTGGGGTCATCCACCCCCCTCTTAGGCCTTGTTTGGCCTCTTTTTGTGCCTTCTTCTTTGAGCTTTGTAACCCTTTTGTCTTGGCCTTCTCACCACTGAAATCCAGAGGATTTTCAGTGGTAAAGAAGTGGTTTTGAGGTCTTGTATAGGGGAGGGACACCCCTCTCCCTTTGTGTCTTATATGCTTGCATTATTTGCTTGTAAAGGTAGCATGTTGGCTTAATGTGTTTTGGCTTCATTTCAGTAGATATTTGATGTCATTTGGTCATATTATACCTCTGTTTTTGGTTGATTTAGTGGTCTCTTGCATGCATCATATGCTTGTCTTGTAATGCCATTATTTGCCTTAATATATATCATGCATTTAGACCACCATGCTAGCATGTTTCAACTTAACTTTGAGAAGTTTTCAACCTTGTTTCACCATGTTTAAGCTCTGTTGGGTGTTGATTCAGCCATATTTGCCATGTTTTGTATGGCCACCATGTATCTTAGCTTGTTAGCCTTGAGTGTATGAGTCATGAGCATGCTTTATTTGGGTTATTTCAGTGATTTGGAATCACTTATCATGCCATTTCAGTCCATGTTCCATGCTTGTATGCTTGCATTTATCATCCTTTCAATGCCTTGAAGAGTTGTCTTTTTGTGCCTTAAAATAGGACATTGTACATGCCTCTTTGATTAAGTCCTTAGGCTACCATATCAGTGGGTTTTGGGGCTCCTTTTGCCATATTATAGCTCTGTTTTTCTTTGAATAATCCATGCCATGTGTGGTTGAGGTAGTTGTAGTGGAGTGCCCTCTTTGTGGCCTTGAATGCCCTTTGTTTTGCGCCCTTTTCTGAGCATGTTTTCGACCTTGTTCCATGCATGTTTTAGCCTTGTTTTGGTCTGCCCCGGGACTGTTTTAAGTTATCTTGGCTCGTTGGGGCTTGTTTTAAGTCATCTTGGCTCTTTGGGCCATGGTTCGAAACCCTTTGTTAGCCTTGAGTTTTGGGCTTTGTTGCATGCCTTACTTGCATGGCTTGGTTGATTTGGCATCATCCTTTACACATTTTCAGAGCTTGTCATGCTTGTGGTTTGTCCATATTTGTCTCTTCTTAATACGCTTGAGAGTCGACTCTTTTCATGCCTTAGCATTGGACCTTCACATGTGCACGTTTGGGTGTGTTTTGTCCATCATTTATTGGCACTTTGGCCACTGTTTTGGACACGGCTGAGGCCTATCCATCCTTAGTGCAAGTCCATGGATCAGGCGTTTGTGTATTGTTGTAGGCTTACCGCATTGCATGTTGTCGCATCCTTATGGTTAGCGTTATTGTTGCATGTTTGCCACTTTATATACTTGCATACATTAGTTGCATTGTAGCATTGCATGCTTATTGTATTACCATGTTGCTTGTATGTTAAGTTGCATTGTTCCTGTTGCATTGCATTAGTTACATGCTTTGCATTATATATGGCACACATACATCGCATTATGTTTGGTTTGGAGTGTCAAACCAAACATGAGGAATGAGGGACGTTCGTACTTAAAGTGACGAAACGTACCTCAATCCTCGGTCGCCGACACTCTTGACCCAACATGATAGAGTGTGTAGCTTTCATTTGTGTGTTGCATTCATTCCATATCGATATGCACCTTTGACACCTTTGGCCATCATGCATCGAAATGCGTGGTTGGTGGCCCGAGGGTCGAGGGCCACACTCCCTCGAGTCCGCAGCATGATAGGGAGGGTGGTCGTGCATACATTTGACTTGTAAATTCCATGCCATGCACTGTCTGTCCTCTGTTGCAGCAAAACCAGTGTTCTGCAGGAAGAAATGGCCGGTCGGCCAACTTCAATGCCGGCCGACTATAAAAATCAAGCCGGTGATCCCATTTTTGGTTGATGACCATATTTCCATGGCCGGTGGTGTTTTCTCTTGGCCGGTGGCATCCCAAAGTGCTCAGGGAGTGGTTCAGAAGCAACCTTAAGATTTTCACAATTCTCAGAGATGCAGAACAGTGCAAACAGAGGCAACAGTTGGCATGGCAACGGGTTTCCGAGCGCGGCAAATCGAGCATGCATCATCCAATCATTTCGAGGCGGAGCTGCGGCAGCCTTTCGAATTTCATACTTAGTTTATTTTTGTAATTAATTTGTTAATTAATTAAGGGTCTGTAATAATTAATTAGCTAGAGTAGTTAATTATTTATTTGGTTTGTATTATTCTTTCGGACCCTCCATCGAGAGGGCGAATTTGTAATAAGAGTGCGTGCGTGCGTGTGTGAATGTCTTCCAGCCCCACGTCTTTCTCCCTTTTACTTACCTGCTTTTTATGGTTAGTTTTAGGTCATGTTTCGATTAGCATACCACATGTTAGCATGTTTGCATACATTCATTTGTATTGCACGCATCGGGCTTGGCGCATCATACTAACTGCATCGTATTTCAATTCCAAGTTGAATACATGTTATCTGTTGCATCTCATATGCCATCTTAGAATAGCCGAGCCTATTGTAGTTGCATTTTTGCATGTGTTGCATTAGGCATTTCAGCATAGTTAGAATTCATGCATGTTTTCTAATTAGCTTCTTTCTTTGGCTTAGAGTACTCGGTAAGTACTTATGCTTTAGCATCCTTGCATGCGTATGAGTGACTGTCATGATAGCATGCTTAACATGAGGCTATGTACATATGTGATATAACTGCCTGAATGCCTGTGGGTGGAGGTTGGGTTGTTTGAATTGGAATAATTCATCGAAACCCGTGTTTTAGCCTACTTGCGAGTAGCAAAATTCAATCCATTTTCAAAACAAACGGATATGCGATGCTTTGTTCCAACTTAGGCAATCCAGTCTATACTTGTATGCTGTGCACATCACATAGTAATTCTAGGCTAATAAACCGGAATAAGAGCATATAATGTTTTCAAAACTCGATATCATGGTTAGTAGAGGCCGATCTTTGATCAGGCGAGCGGGGGTGCTCACGAAGTGACCTTCCTCAATCGTACCCAAGTTCCCGAGCCGAGGCAACTTTGGTGATGACGGACACGTGGCCTTAGGCAACGAGTCAGGGTTTTCTAAATTTCCCCAAAATAAATATTTAGGTGGCCACTCTGTATCTGGCAAAGCAGTCCATGTTTGGCACTTCTTTCTAAAAATCAGCTTTTCAAAAATGATTTGCCGGATTTGGACTCTTTGATGATTCATCGGTCTTGCATTGCACTCTGCGAAATTAGATACAGGACCGTGACATTGAGTCCGAACTATAGTAAGCCCAATGAACAAAACGGGATTCCCTCCCGGGACGTTCGGGGACGTCTACAATGTGCATAGGATATTGAAGCAAAAACAAATGGTTTTTTACACATGTAAGGCATTCAGGCACAATTTGTTTCACACTAGACTACCAAAGAGAGAGCACTATACCTGATAATCACAAGCATTATGATTACCTTGGAGACCTGAAAAAAATGAAGAAATTACTTAAACAGAGACATGGTATGTCATTAAAAATATGCAACTAAATATTGTACAACTAGCAACAAAATATCACAAATAACAGCAACAAGAGGCGAAAAACAAATAAAACTTCCAAGGGATTGCTACTAGGAAGTGAATGTGATATTTTTCCCACTGTGCCCATTACTTCCCTCCATTGCACAAAAGATGGACTCCTTTTCCTTTTTGGCTGTCTCATAATGTTCTGTTATAAAAAGTCAATGCACAAACTTTTTACAATATTCTTGCCATGAAAAAAGCCTAACAATATGTTGAAGTATGCAAACAAATGTGAATGCTTTTATTAAATCAAAAAATGGGAGGGTAAATTTGGAAGCTGGAATCGAAGAGCAAAAACATGAAAACAGCATCTTCCAACAACACTAGCTCTTTTTTAAAGAGGTCAGTCACAGAACAACCAATGGAGCATATCTTTTTAATGTGTGAATACCTTTAGACTACTGAATTACAATGCAATATGCCAGTAACTAATCAATGCAATATACCTTCTGCCTGAAACCAACTGGGAAAGGGGTATGAAAAGTTGTCAAGTTATATATGAAATTTTAAATTATTTCTTTTAACTGCCCAAGTGATTTATGCACACTAGCTTCATTGCAACAAATTATACTTTCGGCGACTAAATTTTTAATAGCCAAAAGTCGTTTTTTTCCAACTAAAAGTCACCAAAGATTTTTACCGACTAAAATTCTTGGTCGCCCGTTTGGTCGTTGACTGATTGTCGGCAAAAGAATTGGCAGCTAATTTTTTTTTAGTCGCCGAAAGTCACCAATTAGCGACTAAAAATTTAGTTGTCCAAAAGAAAATATTTAGTCGCAAAAAAAAAAAATCATCTTTAGCTTTTTAGCTACCAATTTTTTAGTCGCTAAAAACTTCACTCCGTTTTGGCTACCAATTTTTTAGTCGCCAAAAACGTGGCACTCCTGTTTGGTTACCAATTTTTTAGTCGCTAAAATCATAGTACTCCCTTTTAGCTACTAATTTTTTAATAGCCAAAACTTTTTTTTTTTTTTTTGGGCTACTAACTGTTTAGTCGCCAATAAGCTCCCTTCTTATTTTCTGGCTACTAAATGTTTAGTCGCCAAAAGCTCTATTTATTAATTTTTTTTTTAAATGCACAAATTGAATATTTTTCATTAATTTCTAAATTATATGCATTCCATTATCAATGCAACCTGTAACCGTACATATACAGAATAATACATCTATCAATTATAATCTAAATCTATTATCAATAATACTCATTTCATTATCAACTATCCAAAAACTTTAACTTGTAACATCTTATTCCAAGTATCATATAAATCCATTCCAACCAAGTATAATCTATCTAAATTAAATATTACATACAAAAACACTGTATTTCCAAAATAGAGAATTATACAAAAATATATGTCTTCCATATAAAGAATAAATGCTCTTCATACACAAAAATAAATATCCACAATAGCCCATGCAAAAGCAATCTGTATAATAAAAAATAATAATAAAAAAACCATTAGCACTTCTCGATAAAATTGACATTTCAAATTATAACAATTATAAAATTAATAATTCTGATATATTATACTCTGCAAATTATAACAATTATGACAATTTAGTAGCGGACAATTATAACAATTAATAAATTAGGACAACATTGGAGTAATTTAATAATTATTAGAATGTTATCTGTGGGATTCACAATGAAAATCAAGCAACTGGAATATTTACTATATAATTCTCCATTGAATTGAAAGAGCGCATTCTCCATTGAAAGAGCTCATTCTCCACTGAAATGAAAGAGCACATAGATATATATACACACACAAACATGTATTCAAAAGATAGAATATAAGTTGTAAATTAACCTGAGCAAGGTCACCAGTGGCATAGCGGCAGAATAGCAAATAACCATTTGGCTGGAGAAAGAAAAGTTGAAATCACATTAAGAGATCATAATAGTAATATCAATTACAGATTTTCAAAATTTCATAGTGGCATTTACTAATCATTACCTTAAGAACTTTTCTGATATTCGGCAACACCAGTGGCATCTTCTCAGGGAACACAGCAAACAACACAAATATCTGCTTAAAAAGTCAGCTAGGTAACAACAAACATTATAGGAAAACCAAGTAAACTCAAGATCTGAAGCAAATACTAAATGAAGCACTCCTACAAGAGGATATTCGACAACACGAAATGATATGTTCTCTCTGTTAATTTTTTAAAATGATTTACTGAGTCCAAAATTGAGGCAATATGTTGACATAAAATATTTTTGAACCTAATATCTTTATACTAGAAGATTAGTTATTGGAATACAATAGCTGATAAAAACTCATCCAAAAGGGCATCCCAAAAAAAAAAAAGAAAAAAAAAAAAAAGAAAACCTCGTAAAAAATTGAAGCTATACAAGATATTTTTGTGCTTTTGTTATCTCCAAGCAAATTCCCAGAAATTTGTACTTGATTGCTTTTGCATTTCTATTTTCGCCATCTTATAAAGATCAATTCTTCACCAAAACTTCAAATGTCTTAACTACTACAAGAATATAGCTTTTCAAGACTAGTCTAGCAAACCATATCCTTCAGTGATCTTATTGACATATCTTTCTATTTAGAATCCGCAAGCTAGTAAGTGGTTGAAGCAGAGGACTTCTACTATTCTAAAAACTAAAATGACCAAAACTCCTATCAAGTTCAGACAACATTAGAGCAGTAGACCTCCAACATGCAATGCCAAGCTAATACGCATTCATCTCTGAACTGCAAACTTAGATTTGCATAGTTCTTCCCAAAGATTATATGTTTCTTTACTTGGAGGGTGTCTTCAACAATGATAGATAAGTTCCTACCTTCCAATAGAACATTTTAATTATATGTTCAGAACTTCTGATTAGCATTCAAGTGAGGCTCTTAAAAGTCAAAATCCATTTTTAGAAGGGTGGAGAGAAGATTGCATACCAGACTCAATAATGCAATGCATGCCAAAGTGCAGCAATGCCCATATCTATGCACAATCCTTGCAGCTTGAGAAATCATCATAGCTACAAAATATGGGGCTCATCACAATCAACCAACATGATTGAGTACAAAATCATTAAAAGCATACAAAAAAAGAGAGAACATGGGAAAGGCCAAAATACATTGATGACTGCAACTTTATTTTGCACAGATGATAAATGGTAATGAATCAATAACCAGTGACAACTTTTCTTTCATCACTTCAAGAACACCCAAACAATGTAGTATTGAAGATCACAAAGTAAAAAATAAAAGCATACAAAAAAAAAACTAATTCCATGTAAACAAGAGAATAGAAATACTTTGCCCTGAAAATCTTTAAAAAGGTACACTTAATTATAAAAATGCATAGCCCAGATTATGGACCTTAAACTGGATTTGGATACATCCTTCCAATATTCTACAGATAAATAACACATGAAATGCTGCTCATGTGCAGCAATCATTACCAAAATTTCGTTGCACAATATGCCCATTTCACTTGGCTGCTATGAGGTTGAGTCTTTGAATACCAAGTCTTGCATTATAAAAATTAGGAGAGAGCATCATAAAGGTGAACTTCGGGAAAGTATTGTAGAACATTAACTTGAGCGTACAAACAAAACCTTTTGCTGATATATGCAGGTTCATTGTAAGGCCTCCTATTTGCTTAAAGAACCTGCAATGCACACCTAACCTATAAAATAGAAGATTATCTTAAGTTTTATTTGTCTCATGTTATTCTTTACCTCAGGTACATTGGAATTAACCTTGTGAAAAGGCATCCACTCCACTCCGAAGCAAAGGAAAAAATTGAAGCTGCAAGGTAATTGAAATGTGGCTAATGGCTTTATTAAGAACCAAGGAACTACCATGTGTTTGTCATTCTCATCAAAAATAAAATAACTAGAATGACAAAACATACGTGTATCTAAACACAAATATGCAAGAAAAATATGCTAAAATACAGATCACTACAACTTGTGCACAATCATAAATGCAAGTTCAGGTTGCAGTTAATCTACAGTACATAAAAAATTTTAAAAAAAAAAAAAAAAAAAAAAAAAGCCATTAAGCCAGATAAGTGTGACCTGCTTACTTTCAAAATGCACAGATAAGGATAGAAACAAACATACTATATTCTAAGGATGTACAAAAAGAAAAAACAATGAAGAAATATTAAAAAAATTGAATCAGGATAAGGACATAGAGAAATTAATATACCTTTTCTTCTCTTCTTCTTTTCTCAGTTTTTCACTGGCATTTTTGGTGTCTATTGACCCGCTACTTGGACTGCGAGATTTACTTATAGGAGACAATGAGGTATTAATACTTCTTTGTCTCTTATAATGCCTCGGTGCAGGAGAGCGAGGTTTACGCCGTCTTGGTGTAAGAGAGCAAGTTTTACGCCGTCTTAAATCTATCAGCATGCTAGAGCAACTAGGCTGTAAAAATGTTTACAATATATACATATATATATATAAAGACACTCCAACTGAGCATGTTTTGGCATGTTGATGGTGGCCACACTCCCTTTGGACACCACATATGCATAGAAGAGACTAGAGCATTTGATTGTTCTGTAGGCTTTACCAAATTGCATAGTACACTACAAAACTACAAGAACAAACCAGACAAAGATAGTTAATCTAAAATGGGTATCCACATTAGTTCTAGAATCACAAGCCCAAACGAAGTCAGAAAAATCATATTTTTTTTCTCTTTCTGAAACAGTAGACGATAACACTAAACAGTACTTATAAGGGTGCACATTTTATTATTAATATATATGTACCATATACGAAATTCCAAATATCAAAGCAATGAAAAAAAAAAAGAAAAAAAAAAAAAGAGAACTTGTAATCAAATAAACAGAGTAATTAGACCCGGCAATTGCTAAAAGCGCTATACCTGAAAATCAGAAAGATATTCCTTAGTCAATTCAGTTGTCAAAGTTGAAATAACCACGGAATTGTTCAGTTCTTGCAGTTTTTGGACAGAGGCAAGGGCTCGATTCTTCCCTACATCATCCTTAGAAAAGATAAAATTGCTGGATAAGTCCCACAACTCCACAATTCCCTCGTCATGCAAGGTCACAGACTTGATACCAGCAAGAACAAGGTTCTTTGCTGCAAGATGCACATGCCCCATTTCATCAAAATCTGTAGGTCAAATAATCACTTCAACCCAACATATATCTTATCCTAATGCCCATCTCTAGCATAAAAACACCCAATTAAACATAAATATAAAATTTAGACCACCATTTTCACTTCAATACTTAAAATACTTCCCAATATCTATCAATTGAATAGTTTAAATTTTTTAAATTGGCCATCTTAACTATCAATGCAAATCCATAATCAATAACAACCCACCAATTTCAGCACGGAGCCAATTAATCAATGAGATAAGAACATTAGAGGTGAAAAGCCGCCTCATGGTCTCGCGGCCATACACGGCGAGCTGGCGGCTGTGCAGATCCTTATCGATATCCAGCGACTTTCCCTCTCCTAAATCCATCATCGGCGCCTTCCCGTTACCGCTGCTGCCATTAACCTTACCCACCATCGTCGCCGTCATTATCGCCTCGCTCCTTCGACTCGCCTACTCTTGATTCATCGTCGTCGTAATCTCCGGCACGTCGTCGGTCTCACCGTTGATGGCTAGACAGATATACGAATATAGAGAGATTCTACAGAGAGAAAATAGGGCAAATTTAGGTGAATCGGTGCTCCGGTTGCCCGCGACCGCGAGGGGGAGCGGCGGAGGCGCGGCTGGTGGAGCGACGGTAAGAGAGGGAGGGGAGAGGAGCAACGGAGAGGGATAGGGAAAGGCAGAGGGAGAAACACCGAAGAGAGAGAGCAGAGGCGTTGGTTTGTGGTTTAAAAACCATATATATATATTACACCATTAGCGACTAATATTTAGTCGCTAAAAGTATTTTATAAATTGCTCCAAATTATTTGAAATGTTTCCCTCGAAAAATTTTAGTTCTTTGGTGACCAAAATTATTTTTCATCGCTGAAAATAAACTTTTGGCAACTAAAATTTTGGTCATCAAAAGTAAAAAATAATTTTTTATTTTCCAATTGACGACTAAATGATTTTAGTAGCCAAAATTCAATATACGACACCCAAAATTATTTTTTATCGCTGGAAATAAATTTTTGGCGACTAAAAGTTTGGTCGCCAAAGGTAAAAATAATTTTTTATTTTCCATTCGGCGACTAACTGGTTTTAGTAGCCAAAACTTAATATACGGTGATTTGGTTTGAATTTGGGAGATGAATTTTAAAAAAAAATTCCCATAAATTTGTTTGGTTTGAGATTTTTCTCAAACAATTTTCAAAATCACTTCTCTCTCTTACACATCAATCAGTCACTTTTTCTCTCTCCTCTCTCCTTCTCAATCACTTTTTCTCTTACACATATCTACTCAATTCTTCCAAAATATCAAATCATCCCAAACTCCCACAAAAAAATTTTCTCTCAAAATATACAACCAAACAAATCAAAAAAATTTCTAAAACAACTCTCCCAAAAACAAACCAAACAAGCCCTAAATTTTTTTTTGTCGCCAATTCTGGCATTTTTGGTGACTAAATTTTTTTAGTCGCCAATAACCAATATATCCCGACCAAAAAAAATTAGTAACTAAGTATTTCACTTTTGCAGACTAAAAAAATTTTTGATCTCCATTTCTATAACTTTTGGTAACTAAATTTTTTTTAGTCGTCAATTTTAATCGCCGAAGGTGCATTTTGTTGTAGTGCTTTGCCACTTGAGACTCACATCTTTACCTGATTTCTATACAGCTCTTCAATTTAAGTCTACCAAATGAAAGACAAATGACCAGTTCATACTTCATACTTCAATAGGGAAAATTGGAGTTCAGGCTGCACAACTGAAGTCCTGTTAGAGAAAGACCAACTAGGACCTTGCTAAAGCAAAGGGGATCAGAATTCAATTAAACAGGTGTTATCACATCACTGGGATAATCTACTAACTAGAATTAGCATGGTGATAAATTTGAAACGTAAGTATTTCTGATGAAAACACTTGCTTCCCAATAAAGCTTGGGCTGCAAATCTGTCATATGGGATCCATCCATGCATCCCTCTTAGGCAAGTAGGCAGGTATTTAAGAATATTATAGAAGTCGACATAGGTGTGGGTAGATGTGGCCAAACTCCTACATGGCATGCCATGGCATTATCTCCTTGAACTTGGTTTCCACATGTTAGCTTCATGAGGTGACACATGGACCAATCAGCCATCTCTAAGTATGTTGATGCTCTCTCCTAGTCAAGTCACACCAGCTAACTAACGCACACAATGCCTTCGCCCTGAACCACAATTCATTTTCCAGGACATCAAATTGGAGACTCACAAATCTTAGTCATCGAAATGCATAAGGTGGTTTTTTTGGTAGATTTTAGTGTAAGTTTTCTAAATGGAACTGTATATTCAATTGTGTGTTTGATTACAATCAAACCTCAGATTATATAACCCTAACTCCTAAACCATAAAAGAAAAAACAGTCACGCTTCTAATATTTACAACTACAAGCATGACAAATTTAGAATATACACAATATATTCTCACACCCCCGCTTAAACTCAAGGTGTTTTTATAGAAAACACTGAGTTTGCTAAGAAGAAACTGAAACCGAGCGGTAGTGTGAGTCTTGGTGAAAAAGTCTGCAAGTTGCAAAGCCGAAAGGATGAAAGGAAGCAAGATAGAGACAGACTGTAGATGTTGGCGAACAAAGTGACAATCAATCTCAATGTGTTTTGTCTGTTTATGGAAGACAGTGTTGTGGGCAATCTAAACAGCACTGCAATTGTCACAATAGAGAGAGGTCAGAGAAGATTGAAAGACACCCAAATCAAATAGGAGACAACGAAGCCAAACAATCTCAGCAATGGCATGAGCTATAGCACGATACTCAGCTTCAGTAGTAGAGCGAGCAACGACTGATTGTTCCTTGGTTTTCCAAGAGATCAAGGAATCACCAAGAAACATACAGAAACCAGGCGTAGACTTGCGATCAGTAATATCACCAACTCAATCAGAGTCAGCATAGGCCACCAAGTCCAAAGAGGAAATAGAGGACAATAGTGTGGAGAAGTGGTTTGGAAATACTCTTCAGATCCTGGAAGACGCTAGTGATCCTCAGCTAGTCACCTGAAAAGATACAAACACTCCGGTCGGGGGTGCCGTAATTAGCACTCTGACGGACAAGTCAGTTCAAACACTCAAGGTAGCTTGTTTACTAAGTTAAGTAAAGTGATTCTTACATACCTTTTCTAAATCTGTGGTTCTTGTATTTATATTTGCTTTCTGGGCCTCGGGGCCTGAACCTACTTTTATCCCATTTCCCTTTTATTTGTTCGGAGCTACTGATCTCCGGCTATTCGGCCTGCCTAACGTATTCGGCATCCTAGTCACGCAATATGGAGCCGAATAATATCTGATTTCTGGGGTACGCACCTTCCGACTCTTCTATTTATTCAGCTCTCACAATTGCCCCCCAACCACTTTACCAATGACAGTTGGCTGGAGTGCTTGGTTCCGAATTTCGAAAAGTCAGAGCCAAAATTCGGTGGTTGGCCTCATCCTCATGCGGATATCTAAGCGCACCCCTTTCGGTTGTCGTGTCGACTTCCCGCCCCCTCATACGTGTCTATTTATGCGATTTAAAATTTTGACGTCCTTTGCCTTTTGAATCGTCCCCTACAACTCTCTTCTCCGATATCCTCTTCGTCCTTTGTAAGTTCTCTCCTCCCTTGCTTCGAAGACTCTTTCTGGTTTATTCCTTCCTTGGCATATTCTTATAAACTGTAGGCTATGGCGAAACATTTAAAAGACCTTCTCTCGTCAGATCGAATTGCTGGCTTTAAACGCCATTTCTCCATTCCTGATGATGTCCGTCTGTCGTTTGTGGCAAACGGCACTCTTGATATGGAGAGGGAGGACAAAACCACGATTGTCTTTCCTCTTTTGTCAATCGCAGAGGGTGGAGTCCGTTTTCCCCTTTACCCGTTTCTTAGGGTTGTGCTTCGCCATTGGGGTTAATCCCTTCCTAATCCAATGTGAATTTCTTTAGAATTATAATGGGGGTTATAACGCTCAACCGTCGCCTTAGAATTAACCTTGGCATTCCAGCCATCCGGCATTGCTATGCCTTGGCTAAGTCTTCTGGTCGGCACGGGCGTTTCTTCCTTAGGGCTAAGGATATCGACCATTAGCTAATTACTATGCTTTCCAGTTCTGAGAAATGAGTGTGATGATGTTATGGTCGTTGTCCAGGGTAACTGGGAATTTGATGAAGGGGAGGATCACGTCAACCCTATTCCTAGACGGAGGGGCGAACCAGGTGGCCGATTGCCTTCTCGCTTTTATTATTTGCTCATTTTTGTTGTAAAGCCTCTTCTTTGAAATGTTACGGCTTGGCTTGTACAGGGAACGATTTGAAGAAAGTCCTGTCTTCAACTGACGACGCTGTTCTTTCGGATATCAAAGTCACGCTCAAGTATTTCGGCCGTCGAAGTCTTCAGAAACAAAGGAGGGCGGCCCACGTTCTGCTTCGTTACGAGCCGACATATACGACCTTCTCGGCGGCAAAAAATATCCCAGTTTCGGAGGGTGAAGATTCTCTTATCGCTCTTATTTTGTCCGACTTCAAAAACTTGAGGCAGGTTGGTTTTGAAGGGTCTGATTCGGAGCGGGATGTAGCTAATGTTACCGAATCAGATCAGTCCGAAACCGAGTCTGACGAGGTATTGAATTCGGCCGATCCTTCATCCACTTCGGGCCGAGGGGATCTTTCACTTGACTGCGTTTTTCACGGCTTAGAGGATCTTCCCGCCGCAAGCCCCGAAGACATGGCCGGGTTAAGCCTGACAAAACCTGCCAGGAAGGCAAATGTGGAAAGGTTGGCCGCGCGGCGAATAACGGAGGCCCTTCCGTCTGAGGTACCACCCGCCACCAAATCTCAACTCTCCCTGCCTGTTAACGAATCAGAGTCCTTGCGCGTTATTGAGGTGGAGACGGCAAAAAAAGTTGAGGAAGAGGCAGAGAAACGCCCTGCCGAGTTTGAGACCGGCTCAGAAGAACAAGGCAGCAAACGTCCTCGATTAGAGGGATCGAATGTGATCGTTCCTTTTGTCATTCAGCCGATGATAAAAAACATGCCGGTTTCTTCTGATGCTTCGGTGCTTAAAGATCCAGAAGTCGCATTCAGCTTGGCTACGTCTGTGTCGTTGCCGTCTGACAGGGAGGCTTTCCGGGTGGAACCAGATCTGAATGCGACAGCACTAGCCACCTAATCGGCACTTTTGGTACATATTCAGACTTTGCTTCACTTAATCCAAATACTGTTGAAGTTATGGTTTTAAATTCTTGCTTTGCATACCGTCGAAAGGATAGCCGATATGGGCCGTCGCCATCGCGACGCCGTCAAACAGATTGGTCATTTACGAAAGAAAGTTGAGGGCTAGAGGAAAAGGGCCGAGATCGAAGCTTTGAGGGCAAACAAGGAAGCCTCAAGGGCCGAGGCCGAGGTGGAGAGGGCTCGTAGCGCGGATCAATTGAGATCGGATGCCGAGAAGGAGAAGGACGCGAGCGAAGAAGCGCTCAAATTGGCCCAGGAGGCGGTCTCCAAACTGGAGGCTGAGTTGGCTGAAATGAAAGCGGCGAAGGAAACAGCCGACTCAGAGGCTTCCAAAGTATTCGAGGCCAGGAAAAATGCTGGACTCGCCGAGTATTTGGACCAAGTCCCCAAGTTTGAAAATCGGGGATTCAAACATGGCTGGCACAAAGCCCTTGCTGCTGCTAAAGTTTCAATGATTATGCCAATACCATATGAGCAAGTGGATGTTGAGCCATTGGAGTCTGATTCCGATGACTGATCTGGGCGACTGACATAGTTTTTAAGATGTCGAATGCATTTTTACAGTTTTTAATTTGGTATTTTTCATGTGTTGCTATAGTCATAGTTTTTTGCTAGGCATTTTCATGCGGGCTTGTAGCTTTTTGTTTAGTAATTTGCGTATATAAAATTTCATGAGTTGTGCTCAACTTGGTAAGGAAAATGTTGTTGATGAATGATATTGCTTTCGGTTATGGTTAGATCGGCTACTTAGCTTAGGTATTTGGCCGACCAAATTAATAAATCTACCCGGCGCGAGCTTGCGAAGCCGAATGGGCCTAACTCGTGGGCTGGCTGAGGCACAGATTGATCGGCGCTTGTGCTTGAAAACATGCCCGACCAGATTAGTAAATCCGCCCTTGCCTTAGCCAGGGCGCTAGCTTGCGAAGCCGAATTGGCCTAACTCGTGGGCTGGCTGAGGCACAGATTGATCGGCGCTTGCGCTTAAAAACATGGCCGACCAGATTAGTAAATCCGCCCTTGCCTTAGCCAGGGCGCGAGCTTGAGAAGCCGAATGGGCCTAACTCGTGGGCTGGCTGAGGCACAGATTGATCGGCGCTTGCGCTTGAAAACATGGCCGACCAGATTAGTAAATCCGCCCTTGTCTTAGCCAGGGCGCAAGCTTGAGAAGCCGGATGGGCCTAACTCATGGGCTGGCTGAGGCACAGATTAATCGGCGCTTGCGCTTGAAAACATGGCCGACCAGATTAGTAAATCCGCCCTTGCCTTAGCCAGGGCGTGAGCTTGAGAAGCCGAATGGGCCTAACTCGTGGGCTGGCTGAGGCACAGATTGATCGGTGCTTGCGCTTGAAAACATGGCCGACCAGATTAGTAAATCTGCCCTTGCCTTAGCCAAGGCGCGAGCTTGAGAAGCCGAATGGGCCTAACTCGTGGGCTAGCTGAGGCACAGATTGATCGGCGCTTGCGCTTGAAAACATGGCCGACCAGATTAGTAGATCCGCCCTTGCCTTAGCCAGGGCGCGAGCTTGCGAAGCCGAATGGGCCTAACTCGTGGGCTGGACAATTGTCATCCGACTTTTGACGTTTGGGATTACTGACGTTGCCTCAGGAGAGCTGCATACATTGAAGGATAAATGCGACGGGTGCACGCCAGAGGCCCTACTTATTTCCATTCAGGAAACTTGGGAGGGACGAAGATTGGCTGAATTAGACGCTGCAATGAGTCGCAGTAGCGAGCTTATGCGTACGGGAAGAAGAACGTCCAAGGATTGGGAAACACAGCAGCCCCTTAGTCGTCGAAGCAGATCGCCCCGAAAGGACAGGCAACAACGGGGAAATTCTCCGCGCCCACGACCGAGAATCGAGTCTGATGCGACGCCACGACCATTGAGTTTTGCGGTTTTTGTGAGGAATAGACCAATGACGGAGGCGGATTCTATCATCAAAGACCCAGGTGTGGCGGTCGAGTTCGCTCGACAGATCTTCCCACCGGAAGTCCAACAATCGATGGTCGGACGTCAAGATTTTGAAGTATTTCGAGATGGCATACATGGGGCCGTGAAAGGACTATATACTGCTTACGAAGTCGGCATGCGTCTGCGGGAAGCGCGACGTGAGAGTGAGAAAAAGGACGAAAGGAATCGCAGTCTGGAAATTCGCGCGGAAAAGGCTGAGCGTGAGCTTCGGGAGCTGAAGAATGTTCAAACGAGCGCGTCAGTGGCGGCCGGTCAATCTAAATTGGTCGTTGAGGAGAGAGTGGACCCAACGGACCTCGGGTTATGAAAAGGGGTTTCAGGACGGCCTGAAGGTCGGGATAGAGAAGACCAAACGAGACCTTGCTGAGGAGGTCTGCCGATGTGAAAATCGTGGATTCAAGCACGGCTGGATCAAGGCCCTTCAAACCGAGAAAGCTCTCGAAGCCCTGGGCATTGATTTGGCTTCGCCCCTGTATCATCGTCACTACTTACCCTATTCCGATTTCGAAATTGAGAAGAGCGATGATGAGGGTGCCGAATAAATAGACTTTGGAACGCGAGAACAGACTTCGCGCCGAACAAATAGAATTTCTTTTATTTTCAACGTTCGTATTGCAAGTTTATTTCAACTTGCCAATTCTATGCCCCTGGAAATGTTATGGTCTTGAAATGTTATGTGCTTAATTAAATAGAATTTCTTTTATGGTCTTGAAATGTTATGTGCTTAATTAAACGTATTATTTCAACTTACTGGCAAGTTTTGTGTTGCGTGGTGCAAATGTTTAAACATGCATTGACCGGCTCGAATTAAGAACAATTCTCAGTGAATATTTATTCGGCCAGTGAAGTGGTCCGAATGCATCTCTCACAAAGGCTCCGAATCTAGAGACTATTTTGGCCAATCGTGATATCCACGAAGGGCGCTCCGAATTCGGAGTCTTAATCGGCCTTAAGAGGCTTAATCGGCCCTAAGATGTCATGCGCCAAAAGGGGCTCCGAATCTGGAGTCTTAATCGGCCCTAAGGTGTCCTGCACCAAAAGAGGGGGGGCTCCAAATCAGGAGACTTTATTTTGGCCAATCGTGATATCCACGAAGGGCGCTCCGAATCCGGAGTCTTAATCGGCCCTAAGGTGTCTTGCACCAAAAGGGGCTCCAAATCCGGAGACTTTATTTCGGCCAATCGTGATATCCACGAAAGGCGCTCCGAATCCGGAGTCTTAATCGGCCCTAAGGTGTCTTGCACCAAAAGGGGCTCCGAATCTGGAGACTTTATTTTGGCCAATCGTGATATCCACAAAGGGTGCTCCGAATCCGGAGTCTTAATCGGCCCTAAGGTGTCGTGCACCAAAAGGGGCTCCGAATCCGAAGACTTTATTTGGGCCAATCGTGATATCCACGAAGGGCGCTCCGAATCCGGAGTCTTAATCGGCCTTAAGGTGTCGTTCACCAAAAGGGGCTCCGAATCCGGAGACTTTATTTTGGCCAATCGTGATATCCACGAAGGGTGCTCCGAATCCGGAGTCTTAATCAGCCTTAAGGTGTCGTGCACCAAAAGGGGCTCCGAATCCGGAGACTTTATTTGGGCCAATCGTGATATCCACGAAGGGCGCTCCGAATCCGGAGTCTTAATCGGCCTTAAGGTGTCATGCACCAAAAGGGGCTCCGAATCCGGAGACTTTATTTGGGCCAATCGTGATATCCTCGAAGGGCGCTCCGAATCTGGAGTCTTAATCGGCCCTAAGGTGTCGTGCACCAAAAGGGGCTCCGAATCGGGAGACTTTATTTAGGCCTTAGAAGGCTTAATCGGCCCTTAAAGGCTTGGCAGCGAGCTTGAGAAAACGAGAAGGTTTGTATTGCAACAGTGGAATATGTACAAGTATCAAGCCCACAAGTCGGGTCAATGATAGAATTTACGTAAATGTGTTGAATTCCAAGGTCGTGGCAGGCTTCTTCCTAACATGTCTGAGAGCCGGTATGCCCCTGTTCCTGCGATGGATTCTATCTGATAGAGGCCGCCCCAGTTTGGACCCAATTTTCCATCGGCCGGTCTCCGGTCCGCTGGAAGTACCTTCTTTAGGACCAACTCTCCTGGCGTGTATCGGCGCAACTGAACTCGCTGATTATACGACTTGGCGAGCTGCTGCTGATATCGTGCAATGGATGCCAGGGCGTGGTCTCTTCGTTCTTCAATTAGAATCAGATCCAGGGCAAGCATCATGTCGTTTCGACCCGTATCAAAAACTTGCAATTTCAGAGTTGGGAGGCTGATTTCCAGAGGTAAGATTGCCTGGGTTCCAAAGCATAGAGCAAACGGCGTTTCTCCAGTGGATCTCCTTGGCGTAGTACGATGAGCCCACAATACACTCGACAATTCTTCGACCCATTTGCCTTTAGCTTTTTCCAACCTCTTTTTGATGCCGTCCAAGATGGATTTGTTAGAGGCTTCGGCTTGACCATTGCTTTGGGGGTAGGCCGGTGTAGAGAAGTAAGGTCGAATGCCATATTTGCTGCATAACTCTCGATATACACCATAATCGAACTGGGTGCCATTGTCTGAGATGAGAGCTCTCGGAATGCCAAATCGTGTTATGATGTTTCTCCATACAAAGCATTTAATGTCGGCATCTCGTATATGTGTTAAAGCCTCCGCTTCGACCCATTTTGTGAAGTAATCTGTGGCGACGATTAAGAATCGCTTGTTTCTTGGGGCCTTCGGTAATGGTCCTATGATATCAAGTCCCCACTGAGCAAACGGCCAGGGGCTGGTGATAGAGTTCAACCCTTCGGCAGGCAGATGGGTTAATGGGGAGAACTTTTGGCACTGTTCGCATTTTTTTGCATAACTCTCCACGTCAGCTCTCATTGTCGGCCAATAATACCCCTGTGTTATAGCTCGATGGGCCAGGGAGCGTCCGCCAGAATGGGCACCACAACTGCCCTCATGTATCTCTGTCAGAAGCTCCTCCACTTTGTCGGGGTGCACGCATTCCAAATATGGACCAGAGAGGGACTTTTTATAAAGCCCTCCTTGCGGATCCAGATAGTATCGCAGGGCTTTATTTCGCAGCTTGTGTGCTTCTTTTTTGTCCTCTGGGAGTTGTTCAGAAGAGAGGAATGCAGCAATGGGGTCCATCCAGCTTGGTGCGGATTCTATAATGTTGACATGGATTTCCTCCGAAGGGCCAATACCCGGCTCCGGGATGAAACCTACTTCGATGGTCCGTTTGATCTCAGAATTGATGGCAGAGGCTAGGCACGCCAAGGCATCCGCGTGTGTGTTCTGGTCGCGTGTTATTTGGTTCAGTTCGTGATGGTCAAATTTTGCCAGCAAGGAATTGACCGTTTTCATGTAGGCCGCCATACGGTCGTTTCTTGTCACGTACTCCCCCTTGAGCTGACTGATTACCAATTTTGAATCACAAAACACAAGCAGACGCCGAGCGCCGAGAAGGTGCGCATTCCGCAGACCGGCTAGAAGGGCTTCGTATTCGGCTTTGTTATTTGATGCTTCAAAGCCAAGCTTGACGGCCTGCTCAATTACTGCGTCGTCTGGAGACATAATTACAACTCCGGCGCCGCTACCCCTTTGGTTAGACAATCCATCACAGTATAATTGCCAAATATCCCCGACATAAATTCTCCAGTTCGGCTTTGGTCGAACATCAGCCTTTGGTCGAACTTTGTCAAGTTTGAGGTTGGCAAGCTCACCGGTGAATTCGGCAACAAAGTCGGCCAACACCTGCCCCTTGATTGCGGTTTTAGGTAAAAACTGAATGTTGTATTGGCCGAGTTCAAGAGCCCATTTTGAAACACGTCCTGATGCTTTTGCACTCCGTAGTACTGATCGGAGGGGATAATCTGTTAGCACCCCAATGCTATGTCCCTGGAAGTAATGCATCAGTTTTCTTGCCGCCATGACTAGGGCTAAGATGAGTTTTTCTAGCAGAAGGTAGCGTGTTTCGGCGTCAACCATTGCCTTGCTCACATAATACACTGGCCGTTGCTCCCCCTCCTCCTCTTTTAATAGTACGCCGCTAACGGCCCTATCGGAAACTGCCAGATATAGAATGAGCGGGTCACCAGCGGCGGGTGTTATCAAGAGAGGTACTGAGCGGAGGTAGGTCTTGAGTCCGTTGAAAGTTGTTTCGTATTCGGCGGACCATTCAAAAGCCTTACCCTGCCGTAGTGTCTGAAAGAATTGTCGGCAGCGATCTGTAGACTGGCTGATGAACCTGTTGAGTGCGGCGGCCATCCCCATCAACTTTTGGACTTCTTTTACTGAACGGGGGGAACCGAGTTCCAAGATTGCTGTGACTTGCCTCGGGTTGGCTTCGATTCCTCGGTGGTTGACGATGTAACCTAGGAATTTGCCAGAGCCGATTCCAAACGCACACTTGGAAGCGTTCAGTTTCATTCTGTATTTGCGTAAGATGCTGAATGTCTTTTCTAGATCGGCTATATAATTCTATTCTTCTTTGGACTTGACCACCATATCGTCGATGTATACTTCCATAGTGTTGCCGAGTTGCTCTTTGAACATGGCGGTGACCAGTCTTTGGTAGGTTGCCCCTGCATTCTTCAGCCCAAAAGGCATAACTTTGTAGCAGTAGGTTCCTTTTGGGGTGAGGAATGTAGTTTTGTCCTGGTCATCTGGATGCATGGCGATTTGATGGTAGCCTCTGTAAGCATCGAGGAAGCTCATGCGTTGATGGCGTGCCGTCGCATCAACAAGCTGGTCGATTCTGGATAGAGGAAAACAGTCTTTGGGGCAAGCTTTGTTCAGATCCGTGAAATCGACGCACACTCGCCAAGTCCCATTTTTCTTCTTCACCACCACTGTATTGGAGAGCCAGGTAGGGTAAGTGACTTCTCTAATTGCCCCGGCGTCAAGCAGTCTGTCTACCTCCTCAACAACGGCGGCAGTGTGCTCCGCGGCTGACCGCCGGCCTTTCTGAATGATTGGCTTACATTTGGGATCGACATTCAGATGGTGCTGTGAAACTGATGGGTCTATTCCCGGCATTTCGTACGGAGTCCACGCAAAGACGTCGAGGTTGTTGAGCAAGAAAGAGATCAGCTGCTGCCTGTCAGCCTGATTCAGAGAGGCGCCGATCGTGAAGAACTTTTCTGGGCTTCCATCGATGTCAACTTGGTCTAAACCTTCCATGGCCTTCTCATTTGGATGTCGCCCAACGTCATCAAGGATCTCCCGATTCGGCACCTCAATGGAGTTTACTTGCAGTTCCTTTGGCGTTCTGGCGGCAAGGAGATAACATGCTTGTGCCGATTTCTGGGAACCGCGGATTTGCTCAATGTCGTGTTTTGTTGGGAAATGTAGCAGTTGATGATAGGTGCTTGGGACAGCCTGCAGGGTATGCAACCACGATCGCCCCATGATGAGATTGTACGGCGATGGCAGCCTGACGACCAAGAATTCCACATCCACCGTTCTGGAACCTGCTCGAACGGGTAAGCTGATATTTCCCAATGGGTACTCTGGATTGGCATTGAAGCCAAATAGTGGATAAGGAGCCGGAGTCAAGTCTGACTCGTTGAATCCGAGTTTGATGAAGGTTTTATAATACAGAACCTCCAAAGTACTGCCCTGGTCGATAAGAACGCGTTCGACGGTGAACCGGTTTACGCGTAGCTCAACAACCAATGGATCGATGTGAGGGAGTGTTACACCGATCAAATTAGAGTCGTCAAAGGTGATACTTGGCGTTTCTCGGAGCCGCTTTGCTGGCGTGAGTTGCTGTTGGGGGCCTGGATGTGATTGGATCGCATGCACGGCCGAGGCTGCTGGCAAGCTGTATATCATGTGGACGGTGTCAAGCGTAAATGCATCCTTCGGAAGGGCAGGTGTTTTGGTCGCACTCCTCCGGACGCATTGTTGGAGACGTTCGTCCTTTGCCAACTCCTCAAGATGATCTGTTGAGGCATAGCAGCCGTCAGTTTCTTGCTGTCGGGCTCGAGATCATCGATTATCTGCCCTCGGGGGTCGCTCAGAAGCCTGGCGCACTATTTGTTTGGATTTTGCTATTTCCGAGGCTAGATCGCGATGAAGGCGTTCGTTCTCAGCGATGATGTTTTCCAACCTCTATTTGGTTTGCCTAGCTTGTGCCATGGTCGCTTGTATTGTCTTTTGTGTTGGGTTTGAAGATGAGCAGAGGTCCAAGGCAAGTCTTGCTGCGATGGTTTTTGGTCCAAGCGAGTTTGCTAGAGTGAGGTCATCTCTCTGTGTGGTCTCGTCAGTGGCTATCGGAGGATCTTCAGTCACGCCTGCCATGGATGTATTTGAGTATTCCCACAGACGGCGCCAATTGTGGAGAAGTGGTTTGGAAATACTCTTCAGATCCTGGGAAACGCTAGTGATCCATAGCTAGTCACCTGAAAAGATACAAACACTCCGGTCGGGGGTGCCGGAATTAGCACTCCGACGGACAAGTCAGTTCAGACACTCAAGATAGCTTGTTTACTAAGTTAAGTGAAGTGATTCTTACATACCTTTCTAAATCTGTGGTTCTTGTATTTATATTTGCTTTCTGGGCCTCGGGGCCTGAACCTACTTTTATCACATTTCCCTTTTATTTATTCGGAGCTACTGATCTCCAGCTATTCGGCCTTCCTAACGTATTCGACATCCTAGTCACGCAATATGGAGCCGAATAATAACTGATTTCTGGGGTACGCACCTTCCGACTCTTCTATTTATTCGGCTCCCACAAACAGTAAGCCCTGAAAGATGGTACCCCTGAGATAGCGAAGAATGAGAACCAAAGCAGCCTGATAGGTAAAGTGAGGAACTGAAACGAACTGACTAACCACATGAACAACATAAGCGAGATCAAGGCGAGTGACAGTTAAATAAACTAAACAACCCACAAGTTCCCGATATAAAGTAGGATCATCCGGAGGGACACCATCAGTAGAGTTGAGCTTCACATTAAGCTCAATAGGTGTATCACAAACCTTAGTATTAGTAAGACCAACACAGTGAATGACTTCATTAGCATATTTAGCCTGAGATAGAAAATAGCCCTTTAGAGAAGAAGCAACCTCAATACTAAGAAAATACCGCAATGGATCCAAATCTTTCATTTCGAATGTGCGGAAGAGATACTGTTTGATCTTAGAGATAGCAGAAGAGTTAAAGCCAGTGATGATTATATCATCCACATATAGTAATAGAGCAACAAAACTAGCCGAGGTATGTCTCAGAAATAAAGCAGAGTCGAAAGTCGAAGGATAAAACCCAAGCTCGGTAATAGTAGTCTGAAAGCGATCATAACAAGCACGAGGAGATCGTTTTAGACCATACAGAGCACGCTGAAGATGACAAACCTGGACAAAGGAATGGTAAAGAACAAAAGGAGGACACATGTAAACCTCCTTAGTGAGATGTCCATTAAGAAAAGCATTCTTAACATCCATTTGATAAAGAGGCCAAGAACAAATAGCAGCGACAAAAATCAAAGTACAGACAGTAGTTATCTTGGCAACAGGATCAAATGTCTCCTCATAGACGAGCTTTGTAGTGCTCAAGAGAACCATCAGAATGAGTCTTGACTTTGTAGACCCATTTGCAACCAACCAGATTCTTACCAGCAGGCAAAGGAACCAACTCCCAAGTACTAGTTTTCTGTAGAGCAGACAACTCATCGTCCATGGCTTGAACCCAATAAGGATCCTAACAGGCCTCTTTGTAAGACTGAGGTTCTGAAGAGTGAATAGCAGACAAAAAAGTACGATAAGAAACAGAAAAACATGTATTAGACCAACCCAACCTATTTGGAGGATAACGTGCTCGAATAGGATATCGGTGTGCAACAGGATCAAAGTCTTGACTTTGTAGACCAATTTGTAACCAACCAGATTCTTACCAGCAGGCAAAGGAACCAACTCCCAAGTACTAGTTTTCTGTAGAGCAGACAACTCATCCTCCATAACTTGAACCCAATGAGGATGCGGACAGGCCTCTTTGTAAGACTAAGGTTCTGAAAAAGAGTGAATAGCAGACAAAAAAAGTACGATAGGAAGCAGAAAAACATGTATTAGACCAACCCAACCTATTTGGACGATGACGCGCTTGAGTAGGATATCGGTGTGCAACAGGATCAGAGTCGTCAGAAGCAGGAGGATCAGCAGCAGGGACAGAGACAACTGGTGGAGGAGGAGGCTTGCGACGAGAATAAACTAACAAAAGGAGGAGAAGAAACCGAAAGAGGAGAAACAACCAGAGGTAAAGCAGCCAGAGGTGAAGTAGGAGGAGAAGATGAAACAAGCTCAGGAGGAGCTATGAAGATGTACTCATCAGACGGGACCTCAGAAGAAAATGGATCAATATGAACCAAATCTTCTTTGAAAATTGGGGTGGTGAAAGGAGGAAGTTGAAAGTAAAGTAGATGTTTGAGAATGGAAACATGGCGAGAGATATAAAGGCGGCGGGAAACAGGGTCATAACAGCGACAACCTTTTTGAGTGAGGCTATAACCCAAAAAGACACATAGGACAGACTAGGCACTAAGTTTGGTCCTATCTTTACGGGGTAAAAGGACAAAACAAGCAGACCCAAACACACGAAGAAGTGAGTAATTCAGAAGTTAAGAAAACAGAGCCTCATAAAGAGACCGACCAGAAAGAAGGGGGGTAGGCATACGGTTAAGAAGAAAAGCAGCAATAAGAACTGCCTCACCCCAAAACGGAGTCGAAATAGAGGCAGAGAGAATGAGAGACCTAGCTGTCTTAAGGAGATGACGGTGTTTATGCTCAACTCAACCATTTTGGGTAGGTGTATCAGTATAAGAAGTTTAGTGAATGGTACCCAATTTGGTCAAATATTCACAGAATTCAATTTTAAAGCATTCCCTGCCCAAGTCAGACCGCAACAATTTAATAGTAGACCTAAACTGTGTAGTGACCATAGACTGGAAAGTACGGTATATCTGATAGAAGTCAGACTTATGAGTCATAAGATAAACTCAAGTGTAACGCGTGCAGTCATCAACAAATGACACATAGTATACAAAACCCCCTTTAGTGAAAACAAGAGAAGGGTCCCAAACATCAGTATGAACTAAAGAAAATAGTGTATCAGATATAGAAATACTTTTATAAAAATGTAAGGCTGTCATTTTGGCAAGTTTACACCCTCGACATTCAGTAAGTTCACTAAGAGAAACTTTATCCAATATACCAGACTGAGCTAAAAACCATAAGCGATCAGCAAACAAATACCCTAATCTAGAATACCACAAGTAGAAAGGATTAGATAAAGAATCTAACTGAAAAGAGAAAAAGGCAATTAGAAAGGTTGCCATAGGCGGATATAAGCTCTCCACCACATAGAGGTCTCCAACTCTACGGTCGGTCCCAATCAGCTGCTTAGACATCCGATCTTGCACAAAATAGATAGAAGAAGAAAAGATAACATCAAAACCAGAGGCATCAAGCTGACTGATAGATTGACAGATAACTGAGGAACATAAAGGGCAGATGGAATAGAGATAGGAGACATAGCAGACAGTAAGACAGACCCAACAGATATAACAGACATACCAGACCCATTAGCAACATTAATGATAATAGGAAAGGCAGGGGGAGTACAATTTTGAAGTAAAGAGAGATGAAGAGTCATATAATGAGAGGCACTAGAGTCAAAAAGCCAAACAGACGAAGAGACACCTGAAGAAAACCCAAGCAAACTTGAATGAAGAGATGAAACAACTAAGATAAACAGACATCTCTTTTTGGGACAGTGATACTTCCAATGACCCCTCTGATGGCAGAAGGCACACTCATTTAAAGCAAGTAACCTATTTTCAGGCCTAGTAATTTTACCATCTGACATTGTAATAAACAAGAAGTTGATGGGGCAAACTGTAATAATAATTTTAAATAAAAAAAAAAAAAACTAGAACCAGATGGGTCATAGTGTAATAGACAGAAAGCTGATAGGCAATACGTAATAAACCCAAAACAAAGTTCAACCAACCATGATATACCCAACACAAAACCTGAGTTAAAGTAGGACCAGAGAGAGAGAGAAGAATCCACCGAACTAGAATCTGAAGAGGGAGAGAAATAGAGTGATTGAGGAACCAGAGAAGTCCGACCTAGAAGACCAGACGAAGCAGGCGAACTAGAGAAGGTTGCAGACAATGGTTGCAGCCAATGGGTCGAATGGGTCGTGATTCGAACTAGATGGGTTACGAATCAAACCAACGGGGTCATAAATCGAAGGAGTAGATGACGAACGCAAGAAAAAACTAAATCATAGAGAAAGAGAGAGAGAGAGATCCTGATGTGATGGGTTACAATGTTATTCCAGCGACAGACGAATTCAAACTAGGGAGGTGACTGAACTGATGTCGCAACTGACAAATGAAATGAAGACTCCGATGAGAAACGTGACTTCAAAGATCACTGAAAGAGTTTGATAAGCTTCAATCAAAGCCAAAGAATAGAATCAAAGGGCTTGTCCAAACTAAAACTCAGAACCAGAGAACCAGTTAGGATTTTTGCTAAGGTTTCGCACTTGGCTCTAATACCATGTAAGTTTTCTGGGGTACGCACCTTCCGACTTTTTTATTTATTCGGCTCCTACAAACAGTAAGCCCTGAAAGATAGTACCCCTGAGATAGCGAAGAATCAGAACCAAAGCAGCCTGATCGGTAAAGTGGGGAACTGAAACGAACTGACTAACCACATGAACGACATAAGCGAGATCAAGGCAAGTGACAGTTAAATAAACTAAACAACCCACAAGTTCCCGATATAAAGTAGGATCATCCAGAGGGACACCATCAGTAGAGTTTAGCTTCACATTAAGCTCAATAGGTGTATCACAAACCTTAGTATTAGTAATACCAGCACAGTAAATGACTTCATTAGCATACTTAGCCTAGGATAGAAAATAGCCCTTTAGAGAAGAAGCAACCTCAATACTAAGAAAATACCGCAATGAATCCAGATCTTTCATTTCGAAGGTACGGAAGAAATGCTGTTTAACCTTAGAGATAGCAGAAGAGTTAGAGTCAGTGATGATCATATCATCCACATATAGTAATAGAGCAACAAAACTAGCCGAGGTATGTCTCAGAAATAAAGCAGAGTCGAAAGTAGAAGGATAAAACCCAAGCTCGGTAATAGTAGTCTGAAAGTGATCATAACAAGCACGAGGAGACTGTTTTAGACCATACAGAGCATGCTGAAGATGACGAACCTAGACAAAGGAATGGTTAAGAACAGGAGGAGGATGCATGTAAACCTCCTTAGTAAGATGTCCATTAAGAAAAGCATTCTTAACATCCATTTGATAAAGAGGCCAAGAACAAATAGCAGCGACAAAGATCAAAGTACAAACAGTAGTTATCTTGGCAACATGATAAAATGTCTCCTCATAGACGAGCTTTGTAGTACTCAAGAGAACCATTAGAATGAGTCTTGACTTTGTAGACCCATTTGCAACCAACTAGATTCTTACCAGCAGACAAAGGAACCAACTCCCAAGTACTAGTTTTCTGTAGAGCAGACAACTCATCGTCCATGGCTTGAACCCAATGAGGATCCTAACAGGCCTCTTTGTAGGACTGAGGTTCTGAAGAGTGAATAGCAAACAAAAAAGTACGATAGGAAACAGAAAAACATGTATTAGACCAACCCAACCTATTTGGAGGATGACGTGCTCGAATAGGATATCGGTGTGCAACAGGATCAAAGTCTTGACTTTGTAGACCAATTTGTAACCAACCAGATTCTTACCAGCAGGCAAAGGAACCAACTCTTAAGTACTAGTTTTCTGTAGAGCAGACAACTCATCCTCCATAACTTGAACCCAATGAGGATGCGGACAGGCCTCTTTGTAAGACTAAGGTTCTAAAAAAGAGTGAATAGCAGACAAAAAAAGTACGATAGGAAGTATAAAAACATGTATTAGACCAACCCAACCTATTTGGAAGATGACGCGCTTAAGTAGGATATCGGTGTACAACAGGATCAGAGTCGTCAAAAGCAGGAGGATCAGCAGTAGGGGCAAAGACAGTTGGTGGAGGAGGAGGCTTGCGACGAGAATAAACTAACAAAAGGAGGAGAAGAAACTGAAGGAGGAGAAACAGCCAGAGGCGAAGCAACCAGAAGTGAAGTAGGAGGAGAAGATGAAACAAGCTCATGAGGAGCTATGGAGATGTACTCATCAGACGGGATCTCAGAAGAAAATGGATCCATATGAACCAAATCCTCTTTGAAAACTGGGGCGGTGAAAGAAGGAAGTTGAAAGTAAGGTAGACGTTTGAGAAGGGCAACGTGGCGAGAGATATAAAGGCAGTGAGAAACAGGGTCATAACAGCGATAACCTTTTTGAGTGAGACTATAACCCAAAAAGACACATAGGACAGACTAGGCACTAAGTTTGGTCCTATCTTTATGGGGTAAAAGGACAAAACAAGCAGACCCAAACACACGAAGAAGTGAGTAATTCAGAAGTTAAGAAAACAGAGCCTCATAAGGAGACCGACCAGAAAAAAGGGAGGTAGGCATACGGTTAAGAAGAAAAGCAGCAATAAGAACTGCCTCACCCCAAAACGGAGTCGAAATGAAGGCAGAGAGAATGAGAGACCTAGCTGTCTTAAGGAGATGACGGTGTTTATGCTCAACTCAACCATTTTGGACAGGTGTATTAGTATAAGAAGTTTAGTGAATGGTACCCAATTTGGTCAAATATTCACAAAATTCAATTTTAAAGCATTCCCTGCCCATGTCAGACCGCAACAATTTAATAGTAGACCCAAACTATGTAGTGACCATAGACTGGAAAGTACGGTATATCTGGTAAAAGTCAGACTTATGAGTCATAAGATAAACCCAAGTGTAACGGGTGCAGTCATCAACAAATGACACATAGTATACAGAACCCCCTTTGGTGAAAACAAGAGAAGGGTCCCAAACATCAGTATGAACTAAAGAAAATAGTGTATCAGATATAGAAATACTTTTATAAAAATGTAAGGCTGTCATTTTGGCAAGTTTACACCATCGACATTCAGTAAGTTCACTAAGAGAAACTTTATCCAATATACCAGACTGAGCTAAAGACCGTAAACGATCAGCAGACAAATGCCCTAATCTAGAATGCCACAAGTAGAAAGGACTAGACAAAGAATCTAACTGAAAAGAGGAAAAGGCAGTTAGAAAGGTTGCCATAGGCAAATACAAGCTCTCCACCACATAGAGGTCTCCAACTCTACAGCCGGTCCTAATCAGCTACTTAGACATCCGATCTTGCACAAAATAAATAGAAGAAGAAAAGATAACATCAAAACCAGAAGCATCAAGCTGACTGATAGATAATAGATTGACAGATAACTGAGGAACATAAAGGACAAATGAAATAGAGATAAGAGACATAGCAGACGGTAAGACAGACCCAACAGATATAACATACATACCAGACCCATTAGCAACATTAATAGTAATGGGAAAGGCATGGGGAGTATAATTTTGAAGTAAGGAGAGATGAAGAGTCACATGATGAGAGGCACCAGAGTCAAAAAGCCAAACAGACGAAGAGACACCTAAAGAAGACCCAAGCAAACCTGAATGAAGAGAGGAAACAACTAAGGCAAACAGACATCCCTTCTTGGGACAGTGATACTTCCAATGACCCCTCTGATGGCAGAAGGCACACTCATCTAAAGCAAGTAACCTATTTTCAGGCCTAGCAATTTTACCATCTGACATTGTAATAAACAAGAAGTTGATGGGGCAAACTGTAATAATAATTTAAAAAAAAAAAAAAAAAAAAAAATAGAACCAGATGGGTCATAGTGTAATAGACAGAAAGCTGATAGGCAATACGTAATAAACCCAAAACAAAGTTCAACCAACCATGATATACCCAACACAAAACCTGAGTCGAAGTAGGACCAGAGAGAGAGAGAAGAATCCATCGAATTAGAATCTGCAGAATGAGAGAAATAGAGTGATCAACGAACCAGAGAAGTCCGACCTAGAAGACCAGACGAAGCAGGCGAACTAAAGAGGGTTGCAGACAATGGTTGTAGCCAATGGGTCGAATGGGTCGTGATTCGAACTAGATGGGTTACGAATCAAACCGGCGGGATCATAAATCGAAGGAGTAGATGACGAACGCAAGGAAGAACTAAATCATAGAGAGAGAGAGAGAGAGAGAGAGAGATCCTGATGCGATAGGTTACAATGCTATTCCAGCGACAGACGAAGTCAAACTAGGGAGGTGACTGAACGGATGTCGTAACTGACAAACAAAATCAAGACTCTGATGAGAAATGTGACTTCAAAGATCACTAAAAGAGTTTGATAAGCTTCAATCAAAGCCAAAGAATAGAATCAAAGGGCTTGTCCAAACTAAAACTCAGAACCAGAGAACCAGTTGGGATTTTTGCTAAGGTTTTGCACTTGGCTCTAATACCATGTAAGTTTTCTGAATGAAATTGTATATTCAATTGTGTGTTTGATTACAATCAGACCTTAAATTATATAGCCCTAACTCCTAAGCCAAAAAGGAAAATACAATCACGCCTCTAATATGTACAACTACAAGCATACCTAATTTAGAATATACACAATATATTCTCACACTGAGATAGACACATAACTGCATATTAGTATATATTGTTTCAATCTACATGGTTTGTGCATGTTGCACACATATTTGTGTATAGTCTAGATATAAATCACAACAATGAAAACAAACGAACAACAGATATGTGCCAAGTTGTCATGTTATTATCTCTATCTTGTTTCGTTGGGATTATAAATACATAACTAAAATACAGAACAACTTCAATATAGAAGAACACACAAGAACAGCTATTGTACTAGTGTGGTAGGCAAACCACCTAATATACCTCATTACTGAAGCACATTAAGATGGACACAAAAGATATAGGATATGAGATAAGCAACACCAGGTTCATGGTTCTAACACACTAAGCTCACAAGCCAGTGGTCACAAGCAAATCGTCTGGACAAATTTAACCTTAAGGATTATATCATATAATAATCAATATACCCAACCAAAATCCAACACTATCGAAAAAGATAACATAACAATCTACACAACCACAAAACCCCTCATTCTAATAACATATTTCTTTTCATCAGTTCACATGACTCTGGCATATTGGCATCTATAACAACATCTTTTAGGAAAACATCACAAAAATGAAGTTCAAAACTTACGTTCTACATGGTTAGCATCAATATTTGTGCTTGAATTTCCTTCCCATTGTGTATGTACAGCTACAGTCTGTTCACTAGTCATTGTTGAAAAGTTCTCCAAATGCCTACTATATTCATCCATTGTTGGTATGAGTAGTGTTTTTTCCGTTTTTGTGAAATTATAGAAAGATATATCTATCTGTCCAAATTTGAGATTTCTATGAAATTATAAAAAGTAATGCACAGTGCATTACTTTTTTCACCAAATTTGAGTAAAAACTCTCTTTGATATGTCTTGCTCCAATGGAGGGATTTGGCTTTTCATCAAACAATCCGTCGACCAACCAATGTAAAATTTTTACAATGGGACAAGAAACAACATCAATGACCAAAATGATAATCTTCTCTTCGATCAGGAGGCTTCATTGCCATTAGAGCACATGTCAGACGAGAATATGTCTGACAGCAATGGTGGTGCTATTGAGATGTAAGGGTTGGGGTACGTTCTCTCTCAATTGAAATGATACCGAGGGGCGATTTCTTTCTTCTTCATGTTATCAGATGAAATGTTCAATACTTTCAGAGAGTGGTGGTGGCTTTGGTAGTAGTTAAAGTATATTTTTACTAGTGCTTTATATTTTTACTAGTTAAATATTTGTTGTTGTATATGTTTGATTGTTATTTATTTCACAAACCCTTTTAGACAAAAGGTTGCAATTATTATTATTATTATTTTTTTTTTTTTTTTTGCGCACGCTATATAAGAAAATTAATTCCTAAAACCATTTTGATTCGGTATATTCGCATTATCTCCAATTTATTGATTGTCTAATGCCAATGATGAACGCTCTTCAAGTAGTAGAGTGCTTCCAATTAGACATTTACAAATAACCTATAAGTTTTGGCATCAAGACTTATTTGTCTAACCGTTGCAACTGTTGCTATGACTCCAATTGAGAGGTCATCCGGGGGGTTGACTGGGAGGTCAACAGGCCAAATATAAAATTTTCACGAAAATTTGCTTTGAGGTGGTCATCAGGAAGAACATTCGGGGGGGACATCCGATGGTGAAAATACAACAATAATGAACAACGATTTGATGAAAGGCACAAAGCATCCTCAGTTTGATAAAACATTTTGATATTCTCAATTTGATAAATGTTTGATGAAACCATTAGAGTAGAAAAAATGAATACTTTTTACCAAATTTAAATTTGGTGATGGATTTGGTACACAATTGGAAACAAAGCGAGAATAGTATGAACAATTTTTTTTTTTCGTTTTCATGAAATTATAGAAAGATATATATCTATCTATCCCTATTAATAAAGCGAGGATGGTATGAACAGTGTTTTTCCGTTTCTGTAAAATTATAGAAATTCTATTATATATACTCTTTAAAAAAAATGCATTATATGTACTTTTAGTTATGTTATTTTTTTTAATTATGATTAATTTTATTCTCTATTATGACAATATTTTAGTTATTAATCATGTATTATGTGGTGTTTGATTATGATTTTATTTTTTTTATTTTTTATAAAATATATATAATACACATTATTTTGGGAATAAACTACCAATAGGTCCTACTTTTGAGACTTATTACCCATTAAGTCTTATTGATAAATTTATTAAGTGATAAAGATAAATTTATCAATCTTTTATTTTTATGAATAAATTTATAGTGATAAATTTATCAGTCTCTTTATTTTTATGAATAAATTTATAGTGATAAATTTATTAATCTCTTATTTTTATAGTGTTAAATTTATTAGTTAGGACCTATAGATAAATAAATCTAGTTAATAGGGCGAATTGGTAAGTACCCTTATTTTGGGGGTGTTGTGTACATATCCTTTTCTCATGTGCCCTCTGTTTGATCCCTGTCTGCCGCACTCTCTCTCCATCTCTGTTTTCATCTTCCTGCAAGAACGTTAGGCCTGATTTAGAAAGTAAATTGAGACTAATTTAATTTATTAAAAGAGAAAATAAATTAAAAATTAATAAAATAAAATATTATATTTAAATTATAATTTTTTTTTTTTCTACAAAAAAATTATAAAAAAAATTCAAAACAGAACTTTTTTAATCGAACAAAAATAGCAAAAAAAACAACCTAATTCCCAAACGAAGGCTAACATACTCTTCAAACCCTCACTCTCTCCATCAAACCCCAACCAACAGGAAGAGCTCCAAGAAGCAAAAGCTTCTTCAAGTCGAACGCAATGGTGCGAAGCCGCTGACTCGGACCTAATGTTCGATTTCTGATTCGTCTATTCTAGGAGTAACCATAACAACTGGTGAGAAGGAGAAGTACGAACGAAGAAAAGATGCAGAGAGAGAGAGAGAGGACGGAAGACGGAAGAGACAAATGCACGCCAAAGAGACTCGGCGAAGAAGAAAGCTTCGACCCTTCAGCCAGGTTTGGAGATTCAAACTAGGGTTTTGATTTGGGGATTTCCATTGAAAAAATAGGGTTTTGATTGAGCAACTCAAAAATTAAGGTTGTGTTTTAAGTTGTGAAATTGTTTTTTTGTTTTTAAATTTCTTGAATGTGAGTTGGGGAAAATATCTGAATCTGAGTTGGAAAAATTGAAACCTTATTGTCAAATTGGGTTCTTGGGTTGAACACAGAAATTGTTTTTTCTTTTTTTTCAAATAAATTTTCAATCTAAAGAAATTGGGTTCTGTTACGAAAATTAGGATCCTGTAACTTAGTTGTGATTGTATAAAAAAAATTTAATTTATGTAATCTAAAACTAGAGAATCCTACAGGAACTCCATTAGTATAAAAAAAATTACACTTTCTTGAATTTATTATTATTATTTTTGTTTAAAGTTCATTTTGATTTGCAGTGAGTTGAAAAATTAGCTTCAATGGTTCTTGCATGTGAGTTGAAAAATTATGGTTCTGAAACAGGAGGAGATTGTTACTTATCAAGGATCAATGAAGATCATGTTGATTCAGAATAACAAGAATGGGTTTATCACAGAAACTAATTTCAAGGGTATGTTTGATAAACATTTCATTGTGAGGTTATATTTACAAAAATTTTAAAAATTGTCATAAAAATTTATTTGATAATTTTTTTGATTTATAAATAGTTGTCTCTTTATAAATTTGAGGAAAAAATGTAAATTAAAAAAAAAATGAGTTTATGTTGATTTTTAAACAAAAATTTAAAAATTTGACTAACAATTTTTTTTTTGATTAATTTTTTTCAATTTAATGTGTATGATTTCATTTTTTATTTTATATTTTTAAATTTTTTCAAATATTTTGTTTAAACTAAACGCGTTTGTAATTTATATTTTTTTAAAAATAAATAAAAATTAGTTTATAAAATTTTTGTAAACATAAACTAAAAACGTAAACGTTACCAAACGTTACTTACGTAATCAATATATGCATTACTAGATCATGTTATGGAATTGTTGGACAATATCCATGATGCCTTATAAGCTCTATAGTCGCAAAACTGTTTTTAGGTCAATAATACTGGGTCTTTTGCGCTCAGCATGCTTTGGTATTTCTTGGTCATCGTCTACCATATATATTCGTCAATAAGTTGCTTATGTGAGGGTTTGGTGTTGGCAATAATTTTGATTTTTCCTTGTATTTTGTCTTCTAATTTTTTTACTATGATATAATGACTAACATATATACATATATATATTGTGCTAATGAATGAAGGATTGCTCATTTGCTCTAATAGGTAGTAAATTATTCTTACTTCAGCCTAATTCTGAAAGGCCAAATCTACTTAGCCTCCGTTTGGGAAGTGGGTTGGCTTTTTGGCTTTTTGGTTTTTTTTGGCTTTTTTAGCCTGGGCTTAAAAGTTTGGTTTGGGAAGGGCTTTTTGGCTTTTTGGCTTTTTTGACTTTTTTTGTGAGAGAGGAGTGTAATGATTATGGGTTGGATGTGATGTTTTGTTTTTTGTGGCTAAAAAAGCCTATTTTGTCTTTTGTGGCTAAAATAGCCAAAAAAGCCCAAAAAAGTTCTTGCCAAACGGAGGCTTAGTATAAGGAATATTTGGGTGGTTTGGTCTCCCGAATTAGTCCGATCAGATACCAAGTTATCAACCCAAAAAAAAAAAGCTACAAAATTACAAACCGAGTGATTCAGTTTGCTGTTAATATCGCACATCATCAGTCCATAATCCTCCTGGAGAACTATTAAGCACATGTACTGTTTTATATTTCACCCTTTCAAATTTATGTTAAACAATTCATTGATTTCAGCTTATATATGGAAAAGTGTGTTTTTAGTGAGAAGCCTTGTGAGAGTAGTCTTGTGAGAGTTTTAATATCTCATACTAATTTTTTTGATTTTAAATAATTAAGAAAATCTCTATTAGATAACTTTTATTTGATAATCTCATATCGGAAAAAGAAGGGAAAAAAATGAGTTGTTTTACTCATATAAATGAAATCTTATATTCCTATCCTATTTAGTGAAGAACCTTGTGAGAGTTTCAATATCTCATACTAATTTTATTGATTTTCTTAATTTTAAACAATTAAGAAAATCTCCCTTGACTAGTTTTTATTTGAAAATCTTACATCGGGAAAAGAAAAAAAAAGAGTTATTTTACTCATATAAAGTGAATCTTATACTAATTCCATTTAATATTGTAGTATTGTGCATGTTTCAACTCAATATAGTTTAAATTTTAAAAGTTTTAATTAATTAATTATGACCTAGCCAATTAGGCTAAATCATTTTTGATTTGATTGATTTGTTAGTAAACCGCGATTTTAGCGGTTTTATCAGCGATTTTATGAAAATATATTGATAAGATTCGTTTGATTCGAAATAAATTAAAGATTGATCTGATTAAAGATTGAAAGGCCGAGATTGCTTAATTAGAAATAAAATTTCTGTCCAAATAATTGTTAACTTTTATTTTATAATTCCACATCAGAAAAATAAAAAAGTGAGTTGTTTTACTTATATAAAATAAATCTTAATAGTGTAGTATTGTGTATTCTTTAATTCAAGACAGTTTAAATTTTAAAATTAAAATAACATTTAAAAGTATTAATTAATTAATTAATTTTTGTATAAGTTGGTTGGTCATTTGACGTAACCAACTAGGCTGAAATATTTTGAGTTTGACCGATTCACCACTTTAATTGCGATTTCTTATATTGATTTTATTAATTTTAAACAATTAAAAAAATTCTCATTGATTAACTTCCATTTAACCATATAAAAATAAAACTCTAACTAGTTTATGATTTATTTTATAATCCCATAGCAAGAGAAGAAAAAAAAACAAAGTTTGTTTCACTATCTATTTATATATTATATAATGAAAATGAGATTTTTTGGGATAAGCTTTCTAGGAGCTCTAAATCCTTATTCTAAAATTATTGAATTTTCTTAATTTTAAACAATTAAGAAAATTCTCGTTGGCTAACTTTCATTTACCTTTTATTTTACAATCTCACATTGGAAAAAGAAAGAAAAAGCGAATTGTTTCACTTACATAAAATAAATCTTATGCTATCATTTATATAAGCAAAATGAGATTTTTAGTGAGCAACCCTATGATCAATATCTCATGCTCATTTTTTTGATTTTAAACAATTAAGAGAATCCTTATTGGTTCGCTTCTATTTAACTTTTATTTTACAATCCCAAATAATTTTGATTTTAAAAATAATTTTGTATGAGATTTTGAAACTCCCAAAATATTTAACATTAAAATAATTATAATCTCACATCGAGAAAAAAAAAAAAAAAAAAAAGTAAGTTGTTTAACTTATATAAAGTGTTACGATCCCACATTTTTTTGGGGAGAGGGAATGAATTGTTTCACTTATATAAAATGAATCTTATAAGAGAGTTTTAAAGGAGAAGCCAAGCCTTTTAGAAGCTCCAAACTCTTGTTTTAAAATTATTGAATTTTCTTTTTTTTAAACAAAAAAAAGAAAATTCTCATTGGCTAGTTTATATTTATCTTTTATTTTACAATATCAAATTGGGAAAAAAAAAATATAAAAAGTGAATTGTTTTATTTACATAAAGTGAATCTTATGTTCCAATTTATATAAATTATTGAAATTTCTTAATTTCAAACAATTAAGAAAATTCTTATTGGTTAGCTACTATTCAACTTTTATTTTACAATCCCACATCGAAAAAAGAAGGAAAAATTGAATTGTTTCATTTATATAAAGTTAATCTTATGCTCGTATCTATATAAGCAAAATAAGATTTTTAGTGAGAAATCCTATGATCAATACCACTTAGCTTGGTTAGAATTTTCCAAAAATACTTTTCAGAAAATTCTATTTTCTTGTTTTTCATGTTTTTTTTTTTTTACTAAAGTTTTTTTAATATTTTAAGTAATTTTTTTAATTTTTAGACATACCTAACATAAATATACCTTAAAAATAAAAAATTGTGAAAAAAACCTTTTAAAAATTCATTAAATACGAAAAATATAAAAAATAAAAAAAATACAAGAATTTAGTACATATTTTATATTTTTATGTATTTATTAATTTTTTAAAATATTTTTTCACAATTTTTTTTATTTTTTAGATATATCTAAGTAAGGTGCTTCTAAAAAAGTCAAAAAAAAAAATGTTTAAAATTTTTAAAATATTCATTAAAAACAAAAAAATACAAAAACTAAAAAACTCAGTTTTCAAAAAACTCAAATCAAACACACTGAATTTTTATTTTATTTTTCTTAATTTTAAACAATTAAGAAAATCTTCATTGGTTAGCTTCCATTTAATTTTTATTTTACAATCTCACATAAACGTTTTGATTTTAAAAATAATTTTGTATGAGATTTTGAAACTCTCATAATATTTAACTTTAAAATAATTACAATTCCACATTGAGAAAAGAAATAAAAAGTGAGTTGTTTCACTTATATAAAGTGAATCTTATACTCTCATTTAATATTATAGTATTGTGCATGTTTCAGTTCAAGATGGTTTAAATTTTAAAATAAAATTTAAAGGTTTTAATTAATTAATTTTGTTGTAAATTGGTTAGTCTTTTAACTTAGCCGATTAGGTTAAATCGTTCTCGATTTGACTGATTCACTCGTTTAACTACGGTTTTAGCTATTTTATCAAAATATATTGTTTAGTTTGATTGATTTGAAATAAACTAAGATTGACATTATTAAAAATTGAACGATTGAGATTGCTTGATTAGAAATGAACTTCCCATCCAAACAACTGTTAACTTTTATTTTATAATCTTACATCAGGAAAAGGAGAAAAAAATGAGTTGTTTCACAACATAAATCTTATGCTCTCATTTAATATTGTAGTGTTGTGTATGTTTCAGTTTAAGACAGTTTAAATTTTAAAATTAAAATAGAATTTAAAATTTTTAATTAATTAATTTTTTGTATAAGTTGGTTGGTCCTTTGACCTAGCCGATAGAGTGAACCGTTTTCGATTTGATTAATTTGCCGGTTTAACTGCGATTTTAGCGGTTTTATCAAAATATATTAATTAAATTTGTTTGATTTGAAATAAATTAAAGATTGATCTAATTAAAGATTAAACGGCTTAGATTACTTTATTCGAAATAAACTTCCCACCCAAACTATTATTAACTTTTAAACAATTAAGAAAATCTCCATTGGCTAACTTTCGTTTAACTTTTATTTTATAATCCCGTATTAAAAAAAGAAGGAAAAAATGAATTGTTTCGATTACATAAAGTGAATCTTATACTTCCATTTATATATGCAAAATGAGATTTTTAGTGAGAAACCTTATGATCAATATCTTATACTAATTTTTTTGATTTTCTTAATTTTAAACAATTAAGAAAATTCCGATTAATTAGCTCCATTTAACTTTTATTTTATAAAATATAAAAAAAATTAAATATAATTATCATATTTTTATAAATATTTTATAAAAAAAATTAAATATAATTATCATATTTTATAAAGGGATTTTTATTGATAAAACCCATTTAGAAGTGTTTTAACCCAAGCAGTCCATGAAGAAATTTTTTAACCCATTTAGTCCCATGTATGTATAGTTTTATTCCATAAAGTCATTTTTCTTGATTTACACTATTTTCTTGGTCATTTATGCCCTTATATTTAATTTTGATACCCTTATAAATATTTTTTAAACGGTTAGCAATTTTATGATGTGAACATTCATATTTTAAAATTCACATTGGTAGGAATGTAAAATTGGCCCGTGGGCGGCCCGAAACCCGCCCGCGAGCCGGGGCGGCCCGACCCCGCTGACAATGTGAATATTCACATTAATAGGAGTGTAAACTTGGCCCGCGTCCTGTGGCGGCCCGATTCGGACCGTTGACAATGTGAATATTCACATTGACATGTTAACATTCACATTGATAAGAGTATAAAATTGACCCACGGCCCATGGGTGGCCAAAAGCCCGCTCGCTGCCCGGGGCGGGCCCGGCTCGGCCCGTTGACAATGTAAATATTCACATTGACATGTTAACATTCATATTGATAGGAGTGTAAAATTAGCCTGCGCCCTGTGATTGCCCGAAACCCGCCCACGGCCCGTAGGCGGCCCGGGGCGGGCCCGGCCCGACCTGTTGACAATGTGAATATTCACATTGACATGTTAATATGCATATTCATAAGAGTATAAAATTGGCCAGCGGCCTAGGGGGGGTCCGACCCGGCCCGTTGACAATGTGAATATTTACATTGACATGTTAACATTCACATTGATAATAGTATAAAATTGAACCGCAGCCCGTGGACGGCCCGTAGCCCGACCGCAGCCCGAGGCAGGGTTGGCCCGACCCGTGACAATGTGAATATTCACATTGACATGTTAACATTAACATTGATAGGAGTGTAAAATTTGCCCACTGCCCAAAGCTCGCTCGCGGCCCGGGGTAGGCCCGGCCCGGCCCGTTGACAATGTGAATATTCACATTGACATGTTAACATACACATTGATAGGAATATAGAATTGGCCCGCAGCCCGTGGGTTGCCCGAAGCCCGCCCACGGCCCGGGGCAGGCTCATTTGGGTCCGGGCCCGAGCATGTCTGAGACAATGTGAATATTCACATTGACATGTTAACATTCACATTAATAGGAGTGTAAACTTGGCCCGCGTCCCGTGGCGGTGTGAAACCCGCCCGCGGCCCATAGGCAGCCCGGGGCGGGCCCGGTCCAACCCGTTGACAATTTGAATAGTCACATTGATATGTTAATAGTTACATTGATAGGAGTATAAAATTGGCCGCGGCCCATGGGCGGCTAAAAGCCCGCCCGCGGCCCGAGGCCGGCCCAGCCCGGCCCGGCCCGGCCCGGCCCGTTGACAATGTGAATGTTCACATTGACATGTTAACATTCACATTGATAGGAATGTAAAATTAGCCTGCGCCCCGTGGCTGCCTGAAACCCGCCCACGGCCCGGGGCGGGCCCGGCCCGGCCTGTTGACAATGTGAATATTCACATTGACATGTTAACATTCACATTGATAAGAGTATAAAATTGGCCAGCGGCCCAAGGCGGGCCCGACCCGACCCGTTGATAATGTGAATATTCACATTGGCATGTTAACATTCACATTGATAAGAGTGTAAAATTGGCCCGCAGCCCGTGGGCGGCCCGAAGCCCGACTGCAGCCCGACCCGTGACAATGTGAATATTCACATTGACATGTTAACATTAACATTGATAGGAGTGTAAAATTTGCCCGCTGCCGGAAGCTCGCCTGCGGCCCGGGGTGGGCTCGGTCCGGCCCGTTGACAATGTGAATATTCATATTGACAAGTTAACATGCACATTGATAGGAATGTAGAATTGGTTTGCGGCCCGTGGGCTGCCCGAAGCCCGCCACGGCCCGGGATAGGCTCGTTTGGGTCTGGGCCCGAGCATGTCCGAGGCCCTAAGCTAGGGCCTAGGCCATCACTTTGAAGCCCGGCCCGGCCCATCGGCCCACTTAAGACCCATTCAAGGCTCGGTCCGAGGCCTAGCCCGCCCGAGGCGCAATGTCTTTTTTTTGTGGAAAATAATTAGCTTGCTTGTTTTCATTTTTCAGAAAATTCTACTTTCTTATTTTCCGTATTTTTTTGTTTTTACTGAATTTCTTTAATATTTTAAGCAATTTGTTTACTTTTTAGACACACCTAACATAAATACACCTAAAAAGTAAAAAAATTGTAAAAAAATCTTTTAAAAATTCACTAAATACCAAAAATACAAAAAAATACAAGAATTCAGTACATTTTTTGTATTTTTATGTATTTATTAATTTTTTAAAATTATTTTTTCACAAAATTTTTACTTTTTAGATACATCTAACTAAGGTGCATCTAAAAAAGTAAAAAAAAATGTTTAAAATTTTAAAAATATTCACTAAAAACAAAAGAATACGAAAACTAAAAAATTCAGTTTTCAAAAAACTTAATCCAGAAAACTGAAACTAAACACACTAAATAAAATTTCGGTAGAAAAAATTAAAAAGAATTAAAAAAAATGGCCAGGCCCGCCCAAGCCCGACCTAAGCTCGAGGCTAGGCCCAAGCCCACCGGCCCGACCCGAGAATGGGCCTTAAGTGGGCCGAGCTTCAAAGTGATGGCCCAGGTCCTAGCCCAAGGTCTCGGGTTGGGCTCGGGCCCGGGCCCAAACGAGCCTGCCTCGTGCTGCGGGCCAATTTTACAGTCTTATCAATGTGAATATTAACATGTTAATGTGAATATTCACATTGTCAACAGGTCGGACCTGCTCCGGACTGCGGGCCAATTTTACACTTCTATCAATATTAATGTTAACATGTCAATATGAATATTCACATTGTCACAAGCCGGGCCGAGCCCTTCTCGAGCCGCGGCAGGGCTTCGGGTCATCTACGGGCTGCGGGCCAATTTTACACTCTTATCAATGTTAATGTTAACATGTCAATGTGAATATTCACATTGTCATAGGCCGGGCCGAGCCCGCCCCGAGCCGCAGCCGGGTTTCGGGTTGTCTATGGGCAGCTGGCCAATGTTACATTCCTATCAATGTGAATGTTAATATGTCAATGTGAATATTCACATTGTCAACAGGCCGGGCCCACCCCGGGCAGCGGGCGGGCTTCGGGCCGCCCACGGGCCAATTTTACACTCCTATCAATGTAAATGTTAACATGTCAATATGAATATTCACATTGTCAACGGGTCGGGCCGGGCTCGCCCCGGGCGGCCCATGGGATGCGAGTCAATTTTACACTCTTATCAATGTGAATGTTAACATGTCAATGTGAATATTCACATTATCAACGGGTCGGGCCGGGCTCTCCCAGGGCAACCCACGGGCTGCGGGCGGGTTTCGGGCCGCCCACAGGCCGCGGGCTAATTTTATACTCATATCAATGTGAATGTTAACATGTCAATGTGAATATTCACATTGACAATGGCCCGGGGCCGGGCTTCGGGCTGCCCACGGGTCACAGGCCAATTTTACACTCTTATCAATATTAATACTAACATGTCAATGTGAATATTCACATTGTCACAGGCCGGGCCGAGCCCGTCTCGAGCCGCGGTCGGGCTTCAAGTCATCTACGGGCCGCGGGCCAATTTTACACTCCTATCAATGTGAATGTTAATATGTCAATGTGAATATTCACATTGTCAACGGGCCGGGCCGGGCCGGGCCCGCCCCGGGCAGCGGGCGGGTTTCGGGCTGCCCACAGGCCGTGGGCCAATTTTACACTCCTATCAATGTGAATGTTAACATGTCAATGTGAATATTCACATTGTCAACGGGCTCGGCCGGGTCGCCCCGGGCCATCCACGGGCTTTGGGCTGCCCATGGGACGCGAGTCAATTTTACACTCTTATCAATGTGAATGTTAACATGTCAATGTGAATATTCACATTATCAACGGGCCGGGCCGGGCCTAATTTTTTGGCCCGTGGGCCTGCCCGGCCCGACTCGAATTTTTTCGGGCACCCACGAGGATCGACATGGGTCGGGCTCTTACACATTGACGATATGAACATTCACATTGACGATGTGAACATTTACATTAGGGGTATTTTGGTAATTATGTCACTCATAGGACTTATTGAAACATAAGAAAATAATGTGAACTAAATAGAACATAAGTAGATGAAAAGGGTATTTTGGTCTTCTTATCTCAAATAGGACCTAATGGAATATTAAAAAAGAATATGGGTTGGATGGAATAAAACTCTTAGAAAGTGGATTTATCAAAAAAGTTCCCTTTTATAAATAATATATTATTTTATTCCGTGCGTAACACGGGTGATATGGTAGTTATCATATAATATCTATGTTTTGTTTCCCTAAAAATCGGTTTTGGCCCATATCTTTTTTTCACTAATTAAACATCAATTTGATAATATTGACTTGCTAATATTTTTGTTTGTCTTCATAGAAAATGCATTATCAACTGCAACCCATTTGACATTGATACCTCAACAAGCCAGTGGACCACAAGGTACAAATGAGTTTTAATTCATTTGCGATTTTTGAACTGTCAAATTTATATGCATTGAAATCTGTCTTAAAATTTATTTATTTATTCATGTTTATGAATTGTATTTGAAATGGGAAGGTGTTGAGGCTCATTATTTTGTATTTGCCTTAGACATGTTTGTATCGTATTTTTATATGATATTTAGGCCTGATTTGGCATAATTTATAAAAGATAAAAAGTCAAAAAATTATTTAAAAAGTTAAAAAGTTATCACTATTCACCAAAAAAAATATATAAATAACAAATTTACACAGAAAAAAGTACAAGCCAACTGTGGCCACTGTAGTGATGGTACACTGTGAAGTGATGGTACAAATTTACATGGGTGGTGCACAAAAAAGTTACAAAGGACAGTGCTGTTCAGCCCGTGGGGGTCCATCATGGGTCCCGTTTTAATAATCTGAACCGTTCAATGTATAAAACTCGACGAATACTATATGTTTGTAAAAAATCATGTTGATCAGATAACAATAGCTATATAATCAAATCAGTTTTGTATAAAAAAAAATGGATGGTAAACAAATTAACAGTTGACAAAAAACTGATCCGATAAGATAGCTATCGATATTCGATCAACTTGATTTTTTACAAACATATAGTACTCGACGAGTTTTACACATTAAACGATTCAAATTATCAAAACAGAACCCGTGGCAGGACCCTACGGGCTGAACAACACCATCCAATCCACCACACAACTTCAAAGCAACACAGCTAATTGGCTTCCTAAACAATCACTGTCAGTACATGCCTAGGGGGCATTAAGGGTAATCTGGTAATTTTTCTATTTTATACAATATTTTATTATACTTTTTTTCGTAAAAAGTCAAAAAGTTATCTCAAACAATCATTTTTTTTCCCTCTACTTTCTAAAAAATCAAAAAGTACACTTATATAGTTCATTTCAAACAACCCCTTAGTGTATAATTTAATGTGACACACCCACAATCGTTGTATATTTCATAATAGAATTCATATGAGATTTATTACGTTAGTAATTGTAAATGAAATAATATATTTGATATGATATAAATAAAATTAAAAAAAAAAGTGGATTTTTCTCATATTTTAATCTGATTTTGACCATCATGTCTGGGTTCATGTGGCCCACCATAGTCCCCGTTTCAATAATTCAAATTATTCATTTTATAGGGCCCTCTATTTATATTATTTGTGAAAAAAATTAAGTTGATTCAACAATCGTTGTCTTTTCATTGCATCATGTTTGTTTCTGAAAAAATAGACAAGTGTAATTTTGAAAATAAACCATCTATATTTTTGAAGTCTAATGAATAAAATGAAACTATTATAATTGTTAGATCGACCTAATTTTTTTTATTAATAATATACACAAAAGATCTATAAAATAAATTATTTGAATTATCAAACCATGAACCATTCAGATTTAAATCGGCAAGAAACCATGGTGATGAGTTTTAATTGGTACTAATTTTGTGGGCCTACACCTAAGGAAACCTAACATGTTAGTTAACTTTAGCCTAATGTTTGGCCTGAAATTCAAAGTTCCCACACCTTAAAAGGTGTTTTCCATAAGTATATATGGATCACAAAGCGACAAACAAAAACACAAACCAATGGTTTATCTAACCCTAGTCCTTGTTATCTCCTTTGTGTGGGCATGCATTCATGTCTTCCGGTTTAGCTCTGCCGGGAGGAAGCCCAGCCCAGCCGGACTTCCGCCAGGCCCGAACCCTTTTCCAATCATCGGAAACATCCTAGCACTTGGCAAAAGACCCCATGAATCACTATCCAATCTCTCCAAAATTTATGGCCCTTTAATGTACCTCATGCTTGGGACAATAAAAACCATTGTTGTATCATCACCAAGTATTGCCAAAGAAGTGTTACAAAAAAATGACCAAGTTTGTTCTAGCCGAACAATCCCACACACCGGCCAGGTATTCGATCATGACAAGGTTTCCATGGTATGGTTGCCTGTGTCGAGCCCTTGGCGAAGCCTTCGGAAGATATACAAAGAACACGTGTTCTCTACCCATTGCCTTGATGTCGGCCAAGGCCTTAGGCAAAATAAGGTACAAGAACTTCTTGACCATGTGAAACTAAATTGTGACAATGGCCAAGAAGTGGATATTGGAAAGGCTGCTTTTACAACAACCCTTAATTTGCTATCAACCACCTTCTTCTCAATTGACATGACTCACCATAGCTCTGACTCTTCTCAAGAGTTTAAGGGTTTGGTATGGGCTATCATGGAACTTGCTGGGAAGCCTAATCTTGCAGACTATTTTCCATTGCTTAGATTCATAGACCCACAAGGTATGCATTTGCAGATGAAACGCTGTGTTCAAAGGTTATTTGATATATTTGATGGGATTATCAATCAAAGGTTGCATTCAAGAGTTTCTGTGTCTTCTCCGACTACCGGTGATTTGCTAGATGTGTTGCTCAACCTCAAGAAAGAAAATGGTACCCAGTTGAGCAGTAGTGACATAAAACACTTCCTTCTTGTAAGTAACAAATGCTCAAATATTTGTTTCATTCATTAACATATATAACTTTGTTTCTTTTTCTTTTTTCTTTGAATTTTTCATTTTCATGCTTTTGTGGCATTAGGAATAATTTGATTTCCATGACATTTCTTTTATTTTCATTTCCTTTTTTCATTCTATTAATGTTGCATATGATTGCTATTATTTTCATTATGTCTGATCTTATTATTGCCATTGTTAATGTGTTGAAAAATTTCATAAACAAAACTTGAGATTTGTTGTAATGGGGTTGATAGGTTACTCTGAGAGTTTGAGATTGTTACACATGAATGCTTTGCATGAGCATATTGCATTAGTGTTAATAAGGACATTTGTTTTAAATTGCACAAAAAATGGACCTAATTAACCATATGTTAGCCTTGAAGTTTTTGGAGTCAAAACATTTATCAAAAACAGAACAGAGAGCCAAGTTCCAAGGGCTTTATTTGACGCTTGCCCAAAGGGTGTCTGAATGAGCCGTAAGGGTTGCAAAGCAAGATCCTATAAACTTGAACTTGTGCTTAGCTCAAGTAGTTGTATCCTCTTGGTTTCCAAAAGGAAGGTTCGGAGTTCGAGCTTATGGAAAGCTTTCTATAGAGGATGGGATCTTTCTTTGCAATCTTGATTGAGTTATTTTGATAAAAATAAAAAAATAAAAATTCTCTTACACCATTGCATTGTACACCTACCACTAATCAAAAGGAGTATGAAGGTTTTAGAGTCACGAGTGGACAACAAACACGAAATTCATAGACTATTGCACGATTAAAATACAAATTAGTCGTAATTCGTAATAATTCTTAGTGTTTGGCTTATTCACATCCTAATTGTACAAAATAACTCATTTATGTGATTTCAACTGTCGTTTATTATTATACCATCCATAAAAGACAGACTTGTCATTATTATTTTCAGCTCCTACATTAGATTCAGTGATAAACACATTGCATCCAGTCATAGTTACTTAAATATGTGTTTCCAAAACAAAATACTCCCTCCGTCTCAAAATATTAGTCCCTTATTCTATTTTTCAATGTCCCAAAATGTTAGTCCCTTTTTAAAAATCAAGTACAAAAATAATATAAATTTCCTATTTTGCCTTTCTTTTAAATTCATTAACAACATAAAAAGTACAATTATGATATTGATATTCCCCAAAAAATATACTATCAAAGGGTAATTTTGAAAAATCAATTTTTTTAAAGTGCAGTAATTGTATTACCAAAAAAAAGTTAAATTCCCCAAAAAGAACTATTATTCTGGGATAGAGGGAGTAATGTAGTTTGTTTATGAAGGCTACTGTCCAATTTTATTTTGGATTAGGATTTATTTCTTGCAGGGACAGATACCACTTCAAGCACTGTGGAATGGGCAATGGCAGAGTTACTACACAAACCTGAAAAATTGGCAAAAGCTCAAGTTGAGCTCAAAGAAGTCATTGGCAAAGATGGAATAATACAAGAATCAGACATCTCTAGATTCCCTTACCTACAAGCAGTCGTAAAAGAAACCCTTCGGTTACACCCACCAGGACCATTACTAATTCCCCACAAAGCTGAAGCCGATGTAGAAATATGTGGTTTCATGGTGCCTAAGAATGCACAAGTTCTTGTTAATGTATGGGCTATTGGGCGAGACTCGAGCATATGGTTGCGTCCAAATTCATTTGAGCCTGAAAGGTTCTTAGACCTTGAAGTTGACATGAGAGGCCAAGATTTTGAGCTCATTCCTTTTGGCGCAGGAAGGAGGATGTGCCCAGGACTCCTGTTGGGGTATCGGATGGTGCATTTCATGTTGGCTTCTCTTATCCACTCCTTTGATTGGAAGCTTGGAGGAGGAATGGAACCAGAAGATATGGACATGAGTGATAAGTTTGGACTTACTTTACAAAAGGCCATTCCTCTCAAGGCCATTCCAATTAAAGTGTGACTACTATTATGCAATATTCTTGTAATGTTATACTTTCCATACTTGAGACAGACAACATATTATGAATCTCACTATTTTCTAAAAACTAAAGTAAACCAATAAATTGTTAAATATTATTGTCAAAGATATCAACAATTTAAATTGTTAAAGATGCGTAGATTTCAGGATTTATATCAAAATTTTCACCTCTCATATTAATCCTTTAGTTGAAGGGATATAATTGTATCCCCACTATATATATATATATATATGGAGTATTGTTATTCAAGTTTAAAATTTAGATCTATTTTTTAGATTCAGTGATATGTTGAGAAGATGATCAGTTGATAATTAATCAATAATCTTTTTGACATGTTACTGGATCTAAATCTAAGGGTTCTGGGGTGAAGTGACCCCTCCAGCATCATCATACAATTGCAAAGCAATACAGTTTGGAAAATTGAAAAAACTGTGCAATCCAACAAACGAAATGCTCCCCTGATTAGCTAGGATGTTGGCCCATGTCATTGTTTGTGGATGTACGCCATCTTGATTGAATCACATTACTGTGTGCTTGTTCTATTTTTTGTTTTCCAAAATTCTCATTCTAAAATTTAACATAAATATATCAAATTTTGGAAGAAAAAAGACATAAAAAGTTGTTACCAACTGAATTGTTGACTATCAGTTCATCAAAAAGCTCAAGCTATTAGAGATATAAATAATTTTATTATTAATATTATATTCTCAACACGCTCTCTCACATGTGGCCGGACTTTTATTCATCGCGGGTGTAGACGTCCCCGAACGCTCCGGGAGGGTTAAGTCCCGTTCTGTTCATTTGGGCTCACTACAGTTCAAGGACTCGATTGTCACGGTTCTAAATCTTGAACCAAAGAGTCCAAATCCGGCAAATCGTTTTTGAGAAAACAGATTTTTGAAAGAAGTGCCAAACATGGACTGCTTTGCCAGATACAGAGTCGCCACCTGAATATTTTTTATGGGAAAATTTAGGAAACCCTGACTCGGTGCCAAAGGCCACATGTCCGTCATCACCAAAGTTGCCTCGGCTCAGGAACTTGGGTACGATTGGGGAAGGTCACTTCGTGAGCACCCCCGCTCGCCCGGTCAAAGACCGGCCTCTACTAACCGTGATATCTAGTTTTGAAAACATTATGTGTTCTTATTCCGGTTATTAGCCTAGATTTACTATGTGATGCGCACAGCATACAAGTATAGACTGGGTCGCTTGAATTGGAACAAAACATTTCATGTTTGTTTTTGAAAGATGGTTTGCTACCCGCAGGTAGGCTTAAAATGCAGATTTTGCCACCCTCAGGTGGGCTTAAAACAAACATTTGATTAATTATCCCAATTCAAGTAACACAACCTCCACCCACAGGCATTCAAGGCAGTTATATCACATAAGCAATTAGCCTCATGGTAAGCATGCTATTCATGGCAACACTCACACGCATGCAAGGGTGCTAAAGCATAAAAACTCACCGAGTACTCCAAGCCAAAACAGAAACTCATTAGAAATCCATGCATGATCCTAGATACACAGAATTGCCTAATGCAACACATGCAAAAATGCAAACTATAGCAGGCTCGGCTATTCTAAACATGGCATGTGGAATGCTACAACTAACACGTATTCAATTTGGAATTGAAATACAAATGCAATTTGTATGATGCGCTGAGCCCGGTGCGTGCAAAACAGATGAATGATGCAAACATGCTGTCATACTGTATGCTAATTGAATTATGCCCTAATCTAACCATCATAAGCAGGTAAATAAAAGGGAAGAAAGATGTGGGGTTGGAAGACATACATCACACTCACCCACATTTATTACAATTATGCCCTCGCACAGAGGGTCCAAATAAATATACAGTCCCGAATAAAAGAATAGTACAGTCCAAATAATACAGTCCAAATAATATAAATTCTTAATTAATTCTCAAATTAACTAAGAAAAGGAAAGACTGGCATGCAAGCCGGGGACTGCCTGGATTCTGATGAATGATGTATGTTTGGACTGCCTTGCGCGGAAATCCACTGGGATGCCCCAATTAGCCTCTGTTTCGCAATTATTCTTGGAAAGCGCGCCAAGCCTCGGAAGACTGCTGATTCTTGATTTGCTGCAACAGAGAGCAGGAAAGGGGCATAGCAATGTATTTTCACAAATGTATGCATGCCTCGATCCTCGTGCCACCAATCATGCATCTCGATGCATGATGGCCGAGGAGTCGAATTGCACAACTCGATATAGAATGAATGCACATGAAAACTATGACAAATCCTAACTCCATCATGGGTAATCCGGAGTGTCGGTGACTAGGGAATTGAGACACGTTCTGTCACTCAGAGTACGAAACGCACCTCGTTTCCCGTGCTTGGGCTAAACCCTACCCCAAGCACAATGCAATATGCATGACATGCATGAATGCGACTAACATACACCCTAGCATACACAATGCTATGAAATGGCACACACGATGCTCGATGTAATATGGCATACACAATGCTCTAATATGCAACCTAGCATACGCAATGCTATGAAATGAAATGGTATACACAATGCATAATGGACTTATACCAACACAAGCGGGCACTCACATAAGAGGCCGTGAGATGAAAATGAGACAACTCGAAATACGTGCACACGTGCTCGCAAACCGAGGACCGAACCTAAGGCACGAATGCCACTCTAACATGACATGACAAAGCATGGATTATGGCATACTAACATGCAATTTTCAGAGGCAAAATGAGATGCAAAACAGCCCCGAAACATGGCAAAACAACACCCGATGCATGGAATCAATCCCGAAACATGAAATTTGGCTCAAGGAATGACCTATAGCTATGCAATGTATGCATTATTTGAACATGAGACATAAAGACAGAAGCAAGGAAGCCCCAAAAAAAGCATGTTTCCAGTTCTAAGCAAGGCCAAAAAGTGAACACAAATAGGCCTAAGATAGCATGCAAAATTGGCCAAAAAGAGAGAGGTAATGAAGCAAGTGGCAGCTTCTGTCCCTAAACAGAGAAGGGCCCTTCTACAATGTTGAAGAGGGGCCCAAAATATGATGTTTTACAGTTTGTGACAGACCACGAAAACAGACACAAGTAGGCCTAAAATGCTATGCAAAAATAAGGCCAACAAGAGGTCTAAACACAAAGTATACAAAGGGTGCCTCAAACAGCCAAAGACCCTTAATGAAACATGAAGAGGGGGTCAAAATAAGGCCTCTTTAAGTTCGGACCAGAACCCAAAAACAGAAGCACAAGAGGCTAATAAATCATGCAAAAATGAGGCCTAGAGAGGGGTAAAGAGACAAGTGATATATGGAGGCCCCAAACAGTGATGAGCCCTTCAACAATGTTGAATAAGGGCTCAAAATAAGCAACTTCACAGATTATTACATGCCTCAAAACAGATTACACATAGGCCAAAAATAACATGTAAGAAAATGGCATAAAGAGGGGCAATGAAGCAAGTGCAAAATGGGGGCCTCAAACAGGGAAATACCCTTGAACAAACATGAAGAGGGTCTTAAAATATGGTGTTTTACAATTAGGGTCGGAGCCCAAAAATGCAAGCAAGTATGGCTAATATATTGAGCAAAATAAGGGCCAAAAAGAGGGAAATAGAACTTACCCTTGAAGACCTAGTCTTTAGCAACTCTTGGACCAAGTTTGGGGGCTTGTAACCTCTGGAAGACAGCTCCAAGTAGCTGGAATGGAAGTTGGTGGAATGGTGCTAGGTGGTGATGAAGAAATGGTGTAAGGTTTTGGAGGTTTTGATGCTTGAGAGAGAGAGATGGAGAGTGTGTGTATACAAGGCTCCAAGGCAAATTTTCTAACCCCTAAACACAGCTGGGGAGCCTAGTTTTATAGACAAAAGGGGGTGAAAAAGAGGGGGAAAAATGGGAGAGAAAACTATTCAAGTTTCCCCCCAAAAGTGCAAACCCCCGGACATGGGTGAAATGCAAAACAAAATATATGGCTAGAACACACTTGGAGGGGCAAAAATGGCCGGCTAGTTTTAAAAGGCAAAAAAAATCATTTTTTTAGATAAGTGGCCAGCCGGCTACTTTTTCTGGGTTTTCTGGCCGGCCAGCTACTTTTTCTGGCTTTTCTGGCCGGCCAGCTACATTCAGGACAAAAAAAGTGGGCTTCCGGAAAGAAAAGTGGCCGGTGGGTGATTGGGAAGTCCAAATGTGGCCGTTCAAGTGTCCAAATTGAATCCCCGGAAGTTAGCTTTCCAATGGCGCAAATCTTGCATCAAAATTCCTCCTGTGGAAAAAGTTATGCCCGTTTCCGTGAAGCCGCGCAGATTCGGTCCCAACCGGAGTGATGCCCTACTTCAATCAACTATATCTCCCCCATCCGAAATTGAATTTAGGAGATTCTTGAATGAAAAATGAAGCCCCGGAAGTGTTATTTCCAATGGTGGTGGCCTCATAGCTTGATTCCAAGTATGCAAATGAATAGGCCCGATTTGGCGAGAGCTGCTCGACTCTTTCTTAACGGTTCATGGCCATTTTCTCCCCCAACTGGATTTCTTCCCTTTTCTCCTCTTTCCTTCAACTCCAAACCCCCAAGTAAGGTATTTTGAAAGATTTTTCAAAGATTTCATCTCTCTTTCATTCATTTCCACTTTGTCCTTGCTCGGTTTACCGAAAAGCGCAACTTTTAACAAAATGCGAGCGTCAGAACATCGTAGGAACTTTATTTCAAAAACGTTTTGAAAGAGAAGGTTTTAAGACTAAAATCTTTTGATCAAGATTGTTTTGGTCCAGAACAGGGTTATGGAGTTGAGATTTGACTCTCTCTTTGCCGAAGAAATTGCACCCTTCCCCTGCACAACTTTCTCCACCATGTAAACCATCAGTCGCGTCCAAATCTTATGGACGGTCAAAAATGGGGTGTCTACAGTTGCCCCTCTTTGACAGAACTCGGAAGTCAAGAAGTGACGGGAGTGAATGTCAAAGCCCAGAGACGACCCATTTTTGACAAGGCCGAAGACTTGGACAAACAAACAAAATATACATAAATAAATGGTTGTACCCGCAGGCTGCCTACGTATCCCTTTGCAAGGAATCAAACCAGCGTAGTTCGGGGGCAGGATGCAAAATGATATGCAGAAAGATTTTGATAATTGGACTTATACGCTACGCGAAGCCGGTCTGAAAGTTGGACTTATACGCTACGCGAAACCAGTTTGAAGATTGGACTTATACGCTACGCGAAGCCGGTTTGAAAATTGGACTTATACGCTACGCGAAGCCAGTTTGAAAATTAAGGATTCATGCAATGCACTGTAATGTAGTGGCTAAAATGCAATGTGATAGCTAGGAAAAGGGAGGTACCTCACAAGGGCAATTGGCAATGACTTACCTCGGCAATGTCCTACCTCATGTTGATGTGAGAATCTTCCGCTTCTTCTTGATTGAACCACAGGTACTACTTTTCTCCCTGACTATGGTCGCAGCTTTCCCTATTCTCCAACAGGGTGACAGACTAGGTTGATTCGGTATCCAGAATTGAGGCGCATACAGATGCTATCTCAATCTATGGGGCTGCCATACAGATTTCAAGCCGAGGATATACCCCTGGGTATTTAAACCAGACTTTAGTCTCGGAAATCCCGAACCTTTGCGTTCTAGGCATAAGCCATTCGAACTCTAGTTTCCACCGTCTCAGTTGGTCTCCTAGGAACTCACTGCAAACACAGGCAGGTGGCTATACCAGACCACCGGAAGTCGTTCGGGCACGACAAACACCAAAGGAATTGCACATTTATAAGGTCTCCTAGACCGGAAAGTGCACGAGACGGTGCGAATAAATGCAAGTGCGATGCGCAAAACAACGCGAATGATAATGCAGGATTTAAGGTCTCCTTAGACCAAACAATAGAACAGACACGATGCAATGGATGCAATGGATGCGATGCAATAGATAATAGATGTAATGCAACAAAGAGTGCAATGTATGCAAAACGGCGACATACGCCAACCACGCTGGACTCGTGAGTGGAGGAAGAACAAAGAAAATCAATCAGAAGCGCGTTTCACGCAACCTAAGATAAATTCCAAACACGCTGAAAATCGTGTGAGGAAAGGGACACTCAAAACACGCTGATAATCGTGAGAGGAGGTCTAAAAACAGCCCGCCCAGCGCGTCTACAACGCAACGTGGGATAAATTCCAAACACGCTGAAATCGTGTGAGGAAAAGAACACTCTAACCACGCTGAAATCGTGAGAAGAGGTCCGAAAACAACCGCCTAGGTGCGTACACAACGCAACTTGAGATAAAATCCAAACACGCTGAAAATCGCGTAAGGAACGGAACACTCAAACCACGCTGAAATCGTGAGAGGAGGTCCAAAAACAACCGCCCAGGTGCATACACAACGCAACCTGAGATAAAATCCAAACACGCTGAAATCGCGTAAGGAACCGGACACTCAAACCACGCTAAAATTGTGAGAGGAGGTCCAAAAACAACCGCCCAGGTGCATACACAACGCAACCTGAGATAAAATCCAAACACGCTGAAATCGCGTAAGGAACGGGACACTCAAACCACGCTGAAATCGTGAGAGGAGGTCCAAAAACAACCGCCCAGGTGCATACACAACGCAACCTGAGATAAAATCCAAACACGCTGAAATCGCGTAAGGAACGGGACACTCAAACCACGCTGAAATCGTGAGAGGAGGTCCAAAAACAACCGCCCAGGTGCATACACAACACGACCTGAGATAGATTCCAAACACGCTGAAATCGCGTAAGGAACGGGACACTCAAACCACGCTGAAATCGTGAGAGGAGGTCCAAAAACAACCGCCCAGGTGCATACACAACACGACCTGAGATAAATTTCAAACACGCTGAAATCGTGTGAGGAAAAGAACACTCTAACCACGCTGAAATCGTGAGAGGAGGTCCAAAAACAACCGCCCAGGTGCATACATAACACGACCTGAGATAAATTCCAAACACGCTGAAATCGTGTGAGGAAAAGAACACTCTAACCACGCTGAAATCGTGAGAAGAGGTCAAACAACTCGGGAGCGTGTTCCACGCAACCTAAGTTAAGTCCCGGGGACAACGATCCTAAACGCTGCTCAGCGTAAAAGGATAAACAATAAGAGATAACACAAGATGCAAATAAATGTAATAAGTGCGATGAAACGCGTGCACAATGCAAGACTTGGCACACAGCTTACGACATAGCATTCCATTCATTTGGCACACAGCTCACAACACAACACTCTGTTCGTTAGGCGCGCAACTCGCAACACAAAATTCTGTTCAATCTGGGCACACAGCTCTTTTGGGCATACAGCGCATTTCGGGCACGCAGCTCATCTTGGGCACACAGCAGATCTCAGGTAAACAGCGCATTCTTCAGGCACACAGCTCATTTGGGCACATAGTATATTTCCGGGCACATAGCTCGTTTTTCGGGCGCACAGCTCATTTTGAACATACAGGATGCAATGACGGAACTTGCAGAAGTTGAAACAATCTCAGATGCCCAACCTTTTCCCTCTTTTCTTTTGCTTTGCAGCCTGGAACTTTCATAGCTTCAGATGGGTCCTGGTTTTACTGTTCTCACATGACCTGGGTTGAACGCTGCGGTTTTATGAAAGAACAAATTCTGTTTTGCACAAATGTGGAGAACGGCATGGCACTCGGAGCGCAAAACGATTTTATTTTTGAAATTGAGAGATGAATTTTCGACTAGGTATTGAGCCTACGACTGAACACAGCAAAACGACTCAGCAAGGAAATAAAAGGCACACGACCTAGACACATTGAGTAACACTCGAAACGACTCAAAACAAGAATCGAGATAAAAAAAAAAAAAGACACGACACTCAGACGTGCACAGGGAGCCTGTTTCACCGGGTAGTGTTTCCCACCCTTTCTCATTTGTGGTTCTCACATCACTCGGCCCTCAAGCTCTGTTTTTCTGAAAAAGCCCTTTTCTCACTTTTGCTTTCATCGCACATCTCTCTATTCTTCAATCTCTCATTTTTCAATCCCTCCCCTGGGTGGTTGATGGATAAACAGCAAGTTGTGGGCTCGTGCCCCTAGCATTCTGCTAGATTCTCTTTCTTCCGCTCACAGCTAGTGAATTCCTCCCATAGAGGGGTTGCGCCACAACTGGATGTGTAGCAAATCTGCAGCTAATATCGGTTGATGATGCTTTCCTGGGGAGTTTGGTCGTGATCAGATCTGTCCAGATGAGGGAGTGAAATATCTTGCCTCATTCCAGCTCGTGCTTCGCACTTCGCTTGATACCTTGTTGCTTGGAGGGTGAGAGAGCTTTCAGCCCTTTGTTGTTAGCTTCAGTTGTGCCCTTTTCTGGCAAGTAGAGTGCCCTTTCTGGCAAGTGCGTTGATAAAGGGGAAAAGACAAGGAACTTGACTCAACTGTGCCCCTAGTTCATCATTTTGACCATTTTTATTTTTGAGCTTTTGCTAAAGTAATTTTGACCGACATGAGAGTTAGATTAACATGCTTATTCGATTTTTGATTTAAAATCATGCAAGTCAGGCTGTGAGCACTGAAAATTTTCCTTCTTTGGGTCCAAGAAATGGTCTAATTTTGGAAAATATGGAACAATTTTCGAGAAAATTAGTCAACCTCAGTGAAAATTCTCAAAAACTATTTTTGCAAACGGCCAATGCTCAACGAGCACGGAACCTACTCCTGAGATGCACAACCTCAGATTTGAAGGAAAATTGCCCCTTACTTGAAGAGAGCTGCATGGCAACGGAAAGTTGCCCCTTGTTTGAATGACGCCGCAGCATACTGAATGGCAACAGAAAGTTGCCCCTTGTTTGGATGATGCCGCAGCACGTTGTAGTCAGTTCTCAGAGCGACGATTACAACCGAACTCTCGGATACAGAGAAGGCAAAGATGATCAAAAACCATTACATGGGCACAATCAAATTGAAGTGTTTTACGGCTGGACTTCAGGATGAAGTTGCCTACGTATCCCAAAGATGGGAATCAAGCCTTACGTAGTTCGAGGTTAAGGTACACTCGGGTATTTAACCTCTCCTTTTTATGCTCTAACTTTTGCCAAGGTGCCTGTTGCAGGTTTTCAACCTTGCGAGCTTTGTCTTTCTTTTCTTTTCATTTTCATTTTTTTTCTTCTTTTTTCTTTTTTTTTTGTATTTTTCTCTTTCTTTTCTTTTTGCATTTTTTCTTTTTTTTTTCTTTTCTTTTTCTTCCTTTTTCTTTTTTCTTTTTTGTTCTTTTTTTTCTCTTTCTTGCTCTAACTTTTGCCTGGGTCGCCCTTCCGGGTTTTCGGCCCAGCGAGCCTCTCAAGGGTAAAAGTGTAGCTTGGTCCATGCCAAATGGTTGTAGGGTTTCGAAGCCATCCGTATCCAGGAGAATGACTGCTGTATTGACTTGCAGAAGGATTCATCTTCGGCTCTTCGAGCACATCTGACATCTTCGCCCCTAGTTCGAAGGGTACTTCTGTTCTAGCTTCGCAAGCTTTTTTTGATCTTCTGATCTTCTTGATCCGACTTTCCTGACCTCTTGTTCGAGGGCTGCTTCAAATCTGGCCACACAGGCCTCACATTGTAGTTGACCGTTGAACATTCTGAATTCAAGTTCAAGGTTTGAAAGCAAGGGCTCAAGTCTCGAGGCTGAGAGCGATCCTAAGCTGCACAATCTCAAGAGCAATTCCACACAGGTCTTCGCAGGACCGCGCAAAACATTTTGTTTTTGAAAATTTTTAAGAAAGCGACAACTCACTCGCGCTGAAGATAGTGTGAAACCAGTCTGGATCAAGCCAGGGTCCTTCTCAGTACTTACGCTAACAAGCATGATTTCATTCATTAAGGGCTTAGCATGCCTCTCTTTCTCTCAATTGATCAAAGTTTTGCAAAACCCGAGGAATTCCTCCCTCTTTGTTTTCACCGCAGTGTTCAAAAAGTTTTGAAAAACTCAGGTCATTACAATGACTTCAAGGCACAGAAAAGACAGAGCTTCTAGTCAAATACTGCCATCTCATTTAGAAATTCTGGCACAACTGGCACACGGCAGAAGCAAACACGAGAGTGTGAAAATCACTGCTGTTTCATTCAAAATCTGTTGGCACAACTGGCTCCCTGATAGAAACAGACTCAAAACAAAACGAAAAGACAATCACAAAACAAAATGGTGATGCCCGAGGTAACACCCCCCGGAGTCACCCGACTCTTATACAACAGGACTGACTCGATACAACAAAACAGACCCAAAACAAAAAGAGACTAACTCAAAACAAAAAGACAGACTCAAAACAAAATAACAAGACTGACCCAATACCCAAGTCAGAAAGCACAAAAGCTAGCATTCGCAAATGCTCAAAACAGTGCATGCCATCCACCATATCTGGAGTAAACTGAGCGCTGCCCGCAGGTGGTTCATCCCCCGATCACATAACATTATCCCCCAAGTTCACTGACCCAGTGCCGATAGACTTTGCTGAGCTCGGCGGGAGGATGACCCCGTTGTCAAATAGATCCTGTACTTCATGGCGAAGACGGAAGCAGTCGTCGGTAGTATGGCCAGTTTGCTGATGGTATACGCAGTACTGGGTAGCATCATGCGTAGCTGGAAGAGGGTTCGGGAGAGGCCGAGGCTCAAGGGGTTTGAGATGACCTTGTCCAACAAGGATTTGGAGAGCTTTGGACAAAGGCATATAGAAGGCATGGAAGACCCTCCGACCTCGGGGTTGATACTTCTGGGTTTGTGAATTTTTGCTGGACGCACTAGGAAAGGGATTAGCAGGTGCTGGCCTGGTTTGCTGATCTCTTCTGAGTGGAGGATTAGAGCTAACAGGATCGTATCTGATACAACGACCCTTCTCCCGGCTTGCCCCTTGATTCAAACTGCCCCCAACTTGAGTAGCGAAAATGTCGTCTACAGTTTTTGCAACAACTGCGAGCACTTGCTCTTTGTTCAGTCCCTCGGCTTTCAAAGCCTTAACAGCCAACAGAAGATATTCACGGGGATCCATGTCCGCCCCTATCTTGTTTTTTCCACTCGCCTCTACCTTGCCAAGGGATTGGCATTCCTCAAATATAGCCCGTTCCAAGACTGGGGAGCCTTTTGACACGAACTCCCTGGTATGTGATGTGGTCGATGATGGAGCCAATGTCCCAGAGGCTAGATCTGTCACAATTCTTTGAAGATCTTCGATCATTCTCATTAGCTCAGAAGTAGTGGGCTCACGGGTTTGAGACGATTGGGGTCCAGATGCATCCATCATGCATAAGTCCATGCTTTCTGGAATGAACACCTCAGGCTTGGGTAGATGGGCTGGGATGATGTATATGCTGGGGTCGTAGGTGGATGGCAGTATATGGATGAGGTTGAGATGTAGAGGTGATGGGTCAGTACTATCCTGAGGTCCTTTTGGTGGAGCTAGGGTCTCTTCGTCAATAAAATCTTGAATCTTATGACGGAGGCAGATGCAACGGTTCGTATCATGACCGTGCTGTTGATGGTAGGCACAGTATTTAGCTGGGTCATATCTTGGTGGAAGAGGGTTTGGAAGGGGTTGCGGTTCTAGAAGTTCTAGATGCCCTTCTTCTCGCAGCTTTTTCAAAGCTTGAGAGAGACTCATGTAAAGAGGATGGAATTTTCAGGCTTGGGGCCGAGTTGAGGTGGTTGGTTTTTGGCCATTGAGGGAAGTGGCGATAGTATCTACTTCTGAGCATTTCGCAGTTATGCTACCATCAGTAGTAGCATTGGAACTGCGAGCAACATTCCTCTTCAAAGGCTCATTATCTTCTGCAAAGATCCCTTGTCTGATGGCATCCTCGATTTGAACCCCCATCTCATGCAGATCTGAAAAGGTAGGGAAGGGAAGAACAATCATCTTCTGCATAAGCTTGGGCTGGAGATTGCGCACAACCATCCGAATCTGATCTTTGTCAGTGGGCCTAGTGGTCATCATTGAGGCTTTTGCTCTCCATCTCGTCACGAACTCTGAGAAACCCTCCTTTGGTTCTTGGCGGGTGACTTCGAGATCACGAGTTGTGACCTCGATCTGTGTGTTGTAAGAGTATTGAGCAATAAAGGCCTCAGCCAGCTCTTCCCAGTTCCGTTTCACAGAGTCCTCCAATTTCGCATACCAGATCGCGGCTATCCCAGACATGGTTCGGCCAAAGAGAGACAACTTCTGAGCTGTGGTCAAACCCATCGGCCTCAAGATATCAGAAAATAGTTGGAGGTGCACCATTGGGTCTTCGGAGCCATCGAATCGATCGATATGCGGCATCTTGAACCGATCCGGTAATGTCACCACTGAGTCCGTATATCCATCTTCAATGTCCGGGATGGAGTTGACTCCCTGAGATTTCTTGAACAACTTTTCGAGCTTCCTCAACTTCAGCGCTGTAGGGTCCAACTCGAACTCAAAGGGTGAACCAAGCAAGTTGATTGGTGCTTTGGATAGCTGGGGTAGAACCGGGGGAGGAGGTGGCCTTGTCGGAATGTCCGTATCTTCCTGGACATTAGTTGTCTCCCCGAGCGTTGGAACTCTGGGTGGGGGAGGAGCCTGGTGTGAAGTAGATACTCCAGTTTGCTGCTCTAGCCTGGCAATTGTCTCTGCCTGTTGGGCTATGATCTCGGCCTGGCTTTTGGCGAATTCCGCTTGACGGGCAGCGTCCTGCTGCATGAGTTTCATACTTTCTTGGAGTTGACGCATCGTTTCCTCCATCCCTGCCATATTGCCCTGGTCTAACTGAACAACCGGTATAACTGTCCCTGACTGGCCTTTTTACCCTGCCTCTGGCAAAGGAACACTGATTACCCTTGAACTGAATCTCTGACCCGACAAAGTCTATCAGCACAAGTCTAATGAACCTCGGAGGATATCGGAGCCTTCTGAAGCTATGGTTCCCAGACTACCTAGCAAAAGAGAAAACAGATAGCATCTCAGCCTGATTCCATCTGAACAGATACGAGCATAGTTGAATGAGTGTGCTCTCTACTGAATTCTGCCCAGAATTCTGCCTCAAATTTGATACCCTCGGGTAAAACTGATTCCCCAAATACTAATGCCCTCAGGCTTGATACCCAAAATACTGAACTGGTGCCTGCAGGCCTGGTGCCCAAACTTGTAAACTGATACATGCATTCCTGTAGAGACGCACTCTAAAAGCACATAGCAGATAAGTGAGAGCCAAAACACCCCTATGTTGGGGTAGGGTTTCCCTGTCCTATTTTGTCAGGAGCTAGGGTTTCACTACGCACACAGCGGTTTCAAACAACCTATATCGGGTAAGCAACTTGTCCTAGTTTGGAATGGTCACTATGGATTCCGAATATGCACTAGGTCGAATGGTCAAAAAGGGTGCCCCGGAAAAACCGGGGTTTGTGTTCCCATGCTGTCAGAGCCCACAGCCGATCAGCCTTATGGTCATGCCTTGACAAGACAAGCCTCCGGCAAATCGTTCGGGAATGGCAGATGGCAAACACGGTGTCCTAGGCGCACCAATGCAAATGCAATGCAAAGAAACACACAAATGTAGTCAAAACCAAATATCATGAGTTCAAGTCAAGTTCTCTAAATCCCCAGCAGAGTCACCAGAAACTGTAGACGTCCCCGAACGCCCCGGGAGGGTTAAGTCCCGTTCTGTTCATTTGGGCTCACTATAGTTCAAGGACTCGATTGTCACGGTTCTAAATCTTGAACCAAAGAGTCCAAATCCGGCAAATCGTTTTTGAGAAAACAGATTTTTGAAAGAAGTGCCAAACATGGACTGCTTTGCCAGATACAGAGTCGCCACCTAAATATTTTTTATGGGAAAATTTAGGAAACCCTGACTCGGTGCCAAAGGCCACGTGTCCGTCATCACCAAAGTTGCCTCGGCTCGGGAACTTAGGTACGATTGGGGAAGGTCACTTCGTGAGCACCCCCGCTCACCCGGTCAAAGACCGGCCTCTACTAACCGTGATATCTAGTTTTGAAAACATTATGTGTTCTTATTCCGGTTATTAGCCTAGATTTACTATGTGATGCGCACAGCATACAAGTATAGACTGGGTCGCTTGAATTGGAACAAAACATTTCATGTTTGTTTTTGAAAGATGGTTTACTACCCGCAGGTAGGCTTAAAATGCAGATTTTGCCACCCTCAGGTGGGCTTAAAACAAACATTTGATGAATTATCCCAATTCAAGTAACACAACCTCCACCCACAGGCATTCAAGGCAGTTATATCACATAAGCAATTAGCCTCATGGTAAGCATGCTATTCATGGCAACACTCACACGCATGCAAGGGTGCTAAAGCATAAAAACTCACCGAGTACTCCAAGCCAAAACAGAAACTCATTAGAAATCCATGCATGATCCTAGATACACAGAATTGCCTAATGCAACACATGCAAAAATGCAAACTATAGCAGGCTCGGCTATTCTAAACATGGCATGTGGAATGCTACAACTAACACGTATTCAATTTGAAATTGAAATACAAATGCAATTTGTATGATGCGCTGAGCCCGGTGCGTGCAAAACAGATGAATGATGCAAACATGCTGTCATACTGTATGCTAATTGAATTATGCCCTAATCTAACCATCATAAGCAGGTAAATAAAAGGGAAGAAAGACGTGGGGTTGGAAGACATACATCACACTCATCCACACTTATTACAATTATGCCCTCGCATAGAGGGTCCAAATAAATATACAGTCCCGAATAAAAGAATAGTACAGTCCAAATAATACAGTCCAAATAATATAAATTCTTAATTAATTCTCAAATTAACTAAGAAAAGGAAAGACTGGCATGCAAGCCGGGGACTACCGTGATTCTGATGAATGATGTATGTTTGGACTGTCTTGCGCGGAAATCCACTGGGATGCCCCAATTAGCCTCTGTTTCGCAATTATTCTTGGAAAGCGCGCCAAGCCTCGGAAGACTGCTGATTCTTGATTTGCTGCAACAGAGAGCAGGAAAGGGGCATAGCAATGTATTTTCACAAATGTATGCATGCCTCGATCCTCGTGCCACCAATCACGCATCTCGATGCATGATGGCCGAGGAGTCGAATTGCACAACTCGATATAGAATGAATGCACATGAAAACTATGACAAATCCTAACTCCATCATGGGTAATCCGGAGTGTCGGTGACTAGGGAATTGAGACACGTTCCGTCACTCAGAGTACGAAACGCACCTCGTTTCCCGTGCTTGGGCTAAACCCTACCCCAAGCACAATGCAATATGCATGACATGCATGAATGCGACTAACATACACCCTAGCATACACAATGCTATGAAATGGCACACACGATGCTCGATGTAATATGGCATACACAATGCTCTAATATGCAACCTAGCATACGCAATGCTATGAAATGAAATGGTATACACAATGCATAATGGACTTATACCAACACAAGCGGGCACTCACATAAGAGGCCGTGAGATGAAAATGAGACAACTCGAAATACGTGCACACGTGCTCACAAACCGATGACCGAACCTAAGGCACGAATGCCACTCTAACATGACATGACAAAGCATGGATTATGGCATACTAACATGCAATTTTCAGAGGCAAAATGAGATGCAAAACAGCCCCGAAACATGGCAAAACAACACCCGATGCATGGAATCAATCCCGAAATATGAAATTTGGCTCAAGGAATGACCTATAGCTATGCAATGTATGCATTATTTGAACATGAGACATAAAGACAGAAGCAAGGCAGCCCCAAAAAAAGCATGTTTCCAGTTCTAAGCAAGGCCAAAAAGTGAACACAAATAGGCCTAAGATAGCATGCAAAATTGGCCAAAAAGAGAGAGGTAATGATGCAAGTGGCAGCTTCTGTCCCTAAACAGAGAAGGGCCCTTCTACAATGTTGAAGAGGGCCCCAAAATATGATGTTTTACAGTTTGTGACAGACCACGAAAACAGACACAAGTAGGCCTAAAATGCTATGCAAAAATAAGGCCAACAAGAGGTCTAAACACAAAGTATACAAAGGGTGCCTCAAACAGCCAAAGACCCTTAATGAAACATGAAGAGGGGGTCAAAATAAGGCCTCTTTAAGTTCGGACCAGAACCCAAAAACAGAAGCACAAGAGGCTAATAAATCATGCAAAAATGAGGCCTAGAGAGGGGTAAAGAGACAAGTGATATATGGAGGCCCCAAACAGTGATGAGTCCTTCAACAATGTTGAAGAAGGGCTCAAAATAAGCAACTTCACAAATTATTACATGCCTCAAAACAGATTACACATAGGCCAAAAATAACATGTAAGAAAATGGCATAAAGAGGGGCAATGAAGCAAGTGCAAAATGGGGGCCTCAAACAGGGAAATACCCTTGAACAAACATGAAGAGGGTCTCAAAATATGGTGTTTTACAATTAGGGTCGGAGCCCAAAAATGCAAGCAAGTATGGCTAATATATTGAGCAAAATAAGGGCCAAAAAGAGGGAAATAGAACTTACCCTTGAAGACCTAGTCTTTAGCAACTCTTGGACCAAGTTTGGGGGCTTGTAACCTCTGGAAGACAGCTCCAAGTAGCTGGAATGGAAGTTGGTGGAATGGTGCTAGGTGGTGATGAAGAAATGGTGTAAGGTTTTGGAGGTTTTGATGCTTGAGAGAGAGAGATGGAGAGTGTGTGTATACAAGGCTCCAAGGCAAATTTTCTAACCCCTAAACACAGCTGGGGAGCCTGGTTTTATAGAAAAAAGGGGGTGAAAAAGAGGGGGAAAAATGGGGGGGAAAACTATTCAAGTTTCCCCCCAAAAGTGCAAACCCCCGGACATGGGTGAAGTGCAAAACAAAATATATGGCTAGAACACACTTGGAGGGGCAAAAATGGCCGGCTAGTTTTAAAAGGCAAAAAAAATCATTTTTTCAGATAAGTGGCCAGCCGGCTACTTTTTCTGGGTTTTCTGGCCGGCCAGCTACTTTTTCTGGCTTTTCTGGCCGGCCAGCTACATTCAGGACAAAAAAAGTGGGCTTCCGGAAAGAAAAGTGGCCGGTGGGTGATTGGAAGTCCAAATGTGGCCGTTCAAGTGTCCAAATTGAATCTCCGGAAGTTAGCTTTCCAATGGCGCAAACCTTGCATCAAAATTCCTCCTGTGGAAAAAGTTATGCCCATTTCCGTGAAGCCGCGCAGATTCGGTCCCAACCGAAGTGATGCCCTACTTCAATCAACTATATCTCCCCCATCCGAAATTGAATTTAGGAGATTCTTGAGTGCAAAATGAAGCCCCGGAAGTGTTATTTCCAATGGTGGTGTCCTCATAGCTTGATTCCAAGTATGCAAATGAATAGGCCCGATTTGGCGAAGGCTGCTCGACTCTTTCTTAACGGTTCATGGCCATTTTCTCCCCCAACTGGATTTCTTCCATTTTCTCCTCTTTTCTTCAACTCCAAACCCCCAAGTAAGGTATTTTGAAAGATTTTTCAAAGATTTCATCTCTCTTTCATTCATTTCCACTTTGTCCTTGCTCGGTTTACCGAAAAGCGCAACTTTTAACAAAATACGAGCGTCAGAACATCGTAGGAACTTTATTTCAAAAACGTTTTGAAAGAGAAGGTTTTAAGACTAAAATCTTTTGATCAAGATTGTTTTGGTCCAGAACAGGGGTATGGAGTTGAGATTTGACTCTCTCTTTGCCGAAGAAATTGCACCCTTCCCCTGCACAACTTTCTCCACCATGTAAACCATCAGTCGCGTCCAAATCTTATGGACGGTCAAAAATGGGGTGTCTACAGCGGGCTAAATACATACAAACATATTTTAATTATTGGGTAAATGGTGAGTTTGAACACATGATCTTTTGCTTAGTCTGATGTCATATTGAAGTGTTGATTACCAACTCATTTAAAAACTCAAATATTAGACAAAGGAATAACTTTATTATTAATGTTACATTCTCAATATTACCAAATCAAAACTATGCATTTGGACCACTCTACGCTACAAATCCTTTAAAGCATCCTTGATTAGTTGATAGTCTTCGTACCAAGGTAAATTTTTATTTTTTTTTGGTAAGAACAAGCAAAAAATAATCACCACAAAAACCAAAGAATAATTGCCGTTATTTTGTTGAGAATCAAACTAGGGATTTTGAAAATTGACGACAAATAAATATGAATTGCTTGTGAAAAATCTAAAAACCCTAAATGTTGATTTGTGATTATGTACCAATTTTAAGCAGAATATAACAATCCCAATCAAACAATAAAAGACAAATCGACACAACGATTTTACGTGGAAAAACCACAATTGAACACCTCCAACTGTGATTAAAAAATCACGGGCAACAGCCACAAAACAATCCACTAAGAAGATTTAAAGGAATTACACAGGTATACTCTCAATTACCTAGCGAATCCACGCCTAATTGAACCAACCTCTATGTGCCTCTTCCAACCCCGTCTTTACCTCGGAATTGTCTTTACGATGAGCCACTCCAGAATCCACCGAAGCTTCAGGCTCGAATTCTTCAAAATCCACTGAAGAACAACTTTCTCTCTCTTGTATATAACAAACAAAACATTTAATGTACTCTCTTTAAACCATGAGTTGAATACTCAATAAACCATCAAAGAAAACTAACAAAATATCCCCAGATATAAACCTTAAGAACCAAAAAGAAGATCTGGAGGAATTAATTTAGTTTTGGGAGAAAACCAACTACTTATAGAAAACAAAAGTAATCCTAATTTTGAAAGAAAACCAACTTCTTAAAGAAAACAAAAGTAATCCTAGTTTTGAAAGAAAACCAACTTCTTAAAGAAAACAAAAGTAATCCTAGTTTTGAAAGAAAACCAACTTCTTATAGAAATCCTTGTCAACCGGGATTGCCAAGAATAAAACCTAACAATCTCCTCTTTTGGCAATGCTGTGACAAAACACACCTAACAAATAAAATCCTAATCATCCCAACCCATAACAGCCAACAAAAGCCAACTTCTATCTCAATGTCATGATCTGCAAAACAGTTATTAGTGCCACAATCTCCAAAATAACTATTAGTACCACAAGAGTATATGAAAAAAATAATAAACATATGACAAGATTATCTTGAAGCATGAGATGGAAAATATGAATAGATGCGAATTGGAGATATTAAGAACATGTAGCATGAAAACATGAACAACATCTTTTTGTCACGAATTGACAAAGGAAGCTCAATCAACTAAAGCATGATCATAAACCACATAAGCAATGATATGATGATGTAAATATCAGGAGCATGCAAGAATGCAAAGTAACATGCAAAACAACTAAAGCCAATCGTCCTTACCAAACAAATCAAAGTAATCATGCGAACAAACTTTTGTAACAATAAACCAAACTCCCCCTCACTAAAAACAACCACACACATTGAAAACAATGAACAAGAAGAAAAAGACAAAAAATAATATGGTGGAGTAAGCAAGGAATTTCAGATTAGTACCTTAATACACACAAGACTATCCAAGAAGCATAATTACTTGAAAACACAATGTGCACAGCCTCTAGAAAATTCCTCATAAAAGAAAGTGATGCATTATGTGAAAAGCATAGATCCCATGATAAAAGTGTGTGTGTGACTCTTGGGATTGGATAAACACTAGATTCAAATTCTAGTAGTGATATAAAAGCTGGATCTCCAACAAGAGAATCTAAGCATAACTACGGAAAGTCAAACCACTAGGAATCAAGGGGTATTTGGTGAGTAAAAGCGGAGGCTCCCCCTCAATCAATGAATCCTTTATTTTTTTCTTTTTTTTTTTTCACATCTTTTTCTTTTCTTTCTTTTGCACATTTTTTTTTTCTTTTTCACATTTTTTTTTCTTTCTTTTGCATACTCATTGGCGGCTGACATGCTCAAGAGTATGGAAACCGAACCAGAGAAGCATGAATATAATAAGGATGGCCTGGTTGGTGACTCTGAGGTAGCCTTTTTCTCATGGCTGGACTACAAAGAATAGAGGGGAAAGCCATGGAGATGCAAAAAGATGGAAGATGGTTAAGAGACTTAACATCACCCATGATATGCTAGTATAGGTCAATTCCTCTAGAAAAGCAAAAGATACAATGCCAGAAGTCCATAGCGAAAAAATAATTACTAAGGCGGAAGACTCCGATATTTGCTAATCCAAGAGTGTGTACAGAATGAGACATACTAATCAAAAAACACACACTCCAAAATGAGTAATGACCACAGAAAGCACACACATATTAACATGTAATGGATATTCTTATCAATTCCAATATGCACCAAGGACATCTCAAAAAAAAAATTCAAATTTGCAAAACCATACTAAGAAAATCTTTTTGGATTTTTTTTTTTTTCATTTTTTTTTCTTAACCAAAGCAAGACAAAAAATGAACATGCACACATTTTTTTTTCTCATTAAAAAAACAAACAAAAACCCAAAAACTAAAACAAATAAACAAATTAACACAAATCAATTTTTCTCACCCAAACCGCTTTAGTATAAACAAAGTTGTGAGCATTGCGGTTCTTGGGTGATGTCTTGACGTTGTGGTTCCCTTTGCTTTCAATGGGAACCCGTCTTGACTTGGTTTCCAATTTCCTATATTTAGGTCTAGGCAAATACACTCTCCCATGCAACTTATAACAATAAGGGCGAATATGACCATGCATACCACAATGATGACAAATAAAAACAGGATGTATAGGATGTACCTTCTTTTCTTTTACCTTACCAACTCTAGGAAGTTTGAGAAGTCCATCCTTATGTTGAGTTTTTTATTTTCCCTTTCCTTGAGTTCTTGTATCATGAGATGTAGATACACTCTGTTTTTGCTCTATCTTACCATCAAATCCAAAGCCAATGCCACTCTTGTCAGAACAAATTTGTTGAGACCCAATGATATTGTCTAAAGTCTTTGATCCTTTGTTCCAAAGACCAATGGTAGCCATAGCACACTTGAGTTCTTCTTCTTTCTTGATGATTAGCTCCTCTAAGGCAACTTGAGACATCTCGAGAGTTTCAATCTTTTCTTCATATGTTGCATAGATTTGCTGTAACTCATTCCTCTCTGTCTCACAAGTCAAGAGTTTTGCACAAAGAGCTTGTTGATCATTACCTATCTTGATGGCATCAATCCTAGCCTCGGAAATCTCCTCCTTAAGTTTGACATTCTCACTTTCACATACTTTGAGTTTCTTTGTGAGTTTGTCATTTAATTTGAATAAGTTAAGAGACTCCTTATACAACTTTTCATAAGCTTGCTCAAGCTCTTCATCATCACTCTTTGAGGATTCGTCAAGTAGGGGTGGTCGAACCATAAAATTTCCCTCACGAATTGAATCCATTATCACAAATCAAATAAGATCTCATTCTAAAAGAATTTTTTTAAAAAAAATAGAACGACCTGCTCTGATACCAATTGAAAAATCTAGAAACCCTAGATGTTGATTTGTGATTATGTACCAATTTTAAACAGAATATAACAATCTCAATCAAACAATAAAAGACAAATCGACACAACGATTTTACGTGGAAAAGCCACAATTGGACACCTCCAACTGTGATTAAAAAACCACGGGCAACAGCCACAAAACAATCAACTAAGAAGATTTAAAGGAATTACACAGGTATACTCTCAATTACCTAACGAATCCACGCCTAATTGAACCAACCTCTATGTGCCTCTTCCAACCCCGTTTTCACCTCGGAATTATCTTTACAATGAGCCACTCCAGAATCCACCGAAGCTTCAGGCTCGAATTCTTCAAAATCCACCGAAGAACAACTCTCTCTCTCTCTTGTATATAACAAACAAAACCTTTGATATACTCTCTTTAAACCATGAGTTGAATATTCAATAAACTATCAAAGAAAACTAACAAAATATCCCTAGATATAAACCTTAAGAACCAAAAAGAAGATCTGGAGGAATTAATTTAGTTTTGGGAGAAAACCAACTATTTATAGAAAACAAAAGTAATCCTAGTTTTGAAAAAAAACTAACTTCTTAAAGAAAACAAAAGTAATCCTAATTTTGAAAGAAAACCAACTTCTTAAAGAAAACAAAAGTAATCCTAGTTTTGAAAGAAAACCAACTTCTTATAGAAATTCTTGTCAACCGGAATTGCCAAGAATAAAACCTAACAGCTTCCATCACATGTTTAACCATAATACACCTACTTGCAAAATTTAACACACGGTATTTCCAATCTTTCAACTTCCTATGAATTTTATCGATCAGTGATTGAAACAATTCTGTTTTTGACTTGCCGGAAAAATTCATATTTGCTCCCAAATATACTCTAGGTTTCGTCGTCACTTTAAATTGAAAAATTGAAGCCAAAACTTGCCTGTCCCTTAGCCCTCAGTTTGGACTTTGATACATGGTGTTTTTGTTGCCTTTAGTGATTTTTTTTTTTTTTTTTGAAAAAATTAGTGAAATATTTCTTTCCAACTTTGTGTAGTAGGAGATGTTCAAGATTTTTTTTTTTATTAGCTTACGTCCCTCAACATTTTTATAAAGAAAATTTGATTCAGAGAAATTTTACCCAACTCAAAGAAATTTCACCTGACTTGAAGAAATTTCAAAATTTCTCTATGAAATTAGAGAAATTTCTTAGTGAAAATTGAAATCCCTCTGAGTCGGGGCGAAATTTATCTGAGTGGGATAAAATTTCTCTGAGTCGGATAAAATTTCTCTGAGTCGAATTTTCTTTGTAGAAATGTTAAGAGACGTTCACTATTATGAAAATATCGTATGTCTTTATCTTATAAAATCTTAATATTAGGGATCTTAAATTTTTTATTTATTTATTTATTTTATTTTTATAGATTAGGCAATTTTTTTTGATGTACTTAATCTAGATGTACTTAAATATTTGTGAAGAAATCTTTAAAAAAAATTAATAAATACAAAATATACAGATTTTTTTTTTTTTGGGTAATTTTTAAAAATTACAAATTTTGTACTTTTTAAATGTATCTAAATTAAGTGGATCTAAAATGTACAAAAAAAAAAAATCTAAAATATTGAAAAATTAAATTAAATTTTAAAAACTCTAAATCAAACAGACGTGACTTTATAAAAATTAATATCTCTTTTGGCATATGAGTATTTTAGTTAAAAAGTTAAAAAAATTATCAAAAAATAAAATAAAGGACTATTTTGGGAAAATGGTTTTAATCAGCTTTTAAAAGTTGATTATAAGCTACTTATAAACAGTTTTTTTTTAGAGAGAAAGTGAGTTATAATCTGGGAAGTGAATTATAACCCACTTCCAAAAAGGGCCAAAATAAAAATAACTTATAATTTTACCCTACACACCTATGCCTATGTGGCAATCACGTGATCTGTGACACATCTGAGATCAAATGACCTTTTTACCCTTTTTTTTGTTTTTTGATTTTTTCTTTTAAATTTCTGTCTGAACGGCTCCTTTATGTCAAAACCTGCATATAAGAGTAGAAAAATGATGCAGACCACTAATTAGTGGTTGCTCTAATTATGTGGCAGTGGGTCCACCTACTGCCACATGTATTTTGTGTCTTAGTTTTGTTTTTGTTTTTGTTTTTTTTTTTTTGCTTTCCACATCATTAGTGCTGGTGTTAGTTGTAGGAATTTAGTGGTCTGTAGCATTGTTGTATAAGAGTATCCCGCCAAACTCTTTACTTTTTAGTTAGATTAAAGCTATTTTATTATTTTAGCTATTCATTTTTTAACACTTACTGCATCAAATTCTTTATTCTAACTTATTCTTATTATTTTCTTATCCCGCCACATCATTTTTTAGCACTTGCTTTATTTTCTTATCGCGTTTGTTAGTCTTTCTTTTTCAATTAAATTGATAAGTTATCAGCCAAACAATTCTTAAAAAAAGCAACAAAAAAATAATAATAATTTGCCGTTGACCGGCCAGACTTTCAGGCCGACATCCGGTAATACACAAATAGCGATGAATAGTGCCTTGTTTGTTGTAACGAGTTACTGTACCCATCATAAATTTTGATGAGTTATAAACAAGTTTGATGAAGTTGATTTTTTGAAATTTTTAAGTAAAAAATGATTTTGAAGAGCGTAGATGCTCTGACTGGACTGCTATCACAGTCTAGGTGAAGAACAGTACTTCTGTAGAAAGACCTCTTTTATGTACGTACAAAGTACGTAACAAAATATATTACAAAATAATTACACAACAATACAAAAAATATACTGCATTGATTAACATTTTTTTTTTTTTTTGCTATTTAATTTTGTAAAGATTCTTTTCACAGTGTTTTTTTGTTAGGAGTATCTAATACTTAAATAAATTGCTTAGAAATTGAATAATAATTCAGTGCAACAAAAAATACGGAATACTTTATATTCAAATTTTTTGATAAGTGAATCCTAAAAAATCAAACCAAACAACTTGATTACATTTACCAAATCACAACATCACATTTGCATAAATTATTTTTTTTTTTTTATGAGAATTTTTTTCAAAATACCAAATGGGTGAAGTCCAATATTTGATTTATTTTTATATATATTTTTGGGCAAAAATGGAGTTTTGCCAAGAATTTGGTATTAATGTGTTCATTTAATTTTAATGAAGATTTGCAAAGAATTTGGACATATGTACAATTATCAGGATAGTTGTGAAAATTATTTCATCAATCAAATTTTTTCACAAATTATAACAAAATATTTTTGAATATTTTTATCAATCAAATTGCAACTCGGCATTTTTTTTATGTCTATTTTTTAAAAAAAAAATATTAAAATCGGTGAACTCCACCTATACTATACCAACATTATGAATCCGGATCCTCAACCGCCCTTCTCAGCGGCCGTTTCCTGCCGCCCCCAAAACGGCGTCGTTTTGGGGGGTAAATTTTCAAAAAAAAAAAAAAAAACGCAGAGGAAGAACGCAGAGGAAGAGGGAGGAAGGAGAGGAAGAGGGAGGAAAGAGGAGGAGGAAGGAGGCTGCGAGCTCGCCGCCCGCCATCGCAGCCGCCCGATCGTCGCCCGATCCAGCTCGTCGCAGCAGCTGCATCGCCGTCGCCTTCGCCTCCGCCTCCTCCTCCTCCTCCTCCTCCTCCTCCTCCCCCTGTGATTATGGCCCCCTCCAGTCCGGCCCTTCCCTTCCTCCTCCTCCTCCTTCCTCCCTCTTCCTCCCCTTCCTCCCTCCTTCTCTGCGTTTTTTTTTTTTTTTTGAAAATTTACCCCCCAAAACGACGCCGTTTTGGGAGCGCCAGGAAACGGCCGCCGAGAAGGGTGGCCGAGAATCCGGACTCCCAACATTATGTGGCAACCACCCCTATTTCCCTGCATATAGCCGACATGCTGAGCCCTCTGCTGCATCACTTCACCTGACAACATGTCAGGTGAAGTCACATGGTCTTGAACAACAGCTTTTGAATGGCAAAAATGTCATTTTATTTATTTTTATTTTATTTAATTTTTTTTTCATAAAAAGTCAAAAAATTCTTCTTAAATATATTAATTTTTTTAATATCATATTTTAATTAAAAAGTCAAAAAATTACTAAGAAAACTTATTTCTAAATTAGGCCTAACTCTTTGAGTGCTTGTTCGTACATTTTTTGTTTTCCAAATTTCTCATTCTAAAATGGATCAAATTTTTGAAGAAAAAAAAAGACACATAAAATGTTGTTATCTATTGAATTGTTGATCACTTACTCATTTAAAAGAAATAATTTTATTATTAATATTATATTTTCAACACGTTCTCTCACATGTGGCTGAATTTTTATTCGTAACAGACTAAACCCGTGCAAACATATTTTAATTATTGAATAGATGGAGGGTTTGAACGCAGACTAAACCCACTTCCCAAAATAGGCTTTTGTAAGAATTGTATCGTATTGAATTGTGAACTACCAACTCATTTAAAAGCTCAAACTATTAGAGAAATGAATAACTTTATTATTGATGTTATATTCTCAACATTACCAAATTAAACCTATGCATTTGGACCACTCTACACTACAAATGCTTTAAAGCATCCTTGATTAGTTGATAGTTTTCCTACCAAGGTAAATTGTTTTTTTTTTTTTTTTTGGTTTTGAAAAGATGGATAAAAGTTACTTTTTGATTTTTTTTGACTTTTTTGTGAGAGGAGGAAGTGGGTTAAAAGTTGGGAAGTGACTTTTAACCCACTTTCCAAAATAGGCCTTTGTAAGAACAAGCAAAAATAATCACCACAAAAATCAATGAATAATTGTTGTTATTTTTTTGAGAATCAAACTAGGAATTTTGAAAATTGACAACAAATAAATAGGAATTGTTTGCATCACATGTTTAACCATAATACATCTACCTGCAAAATTTAACACACGGCAATTCCAACCTTTCAACTTCCTATGAATTTTATCGATCAGTGATTGAAACGATTCTGTTTGACTTGCCGGAAAAATCCATATTTGCTCCCAAATATACTCCAGGATTCGTCACCACTTTAAATTGAAAAATTGAAGCCAAAACTTGCCTATCCCTTAGCCCACAATTTGGACTTGGATACATGTTGTTTTCGTTGTCTTTAGTGATTTTTTTTTTTTTGGAAAAATTAGTGAAACATTCCTTTTCAACTTTGTGTAGTAGGAGAGGTTTAAGATTTTTTTTTTTTATTAACTAAGGTCTCTCAATAATTTCACAGAGAAAATTTGACTCAAAGAAATTTGCTTAACTCAGAGAAATTTCACCTGACTTAGAGAAATTTCAAAATTTAGCTATGAAATTAGAGAAATTTCTCCATAAAAATTGAAATCTCTCTGAGTCGGGACAAAATTTATTTGAGCCAGATAAAATTTTTCTAATTCGAATTTTTTTTGTAGAAATGTTGAAGGACCTTTACTATCATGAAAATATTGTATTTCTTTTATCTTATAAAATTTTAATATTAGGGACCTTAAATTTTTTTTATTTTTTTTATAGATTAAGAAATTTTTTTAGATGCACCTAATCTAGATGTATTTAAATATTTCTAAAGAAATGTTTAAAAAAAAATAATAAATAAAAAAATATACTGATTTTTTTTTTTTTTTTGTAATTTTTGAAAATTGCAAATTTTGTACTTTTTAAATGTATCTAAATTAAGTGGATCTAAAATGTAAAAAATAAAATGAATTTAAAATATTACAAAATAAAATAAAAATTTGAAAAATTATTTTTAAAAACTCTAAAGCAAACAGATGTGACTTTATAATAATTATTCCCGACGTTTACCAACGAACACCGCAAATTTGCCAGCACCAGCTTTTCACTGAGCTTTTTAAAAAAAATTGCGAAAAAATTCCGAATATACAAAGTTTGGCATAACCTATAAATAATATAAAAAGTCAAAAAGTCACTATCCTATTTAAGTCACATCATCTTATTTAAATCACATCACTTCTCTAATACATCACATCAAACCCAACCCAAACCCAACCCATATAAGCCAATAAGTCAAAAAGTGCACTTTCTTAAAACATCCCAAACCAACCCCTAGTTTTGAGCTTTTAAGGTCTATTTTGGAAAGATAGTAAAAAGTTATTTTTTAACTTTTTTTTTTTTTTTTTGTTACAGAAAAATCCTCCCTACCCTCCAGCAGGTCCAAGGCAGCGCCCCTTGCAGAGATCACCAAGGTGTCCTGTTAGCCGTTCCGAGCGAGGAGACTATAACCTGAGAACTTGCCACGACCTCCCAAGACAAGCTCCGCTTAAGTCAGGACTCGCATAGTGGGGAAGCATTGAACCCACACCAAGTGCTGACTAGACAACTTGAGGTTCAACCTCCTAACCAACAGTGCTGCGCCCTGGAGATTGGCCCAAGGAGGGGAATTGAACTTGTGACCTTGGGGCTTAAACCCCAAGGTCACAAGCTTTTGGGTTTTTTAGAGAAATGATTTGGGAAGTTGCTAAAAAGTTGCTTTTGGCTTTTTTGATTAATATTTGTTTATGATGTCAAATCACAATAAAATGACCAAACTACCCCCATTAATTTAAAATATTTACAACTTCACTCGTGTAGCACATTTTGACCCATAAGGGGTAGAATTGTAATTTCACCAGTAACTAAAAACCAACTTCCCAAATGAAAAAAAAGGCAAAAAAAACCAATTTTTAACTTTTGCTACAAATAAAAAAAAAGTGACTAAAAGCCAACTTCCCAAAATAGTCCTAAAAATATTTTGTTTAGATTTCAATCCGTATTGTTTCGTTTTTAGTAAATGTTTTAATATTGTAATTATTTGTTTCTTTTTTAGATGCATTTAATTGAGATATATTTAAAAAATATAAAATTTGAGAAAAAAATTATAAAAACATTAAATAAATACAAAAAAAAAAAGAAAAATTCAATACATTTTTTTTTTGTATTTATTGATCTTTTAAGATTTATTTAAAGATATTTTGCTTTTTAAGTGTATCTAAATTAAGTTGATCTAACAAAAAAATGATTAAAATATTTAAAAAAAAATCACTAAAAAAAAAAAATTCGAATTGAGACTTAAAAAACTTTTTTTAAAGACTTTAAAAACTGTTCTGCTTTTTTTTTTTTTAATATATATTAGTAAATGTAGATTAGACTTACATTTTAAGCCATTTTATTGATGAATATAACTTATAAATAAAAAAAATCTACCTCCATAATTTTTATTAGGGGAATTTTTTTAAGGTCTTTATTATTAAGATTTTATAAGATAAATGACATTTAATATTTTTATGAGATTTTTATTGATAAATTCCATTTAGAAGTGTTTTAACCCAAGAAACCCATGAAATAATTTTTTAACCCATTTAGTCCTATGTATGTATAGTTTTATTCCATAAAGTCTTTTTTCTTGATTTACACTATTTTCTTGGACACTTATGCCCTTATATTTAATTTTGATACCTTTATAAATATTTTTTGAACGGTTAGCAATTTTATGATGTGAACATTCATATTTTAAAATTCACATTGGTAGGAATGTAAAATTGGCCCGTGGGCGGCCCGAAACCCGCCCGCGAGCCGGGGCGGGCCGGGCCCGTTGACAATGTGAATAGTCACATTGACATGTTAACATTCACATTAATATGAGTGTAAAATTGGCCCGCGTCCCGTGGCGGCGCGAAACCCGTCCGCGACCCATGGGCGGCCCGGGCCGAGCCCGGTCCGGCCCGTTGACAATGTGAATAATCACATTGACATGTTAACATTCACATTGACAAGAGTATAAAATTCGCTCGCGGCCCAGGGCCGGCCAAAAGCCCGCCTGCGGCCCGGGGCGGACCCGGCCCGGCCCGTTGACAATGTAAATATTCACATTGACATGTTAACATTCACATTGATAGGAGTGTAAAATTAGCCTGCGCCTCGTGGCTGCCCGAAACCCGCCCACGACCCGTGGGCGGCCCAGGGCGGGTCCGGCCCGACCTGTTGACAATGTGAATATTCACATTAACATGTTAACATTCACATTGATAAGAGTATAAAATTGGCCAGCGGCCCAGGGCAGGCCCGACCCGGCCTGTTGACAATGTGAATATTCACATTGACATGTTAACATTCACATTGATAAGAGTGTAAAATTGGCCTGTAGCCCGTGGGCGGCTTGAAGCCCGACCCGTGACAATATGAATATTCACATTGACATGTTAACATTAACATTGATAGGAGTGTAAAATTTGCCCGCTGCCCGAAGCTTGCTCGCGACCTGGGGTAGGCCCGGCCCGGCCCGTTGACATTGTGAATATTCACATTGACATGTTAACATTCACATTGATAAGAGTGTAAAATTAGCCCGCGCCTCGTGGCTGCCCGAAACCCGCCCACAGCCCGTGGGCGGCCCGAGGCGGGTCCGACCCGGCCTGTTGACAATGTGAATATTCATATTGACATGTGAACATTCACATTGATAAGAGTATAAAATTGGCCAGCGGCCCAGGGTGGGCCTGACCCGGCTCGTTGACAATGTGAACATTCACATTGACATGTTAACATTCACATTGACATGTTAACATTCACATTGATAAGAGTGTAAAATTGGCCCGCAGCCCGTGGCGCGGCCCGAAGCCCGAACGCAGCCCGAGGAGGGCTTGGCCCGACCTGTGACAATGTGAATATTCACATTGACATGTTAACATTAACATTGATAGGAGTGTAAAATTTGTCCGCTGCCCGAAGCTTGCCCGCGACTTGGGGTAGGCTCAGCCCGGCCCGTAGACAATGTGAATATTCACATTGACATGTTAAAATGTACATTGATAGGAATGTAGAATTCGCCCGCGGCCCGTGGGCTACCCCAAGCCCGCCCATGGCCCAGGGCAGGCTCGTTTGGATCCGGGCCCGAGCATGTCCGAGACCCTAGGTTAGGGCCTAGGTCATCACTTTGAAGCCCGGCCCGACCTATCGGCCCGCTTAAGGCCCATTCAAGCCTCGGTCTGAGGCCCAGCCCGCCTGAGGCGCAATGTATTTTTTTGTGGAAAATAATAAAATTTTGGTAGAAAAAATTAAAAAGAATTAGAAAAAAATGGCCAGGCCCGCCTAAGCCCAACCTAAGTTCGAGGCTAGACCCAAGCCCACCGACCCGACCCGAGGCTCGATCCATCGGCCCGTCCAAAGCCCGAATACCCTTGTGCCAGGGCTAGGGCCTGGGCCTAATTTTTTGGCCTGTGGGCCGGCCCGAGAAAGGCTCATTTGGGCCCAGGCTCAAGCCTAGTCTGAGACCCTAGGCTAGGGCCTGGGCCATCACTTTGAAGCTCGGCCCGGCCCATCGGCCCGGTTAAGGCCCATTCAAAGTTCGGTCTGAGGCCCGGCCCGCACCGAGGCCTAGTGTCTTTTTTTGTGGAAAATAATAAAATTTTCGTAGAAAAAATTAAAAAGAATTAAAAAAAATGGCCAGGCCCGCCCCGGGCCGCCCACGGGCCATGGGCGGGTTTTGGGCAGTCACGAGGCACAAGCTAATTTTACACTCCTATCAATGTGAATGTTAACATATCAATGTAAATATTCACATTGTCAATGGGCCAGGCCAGGCCCGCCCTGGGCCGCTGGCCAATTTTATACTCTTATCAATGTGAATGTTAACATGTCAATGTGAATATTCACATTGTTAACAGGCCGGGCCGGGCCCGCCCCGGGCCGCCCACGAGCCGTGGGCGGGTTTCGGGCAACCACGAGGTGCAGGCTAATTTTATACTCCTATCAATGTGAATGTTAACATATCAATGTGAATATTCACATTGTCAACGAGTCGGGCCGGGCCCGCCCCGGGCCGCGGGCGGGCTTTTGGCAGCCCATAGGTCACAGGCCAATTTTATACTCTTATCAATGTGAATGTTAACATGTCAATGTGAATATTCACATTGTCAACGGGCCGGACCGAGCCTGCCCCGGGCCGCTCCTGGGCCGCGGACGGGTTTCGCGCTGCCACGGGACGCGAGCCAATTTTACACTCCTATTAATGTGAATGTTAACATGTCAATGTGAATATTCACATTGTCAATGGGCCGGGCCCGCCCCCACCCGACTCGAATTTTTCCAGACACCCACGAGGATCGACACGGGCCGGGCCCCTACACATTGACGATATGAACATTCACATTGACGGTGTGAACATTCACATTAGGGGTATTTTGGTAATTATGTCACCCATAGGACTTATTGAAACATAAGAAAATAATGTGAACTAAATGGAACATAAGCAGATGAAAATGGTATTTTGGTCTTCTTATCTGAAATAGGACCTAATGGAATAGTCAAAAAGAATATAGGTTTGATGGAATAAAGCTTTTAGAAAGTGGATTTATCAAAAAAGCTCCCTATTTTTATAGTAGTTGGGGTTTCTCAACATTTTTCCAGAGAAATTTTGATTCAAAAAAATTTCAAACAAAATTTCTTGTGTTTCGAATTTTCTCTAATTTTCTCTGTGTTTTCAAATTTTCTTTGTATTTTGAAATTTCTCTGATTTACTCACAATTTTCACTGCGTTGTAACCAATTTTCTCTGATTTACTCACAATTTTCTCTTTATTTTGATCAAATTAGAGAAAATTGTGTTTTCCACTAATTCCATCCATCAAATCAATTCTTAAAAAAAAAAAAAAATAGTATCAACTTGCTTTGCTCAAACTATCAAATATGATCTCACAATAAATTTTCACATGAATTGAACAAATTAACACCTAAAATAACTCTCAATTGAATCAAATACTAGTTTTTAATTGAAAATCACGTGAATTAAACCATACCTATTCTAAACCACACAACACTAGGAACCCTAATTCTTTCCGTTGGAAATGATAGTTTGGTCAAACAAAAATGAATGATGTTCTTCTCCCTTCTGAATATAAGGATACATAAGAGCATTCATGGGAATACTCTTTTACTCTGTGTGTGTGCGTGTGTGTGTTTTCTCTCTCTAAAATACAATGGAGGCAGAATCGAGAGATGTCCACTCCATTACGATTTCATTGTTGCTTGGCGATAATGGTGATAAGAAATAGAATAAGCTTGGCCAAAAGGAAACCGAAGGAGTCATCATATTGTTCGGCAATACCTCTTTCTTCAATACATGGCAGATGCTATGATCGATGTCATTGCCTCAAGTGTTGAAGCGGGTGAGGACCTTATGTTACAAAAAACAAATAATAATAATAATAAAATAAAAAAATTGTGGATCTCTTTTATTATTAAAAGTTGGAGAATGATGTCAGATTAAATATTCTTTTTTATTATACATCACTCTATTTGGTTTCAATTTTCAGAATTCACTTTTAAGAAAATTTTACTTTTTTCGTTTTTCAATTTCTATATTTTTTTATTTTCACTAAATGTTTTTAATATTTTAAGCAATTTTTTTAATTTTTAGAAACATCTAACATAAATACACTTAAAAAGTATAATATTTGTGAAAAAATCTTTAAAAAATTCACTAAATACCAAAAATACAAAAAATACAAAAATTCAATACATTTTTAGTATTTTTGTGTATTTTTTAATTTTTTAAAATATTTTTTTATAAATATTTTATTATTTAAATACATCTAAGTAAGGTGCATCTAAAAAAGTAAAAAATTGTTTAAAATTTTAAAAATATTCACTAAAAACAAAAAAACACGAAAAATAAAAAATTCAATTTCTGAAAAACTAAAACTAAACACACTCAATAGCATTTACATATTAAATTAAATCGATGTTGTTACGTAATATGTGAAATAAATCGATGTTATGTAAACCGTATATTGTACAAATACTTAGGCCTCGTTTGGGAACATGTTTTTTTAGTAACTTTTTGGCTTTTTGGCTAAAATGTGATGTAAAAAAAACTAGTATGTTTGGGATGATTTTTTGACTTTTTACGAAAAGATGTGTAAAAAGTAGACAGAAAAGGGAATCTTTGACTTTTTGGTATGAGTTGTTGGCTTTTTAATTTTTTTAGTAACTTTTTAACTTTTTGACTAAAATAGCCACTTGTCAAACGAGGCCTAATTCCCCACAAAGCTGAAGCCGACGTAGAAATATGTGGTTTCATGGTGCCTAAGAATGCACAAGTTCTTGTTAATGTATGGGCTATTGGGCGAGACTCGAGCATATGGTTGCTCGAGTTCATTTGAGCCTGAAAGGTTCTTAGACCTTGAAGTTGACATGAGAGGCCAAGATTTTGAGCTCATTCCTTTTGGTGCAGGAAGGAGGATGTGCCCAGGACTCCCGTTGGGTTATCGGATGGTGCATTTCATGTTGGCTTCTCTTATCCACTCCTTTGATTGGAAGCTTGGAGGAGGAATGGAACCAGAAGATATAGACATGAGTGATAAGTTTGGACTTACTTTACAAAAGGCCATTCCTCTCAAGGCCATTCCAATTAAAATGTGACTACTATTATGCAATATTCTTGTAATGTTATACTTTCCATTACTTAGACAGACAACATATTACTTAGACAGATAAGTTTGGACTTACTTTACGAAATGCTCCCTTGATTAGCTAGGATGTTGGCCAATGTCATTGTTTGTGGATGTACGCCATCTTGATTGAATCACATTAACTCTTTGTGTGCTTGTTCTTCTATTTTTTGTTTTCCAAATTTCTCATTCTAATATTTAACACAAATGGATCAAATTTTTGAAGAAAAAAAATACATAAAAAGTTGTTACCAATTGAACCGTTGACGGCCAGCTCATCAAAAAACTCAAGCTATTAGAGATAGAAATAATTTATCATTAATATTATATTCTCAACACGCTCTCTCACATGTGACCGGACTTTTATTTATAACAGGCTAAATACGTGCAAACATATTTTAGCTATTGAATAAACGGTAAGTTTGAACACATCATCTTTTTTTTGATCTGATATCATATTAAATTGTTGACCACCAACTTATTTAAAAGCTCAAACTATTAGAGAAATGAATAACCTTATTATTAATGCTCAACATTACCAAATTAAACCTATGCATTTGGACCACTCTACACTACAAATACTTTCAAGCATCCTTGATTAGTTGATAGTCTTCATACCGAGGTAAATTGTCTTCTTTTTTTTTTTCTTTTTCTGTTTTTTTTTTGGGTAAGAAACAAGCAAAAAAGAATCACCACAAAAACCAACGAATAATTGCCGTTATTTTGTTGAGAATCAAACTAGGGATTTTGAAAATTTAACACACGGCATTTCCAACCTTGCAACTTCCTATGATTTATATCAATCAGTGATTGAAACAATTCTGTTTTTGACTTACCGGAAAAATTCATATTTGCTCCCAAACATACTCCAGGTTTCGTCACCACTCTAAATTGAAAAATTGAAGCCAAAACTTGCCTATCCCTTAGCCCACAGTTTGGACTTTGATACATGGTGTTTTTGTTGTTTTAGTGATTTTTTTATAGAAAAATTAGTGAAACATCCTCTCTAACTTTTTGTAGTAGGAGAGGTTTAAGATTTTTTTTTTTATTAGCTAAGGTCTCTCAACATTTTCATAGAGAAAATTTGACTCAAAGCAATTTTGCTAAACTCAGAGAAATTTTACCCGACTCAGAAAAATTTCTAGAATTTCAAAAATTCTCTGTGAAATTAAAGAAATTTTTTTGTGAAAATTAAAATCTCTATTGATTCGGGACAAATTTCTCTGAGTTAAATTTTCTCTGTAGAAATGTTAAGGGACCTTCACTACTATGAAAATATTGTATGTTTTTTATCTTATAAAATCTTAATATTAGGAACCTTAAAAAAAAAAAATAATAATAATAATAATAATAATTTTTTTTTCTTATAGATTAGGCAATTTTTTTAGATGTACCTAATCTAGATATACTTAAATACTTGTGAAGAAATCTTTAAAAAAAACTAATAAATACAAAAATATACTGAATTGTTTTTTTTTTTTTTTCGTATTTTTTGAAAATTACAAATTTTTTTACTTTTTAAATGTATCTAAATTAAGTGGATTTAAAATGTACAAAAAAAAATTATTTAAAATATTAAAAAATTCCTTTAAAATAAAATTAAAATTTTAAAAACTCCAAATCAAAGAGATGTGACTTTATACAAATTATTCCCGATGTTTACCAATGAACACCACAAATTCCCGATGTTTACCAACGAACCCCACAAATTTGCCAGCACCAGCTTTTCACTGAGCTTTTTTAAAAAATTGCAAAAAAATTCCGAATATACAATTGTTTAGTTTTGAATTTTTAATTATTTGTTTCTTTTTTAGATTCACTTAATTTAGATATCTTTAAAAATTATAAAATTTGTGAAAAAATTTATAAAAAAATTCAATACATTTTTTTTGTATTTATTGATTTTTTAAGATTTGTTTAAAAATATTTTACTTTTTAAATGTATCTAAATTAAGGGAAAAATTAATCTAAGGTCCCTCTCCCATTTTTAGTAATGGACGAAATCCATTATATTATTTTATGATGTCTAAAATCTTTCAACCCCACACCTATGGATTACAGAGAAATTTGGTATACCTCAGGGCTTCAAACCTTCACCTGTCTCTCTCTTAGACTTACGCCTCACCTCTTCTCTCTCATCGCTGCTCTTCTCTCTCTCTCTCTCTCGTTGATCCAGCTCGATCAATCCAAGAAGCCCTACGTCAAGAACTCCTTGGCTACTCTTGCTCCGATTGAACCACCGTATAAAGGTCTTCCACCGGTGTTTCAGCTCGAAGTCCAAACAAACTCCATTGATTTAAGTTGCAGAGAAAAACAGAGCTTTTTCAAGTCTAATCAGTGATACAAGAGAGAAGGATAGTAGTAAAGATGGAAGATCAAATTCATTGTCAAGCATAATTCGCGAGGCTTCAACTGCAGCAGAAGCTTTGGAGTGTTCTAGAGAAGCCACCAGTCCGCAGATAAAGGATTCAGTATGGGAAGAGTGAACTATGTTACACGGGTTTGAACTGCTTATTTGATATTTGGGCTATTGAGCCAGTTCATGTATCTGTTTCATAGATGGAGAATGTATAACTGAGAACATAGTGTATCAGAGTATATAATTCTTGTATTGATATCTTTCAAATGCTAATGACTTGAGAGTGCTTTGTCTTTCTATAGACATCCTAGTTTTGTCCATTGCAAACTCGCCCAAGTGAACTGATGAGTTAACTGCAAGAAAAAGAAAAAAAGTATAAAATATAAAAAAAGTGATAGATGTTATGTTGTGGATTATATTGATGATTGCAAATGTTTGTGAAATTTATAGATCCATATATATATATATATATATATGTTGAAAAACAGAGCTTGTTATTATGATCAAGAGAAAATTATAATTATTATAAATTTCTCTGCACTTTTATGTTGTACTTTTATGTGTTTTTTATTGAACATGTTATTTTTTGTCTACTTTTCTTGGCAACCAAACAAACTTTATACTTTATGGTTCACTTGAAATCCAAGGAAAATTTAGAGAAAATCTCTAGATTGGAATTCAAAGAATTTCTCTGGCCTTTCTAGAATTTCTTTGGAGAGAAATTCTCTAAAAAGTCCAAAGAGTTCTCTAGATATATGTATATTGCTTGGATTGATGTTCATGGTAAGTGATTTTCCCCAAGGCCTTTGTTGATGGCAGTAGAGTATTTGCAAAATTTATCTGGTTTGGTTAATTTTCTCTTCCTCGTTTAATTTTTTCTATAGTGTTCTATTTTCTCTAGATAGATAGAAGGATTTGAATGTTGATCCAGAGAGATTTGATGTTAGTCTAGAGAAATTTGAATATTAGTCCAGAGAAATTTGTGAAAGGTTCAAAGGTTTTTGATGTTAGTCCAGAGATCCAGAGAAATTTGAATGTTAGTCCAGAGAAATTTGAAAAAAGTTCAAGGTTTTTTTTGTTAGTCCAGAGATTCAGAGAAATTTGATGTTAGTCTAAAGAAATTTGAATGTTCAAGGTCTTGAACCTAGAGAAATTCCAAGGATTGCTTTGTATGTTGAATTCATTATAAATATAGACATAAATATGGTTATTGGATCAAGTCTCTTTTTGTACTATAAGAATAATGTTGGATCAAATCACTAAAGCCATCAAACTGCAGACAACACAAGTGAATTTCTCTGGTTGAAGGAGATTTTCTCTGGGTTTGAGTAAATTTCTCTAAGGTAGAGAGGGAAATTTCTCTAGGTTGAATCCAGAGAAATTCTCTGGTGAGATTTTCTCTGTGAATATGCATCCCAATCATTGAAGCTATCAAACTGCAGACAACACAAGTGAATTTCTCTAGTTTGAAAGGATTTTCTCTAGAGTTGAGTAAATTTCTCTAGGGTGAAGAGGGAAATTTCTTTGGGTTGAATCTAGAGAAATTCTTTGGTGAGATTTTCTCTATGACGTGTCCAGAGAAATTCTCTGGATCGAATTTTCTCTGGATCCATGTTGAGAGACTTTAGACATTATGAAAATATTAAATGTCTTTTATGCTATAAAATTTTAATACCAAGGACCTTAAAAAAAAAATCCCCTAAATTAAGTTGATCTAACAAAAAGATGATTAAAATATAAAAAAAAAATCAATGAAAATAAAAATAAAAATAAAAAAGGAATTGAGGCTAAAAAACTATTTTTAAAGACTTTAAAAAATGTTCTGTTGTTTTTTTTAATATATATATATGTATATATATTAGTAAATGTATATTAGACTTACATTGTAAGCCATTTTATTGATGAATATAATTTATAAATAAAAAAAAAATCTACCTTCATAATTTTTAGGGTAAATTACAAATACACTCCATGAGGTTTGCTTAAAGTACAAATTGCCTTTTGTGATTTAAAAAATTACAAACACCCCCTTGTTAAAAAAAGTTATCTAACACAATTAACTAAAAAAACAAAATTCATAATTGTTTTCCTATACAATAATAAAATTACCTAAATTATTAATTGAAACATATTTCTAACATCATTAAAAACTGTTAATTAATTTCATGATTTATTAATAAAATGGACGATTTGTTATGAAATTAGAAACCTCAGGGGGTGGAATGTAATTTTCAGAACTACATGGGGCAATTTTTATTTTAATCAAACCTCAGGAGTGTATTTATAATTTACCCTAATTTTTATTAGGGGAATTTTTTAAAGATCCTTATTATTAAGATTTTATAAGATAAATGACATGTAATATTTTCATAATAGTTGAGGTCTCTTAACATTTTTCCAGAAAAATTTCAGACAAAATTTTATGTGTTTTGAAATTTCTCTGGTTTTCTCTGTGTTTTAATTTTTTTTTTTTTTTTTTTTTATACTTTGAAATTTCTCTAATTTAAAATTTCTTTGATTTGTTCACAATTTTCAGAGTATTTTGATCAATTTTCTGTAATTTACTCATAATTTTTTCTATATTTTGACCAAACCAAAAATAATTATGTTTTCCACTAATTCCATCCATCAAACCAGTTCTCAAAAAGTACAGTATCAACTTGTTTTGCTCAAGCTATCAAATAATGATCTCACAACAGATTTTCACATGAATTAAACAAATTACCAACTAAAATAACTCACAATTGAATCAAATACTAGCTTTTAATTGAAAAATCACATGAATTAAACCATACATATTCTAAACCAAACAGCACAAGGAACCCTAGTTCTTTTGGTTGGAAATGATAGTTTGGTCAAACCAAAATGAATGATGTTCTACTCTCTTCTGAATATGGAGATACAAAAGAGCATTCATGGGAATACTCTTCTATTCTCTCTCTCTCTCTCTCTCTCTCTCTCTCTCTCTGTGTTACGATTTCGCTGTTGCTCGGCAATAATGGTGATGAGAGGGGAGATTCGCACCGAGTAGTACGGCCGAGCTCAACTTGACGGATTGCACGGCGCTTTGCTAACTTGGCTCTTGATGTGGTCGGTAGTATGACTGGCGCGGTCGGAGGAGTTGACCGGCCGGGCGTCCGTGGTCAGCCGAGCTATGCCCCGTACTCACTGATAGAAGCCCTAGGTAGCGGTTAACCGAGATAAGTGGCAACCCGAGCTACGCCGTCTGCGCGATCGGAGTTGGTGCACCCAGGCCCGATCAGTCAATGAGCGGCTCCCCGTGACCGAGATTGGAAGAAGAACGGTTTGAGGCCGGCATGCCTCGCAACCGGTTGATCATGAGAACCGACCAATAATAGTTCGGTCCCGATGGTCAGACTCTCATCTATTTCCGGGTAATAAGTCGGTAGCTCATAGCGCGGTTGATTGCGCGTGATGGCGATTTTCCACAAGTGTTAGGCCGGTCGTGGTACTCCGGTTAAGAGTGCCACCTGGGCCAATAGCGTGGACGATAGGACATCTGCTCCACCCACGCCTCAATACCGTTGGGCAGTTCTGCATGTACTGGTAGGAGGACAAGACCTTTACACGTGTAAGGTGGTGAGAGGCGAGCACTGCCACCTGTCCAGGGGAGGACAACAGAGGTGGTGCGCGCACGATCTCAGAGCTGCGTGGCCAGCTTAGATATAGAGAAGGAAGACAAACGTTCATGGTATGCGAATTCACTCTCAAAAAAAAAACTCCTCCTCTCTGAAATTCTCCTTCTCCCTGAAAGCGGTCTGACTTGAGCGTCGGAAGGTCTTTCCGGCACACCACTGCCGGGCAGCTCACCATTTTTGTGTCGCAGAGATAGACGCCGTTGACGGAAGCTTGACGTTCAAGGCGTACGGAGAGCAAAGGATTTTTCGCCCCCGTACAATTGGCGCCGTCTGTGGGAAGTCTTTGATAATTAACCCTTGTTCTTCGAGCTTTTTCAGCCGTTTCCATGGCCAACAACGAAGAAGTTCCGCTGTCCGTCGTCGATGGTGTTACTCCGGAGTATGTCCGAAGAAGAGATGGCCTCCCAAATGTTCCAGCCATGGCGGGCCTAGAAACTTCTTCGCGAGGAGCGCGCGACAAGCGTGGGAGGAGTTCAGATCGTTCGCAGAGTCCAGAAGGCCGCCGGCGCCGGGGGGAGTCCCATACACAGCGCCTGGAGCTCAAACTCAAAGACCAAGACGCCCTCATTCGCAAGATGGCGGCGGAGATGGAGCTGCCGAAGCGCCAGATTAAGGGGAAGGGTGTTGCTGGAGAGGGCAACCTCAGTGAGCGCACTTCCTCCCCTCGTTCTAGCAGTCGTCGCCAGAGGAGGACTCACTCTATCTCCATCACCAGGAACTATGGGGTGGGAGATTCCGACCAGAGAGAGGGCAGATCCCTCACTCACGATAGCACTTACCATCCCTCACGCCCGACGCCGACGTCGCGATCTTCTTTCTTCACACGTTCCGGGGACTTGAGGGATGTGTTGGAGGAGAGAGCGCGCCGTCGAGAGGCTCAGAGGGTGCCGGCGCTACAGAGGTTGAGTGCCCCAGTTCATCGCAGCGAAGAGGTGGTGATGCCGGCACCCAGAGTCATGGCCCCTGCTCTAGTGGACAAGGAGCTGGCGAGACTTACAGCCACGCCGCTGTCTCCAGAGATCGAGGGTACACCACTTCCCGCCGGATTCCACCAGCCAAAATTCACTCTGTATGACGGCAAGACGGATCCGTACATACATGTGAGTCATTACCGGCAAGTCATGGCAGGCCACCGGCGCAACGACGCCCTGATGTGCCTCATATTCCCAGCAAGCTTGGGAGAGCTGGGTTTGAAGTGGTTCGAAAGGCTCCCGGAGAGGAGTATAGAGGGGTGGCAGCAGCTAGCGGAAGCCTTCGTCACCAGATTCAAGACCAACACTCGAACGCCGAAGGAGGTCGATCATCTCCTAGGCGTCAAGATGGAGTCTGGGTGTTCGCTGAAGGCTTACAACGCCAAATACTGGGAAACATACAACGAAATTCTCGACTGCCCTACCAACCTGGCGATCACTCAATACAAGCGAGGTCTTCCAGTCGGACATAGGCTGCGAGATTCGCTCACCATGCGTCAACCTACGACTATGGAATCCTTGATGCAACGGATCAATGAACACATCCGTGTGGAGGAAGACGCTGCCTCTGCGACCGAGAAGATGAATCCGGTCGTGGCGGACAGGAAGGTGGCTGGAAAAGTCCACTCGGTCGGGCAGGAGGATAACCGCCCGAGCGACCGGTCAAAAGATCAACGCCGTGGACCAAACCGAGATGACCGAAACAAGGGGCGCAGGAATGACCGAGCTGACACGCCTCGCGACGCAGCCGAGGATGCCAAGAGAAAATTGAAGGCGCGGATAGGGATTACCACTGTCTTCAAAATTCCCATCTACCGCATTTTGAGCGAGATTCGAGGGGAACCTTTTGTCCGTTGGCCGGCCAAGCTGGGGAGCGCGCAGCGGGGCTTCAATCCAAAGTATCGCTGCACCTTCCACGAAGAACGGGGGCACCGGACAGAAGATTGCTTACCGCTCAAACAGCATTTGGAGGAGTTGGTGGCGGCGGGACACCTTGACCAATATATTTATGGGGGAGTCAAGGCCGCGCCAACTGGTCAAACCGAGCCAAACGAAATGGCCGCCCTAGAAGCACCCCCGCAAGGTGTGATCAACGTCATCCATGGCATCATTGAACCAGCAAGAGTCTGCGAGCTTAGGGGGATGATAAAGAAGGCCGAGCACATGAGGGAAGTGCTCTCTGTCCAGCCCGCCGTAAAGAAGGGGAAGACCGAGGAAAAGGACATCCTCTCGTTTTCGACCAAAGATTTGGAAAGGGTTCAGATGCCGCACAATGATGCCTTGGTGGTGACTTTACGCGTCAAGGATTTCGATACCAAAAGAATTTTGATCGACCAGGGGAGTTTGGTCGAAATAATGTATTATGACGCGTTCAAACAAATGAAGTTGGAAGACAAGGATTTGGCTCCTGCGACATCTCCTTTGGTCGACTTCAACTCACAACCAGAATGGCCGATTGGGAAGATTATTCTACCGGTCAAAGCAGGGTCGGTCGTAAAGCAGGTCGAGTTCTGGGTGCTCAAAGTTCCATCTACTTACAATTTAATCCTGGGCAGAGGCTGGTTACACGCCATGCAAGCAGTTGCGTCTACTTTTCATTAAGTCATGCGCTTCCCGGCACCGAGCGGACAAATAGAGGAAGTCTGGGGAGACCAAGTGATGGCCAAACAGTGCTTCGTTGCGGTAAATGGCAGCCGAGCAGCCAAAGGGTTTGTCCAAATGATCGAGGGGCCGGAAGGAAAGGAGGTCCTCGAAGATGTGGGAAGGAAAGCCGAGGAAAAATCGATCGAAGATTTGGTGGAGGTGCGCATTGAGGAGAATGATCCAACCAAGTTCTTCCTTTTGGGATCGTCATTGTCCAGTGCCGAGCGGTCAGAATATGTCAAATTCTTGGTTTCCAACTTGGAGGCTTTTGCGTGGACGCCTTACGACATGCCTGGCGTCGATCCAAGCTTCATTTGCCACCAGTTGAATGTCTTCCCCAATGCACGGCCAGTTATCCAAAGAACGCGCCGCTCAGCCTTGCACCATGCTGAGGTGGTGGCGGAAGAAGTAAAGAATTTGTTGGAAGCTGGAGCGATAGAGGAGGTGCAGTACCCTCGGTGGATATCTAATACGGTGGTCGTCCCCAAGAAGAACGGCAAGTGGCGAGTCTGCGTCGACTACAAAACTGTCAACCGGGCTTGCCCAAAGGATAGTTTTCCCCTCCCTCGAATTGACCAGCTGGTGGACTTAACCGCTGGCCATCAGAGGTTCAGCTTCTTGGATGCATATCGCGGTTATCATCAGATAGCCATGTATGAACCAGACAGAGAGATCACGTCATTCACCACCCTCAGGGGCTTATACTGTTACAAGGTCATGCCATTCGGACTAAAGAACGCTGGGGCAACCTTTCAGCGAATGGTGACAAAAATGTTCGCTCCTCTCCTGGGCCGAACTATGGAGGCCTATATTGACGATATGGTGGTGAAGAGTAAGAAGAAGTCCCAGCACCTCGCCAACCTAGCAGAAATGTTTGCCATACTCAAGCGCCACAAGCTTCGCTTGAATGCCTCTAAGTGCGCCTTTGGGGTTGGCACGGGGAAATTCCTAGGTTTTCTGGTCACAAACCGAGGAATTGAGGCCGACCCATCGCAAATCAAGGCAATACAAGAGTTGGAGCGCCCGAACTCCACGAAGGACGTGCAATATCTTGCCGGGATGGCAGCCGCGCTGAATAGATTTATCAGCTGGTCTTCGGATCGTTGCAGGCCCTTCTTCAAAACTTTGAAATCCAAGTTCTTTTGGGATGAAGAATGCGACCGTGCGCTTGCAGACTTAAAGGCTTACCTCTCCTCAGCCCCAATTTTGGTCACGCCCCAATCGGGCGAAGAGTTGTACTTGTACTTGGCCGTTTCTGAACACGCGGTGAGCGCCGTATTGGTTCGTGCTGAAGGCATCCAGCACCTACCAATCTTCTATGTAAGCAAGACTCTGCTCCCAGCCGAAACAAGATACCTTTCCTTGGAAAAATTGGCGTTGGCACTAATTATGGCATCAAGAAAGCTGGCGCACTAATTTTCATGCCCATACAATCGTAGTGTTGACCGAGTTCCCGCTCAAGGTGCTCTTCGAAAAAGCGGACTTCACTGGGAGAATTCTGAAATGGGCCGTGGAATTGGGCCAATACGACATCAAGTTCAGACCGCGCACCGCGATTAAGGCACAAGCACTAGCGGACTTTGTGGCGGAATTTGCCCCTGGGACGCACACCGGTCTGCCCAATTGACTTGGTCGGCGCGGATTTGGCGCAACCCATGGTTCTGGCAACGGGAACAAATGATGGCCTGCAAGAGGAAGCCGAGCAAAACTCAACCGGACTACCTAAGGCCGACGGCTCGCTGGAAGGCGAGACCAACCCGGGTAAAGAAAGAGACCAGAATGAACCAACCAGGGACTTTGATTTAAGGAGTTCCCAGAATCCCTCCGATTGCTGGAAGCTGTTCATCGGCGAGATGTGGAAGCTCTTCGTTGATGGGGCCTCCAACAGACATGGGGCCGGGCTAGGAATTGTGCTGACTTCCCCGGATGGGCTCATTATAGAGCAAGCAATTACGCTCGGCTTCCCAACTTCCAACAATGAAGCGGAGTATGAGGCCCTCCTTGCCGGGCTGAGAAGTGCATTGAGAATGAAGGTCACAGCCCTTATGGTGTTCAGTGACTCCAAGCTGGTGGTCAATCAAGTCTCAGGGGAGTATGAGGCCAAAGATGAAAGAATGGCCAAGTATCAGGCGCTGGTGCGAGCGGAAGTCAAGAAGTTCGATGCCATCAGAGTTGAACAGATCAACCGCGAAGGAAACAGCACGGCCGATGAATTGGCTGGTCTTGCTTCCACTCAGACAACCTTTCCCAATCCCTTGATGATTGAATTTTTACCTCGGCCAAGCATTGAGGAAGTCGAAGCAACCGAGGTACTCTGCACCGACTTGGGACCTTCCTGGATGGACCCCATCATCGCCTTTCTGAAAGATCAAATTCTACCGGAAGAAAAGAAGGTGGCCCACAAAATCCGGGCTAAGTCAGAGCGGTTTTGGCTCTCCCCGTCCGGAGCCTTGTATAAGAAGTCTTTCACGGGGCCGTATCTGAAGTGTGTCCACCCCTCTAAGGTGGAAGCTTTCCTCTATGAAATCCATGAAGGCATCTGCGGCAGCCATACTGGAGGCAGATCTCTAGCATACCGGGCTATCTCGCAGGGCTATTGGTAGCCATGCATGCAAGCGGACGCGCAGAAGTATGTTCGAAGATGCGAGAAATGTTAGAAGTTTGCTCACCAGATCCACCAGCCAGCAAGGGAGTTACTCTCGCTCACAAGTCCTTGGCCGTTCGCACTTTGGGGATTGGATATTGTTGGACCACTCCCAGTTGCACCGGGCAATCGTAAGTTTTTCATCGCCGCCACTGATTATTTCACCAAATGGGTGGAGGCCGAGCCACTGGCAACCATTAAGGAGAAGAATGTTAAGAAATTCGTTTGGCAAAATGTGATCACTCGCTTCGGCATACCCAGGGCGCTCATCTCAGATAATGGTACTCAATTCGATGGCAAACTCTTTCGCGGATTTTGCGAAGAGTTGAAGATTGAGTTTTATAATTCAACCCCGGCTTATCCTCAATCGAATGGTCAAGCAGAGGCCTCAAACAAGACCATCCTGGACGGGTTGAAGAAGCGGCTTGAGAAGGCAAAAGGAAAGTGGGTTGAAGAGCTTCCTAATGTGCTATGGGCATACCGCACTACACCAAGACGGTCGACCGGGGAAACATCGTTCGCTTTGGCCTATGGTATGGAGGCCATCATCCCACTAGAAATTGGCATGCCAACCATCCGCTCAGAAAGTTTCCAGCCCGACCTGAACAATGAAGCCGTGGCACTAGAGCTGGACCTTGCAGAGGAAAGACGAGAGCGCGCATTGATCCATATAGCGGCCTATCAGCAAGAACTCTCTAAAAAATACAACAAGGCAGTGCACCCCAGGCTATTCAAGATTGGGGATTGGGTCCTAAGGAAGGTGCTTGGCAACACGGTGGTCCCTGGCGAAGGCAAACTTGGTGCAAATTGGGAAGGACCATACAAGGTGGTTGGTCTTGCTGGTAAGGGGGCATACCATCTGGAAGATTTAGATGGCAAGACCGTCCCCAGACCATGGAATGCGGCCAACCTTAAGGTCTTTTACTTTTGAAATGTAATCTGTTTATGTTGCTTAGCTTTTGCAGACCCCTAGCCCTTTGGCATTTGATGTAAGAGATGACAATGTTTTTGTAATGAAAATTCGTTTTGCTTGTATGGTATTTGTCCAATGATATAACAAGACACAAGGGGCAATTATGGGTGAAAGGGGCAAGAACCGGATTACGTATAACCGGACTGTTTTCTCCGGAATGGGAGCAGACCGCACGAACAGTTGCGTATGGAACAATGCGCATTAAGGCCGAGCTGGTTTTGCTCGCCCAGTGGGAATGTTGGCGGCATGACCAACCTGACTGAAACATTGGTGAATTGCCCAATGTAGGAGCCGAGCTGATTTTGCTCGGCCCATCTAACATATTGGTGAATTGTCCAATATGGGAAACGAGCTGATTTTGCTCGGTGGAATTGGCAATGCTAGTGTCTTGCCCAGAAATTATAAGGTCGAGCTGAATTTGCTCGGCCGAAGGGAAATATGGGCATATTAAACAACTTAAACGAGCAGGCTAGTTTTTGTTCGGCTGACTAGGTGTTGTCAACCGAACAAGGCCGAGCAGATTTTTGCTCGGCCGAGTACAAAATATCATTTCATTTGGAAATCAAGGAATTGCAAGGATACGAGAAGGCTGACTATTTGTGCGGTCTCGCCGACCTGCCAGTTAGTTAAAGTGCGAGCAAGAAATTCAAACATACTCAAGCCGAACAGAAATAACAGATGTACGAGCAAAAAGTTACATTTCGTTGATAGAAGTTCAGTACAAAAGGGGGGCGTAGCCCGGTTACATGCAAAAAGAAGAAAACGAAAAACGAAGGAAAGCAAGAAAATGAAAAAGAAATCTTCAGTCCAGGTCAAGGTCAACATTCTGGTCGGCTCCCTCCACCGTCGGCTCGGTACACTGCGTTGTTTGCTCGGGCAGGACCTCTTTGGCCTCATTGTCAGTGCCTTCCACCGAGACGACCTCCCGGTCAATCGCTTCATCTTCAGCATTTTGAGATGCTTCGGGTGGAGTTTGCTCGGCTTCTTTCTTGGCGGCGGCCGCTTCCTCAGCCTCTTTCCTTGCCTCCGCTATGAGACGGTTTTGTTCGGCCTTGGAGTACGCCTGCAGGTAGACCGGGATATAGGCAGGGGGAGGGTTGAGGAACATGTCAGAATCCTGACCAAGGCCAACTTTCTCCACGGCAGCTTTCCAGCCGCACTGGAAGAAGATGTCCTTGGTCGCCTGGACCTGACGCTCGTAGGTTTTCTCCCCCTGCTGGTATCCTCGGTCCTCCGCGTCATCGACCGCCTTGTCCATGGCCTCTTTGTTCGCATCGCGGAGTTTCCTCAGCTCGGTGAGGTACCGAGCTTTAGTAGACTTCATGGCCTTCTGCTTGTCCGCTTCAGCTCGGTCCACTTTCAGCTGCAATGCATCCCGCTCGGCCGCCATCTCCTCTTGCGCGGCCTTGAGTTTCGCTATCTCGGCCACATGTGACTTATTCTCTGAGATGGCATCTCGCAGGCTTTGACGCAGCTTGATCATCCTGTCGTGCGCCAAATAGTTCTTCTGCGCGGCCTGCAAACCAGCGCACAATTAAGTATGACGAGAAACCGAGCAAAAAACCGAACAATAACTTGAAGAAAAAGGTGGAGAACTTACCAGCACGATGTCTTTCGCCGCCGAGCGAAGGACCTTGAGGTCAGATAGCTCGTCGTGCTTTTTCATATCGGCGGGCAGGATTAACCCCTTGGTCATATTAAAGCCAAGCGAGTACTCCTTGTCCGCGTCGACCGAGTCTTCGGCAGAGACTGCTCGGCCCTGGTAGACAAACTCGGGCGCCCAGACCGAGGGGGCAGCAGGGCCCTTGCCCTTGGATTTGCGGGGAAGTGGCTGCTCGATCTGGTCGCCCAGCTAGGTGGAGGCGACTTCTGTGGAATCTTCATCAACTAGGCTCTGGCCGGCCTTTTCCTTTCTTGGCCTCTTCCTTGCCCGGCCAGCCTGTTGCTCGCTGGCAAGGGCGAGCACCGCCCCTTCTTTTTGCCCGGCGGGGGTGGAAGATGTTCCCCCGGTGGTTTCTGGAGGTTGGGATTCGCCTTCGTCCCCAGTGATCATGGACTTGATAGCTCGGATTTTCGCCATCTCTTGCTCGGCGGTGAGCGGAACCAATCTGATCGGCAGTAGATTTGGATCTGGCTCTGGAGATGGAGCGCGCAGAAAGTCAGTCACGCGACTTTTGCGCGGCGCTTGGTAGTGATATGTTTGCTCGAAGCCGAGCAGTTTTGAGGCTTCTCTCTCTTCCTCGGGGACTTGGAGTAGAGCTCGGATCGCTTCGGGGTTGGCCTGGCGGTAGTCCGCTGCAAGGTACTTATCTGCAGAAAAAGACAAGTGTCAGATCAGTGCCAAATGACAGTAATGAAATGCAGAATGAAACTAGCACGGTCGGCCGGACCACTTACCAGCGCTACCGAAATCCTTTCTAATGTACCAGCCCGGTATGGGCGCCTCGGTGTCCTCGTAGTTACCGGACACCCAGAGGAAGTCGTCATCATTGGCCTCTTTGTCCGGGTTGCCTTCAATGAGTTTTGCTCAGCCCTTCTTAACTTTGAGGTACCAGCAAAACCCACTTTTATTTCGGCTGAGGCTGTATTGATGGAAAATCTCTGCGAGGCCGAGATTGAGACCGAGCCTTCGGTTCAGCTCGGCGACGCCGTTTATTATTTTATATGTGTTATTTGAGACCTGGGTTGGGCAAAGCCCTGTCTGCCGCAAAAATTCGCAGATCAAGGGTTGCACGGGAAAACGCAACCCTCCTTCAACAATAGATACGACCGTGAAGGGGCACCGGTCTAGGTCCCCCCAAGGAGTATCTCCCTTCTTGCCGAGCTCTAGGACGACGTCGTCAGGAATATTGTACTCCTCTCGAAACTCCGCCATCGCCCCGGGCGAGCTAACCCTAAAGCGGTATTTGCCCATCTCGGTTTTATTTTGATGTATTGTATCTCGGTTTTATTTGCTAAATCGGCCGAAAAGGTTGTTGTGGTTGCTCGGTCTTTGAGCTCCACCAGTTATAATGCCGAAGGGCTTGGTCGGTCCTACTTGTTCTGCATATTGAAAAAGGCCAAGGGTTAGCACGGCAGATATTGCGCGGCTCCAAATGGAAATAGCTCAGGGAAGGATTTGGTGTTTAGATCAGTCTCAGCTCGGTTTAACTACATGTGCTTAAATCCTTCTAGTTCATTTATTGCACGGTCAAGACCAGTTCAAAGATCTATCTGGTTTTCAGCTCGGTCAAGGTTCAAGGCGGGGCTTCAGTCCAGTTGAGGTTAGAAGTGGAGACCACAAATTTTAGCTCGGTGGAGATGTAATGATGGATCTGTTTGAACCCTCAGCTCGGTCTCAGGCCGTGGTTTCCGCGTTTTAGTTCGGTTTACTCTACTCGCCTATCTAATGTGGCACACAGCCCGGTTGCAGCCCCTACGAGAAGCCACAAACTTGTTTTTGCTCGGCTACATCCCTAATGGCGGATCTAAATGAGCTTTTTGCTCGGTTTTACCCAGTATTCGTCTGATTCATCCAGTTCTTCCTAGGTTCGTGGCTCACTCACTCAACCTAAGGCAAAACAGGGGCACGAAGAGTTCCCCTACTCTACCATTCCCATTTTCCTAGAGTTTGCCAGATCTAATGGTCCCAAACAAAGGAAAAACATAGAGAACAATGGAGCAAAGACGCAGAACAAGCATGAAAACAGCAGGTGAAAGGCAAGGAAGAGCGGTTTAGAGAGCTTACTAGAAACGAATGAAGAACGAGGTGGGGTCTTCGAGCTTTGGTGTAGTGCTGGAAACGGCAACAATGGGCGAGGACAGCAGCAGCTTCTCAGAGGTTTTGGAGGCTAGGGTTTGGGGGGCGTCTGAGAGAGAAGATGAATAGTGAAGGGTCTAAAACCCTTCGTATGGGGTTTAAAGAGTGGGGGGAAACCCAAACGGCTGCGCCGTTTGAACTCTGCGCGTGCCAGACGGTTGGCTGCACGACCCAGTGGCCTGGTGACACGTGGCACTGGCAACGCGGCTGTCAGTACGGTTGTACGACCTTTGATGGGACAGCGGTGGTAATCGCCGGCCAATTGAGTTTGCTCGGCGGCGGAAGTGTTCCCAATTCAACCATTGCACGGCGACAAGCGTTGCCCTATTCTAGCTCGGCCTGGCGAGGGTGCAACTCGATCATAGCTCGGACACGTTGGTAAACCCAATCACGATGACTCGGATGGGTTTAAGGGGCAATTGAGAGGGGAGATTCGCACCGAGTAGTACGGCCGAGCTCAACTTGACGGATTGCACGGCGCTTTGCTAACTTGGCTCTTGATGTGGTCGGTAGTATGACTGGCGCAGTCGGAGGAGTTGACCGACCGGGCGTCCGTGGTCAGCCGAGCTATGCCCCGTACTCACTGATAGAAGCCCTAGGTAGCGGTTAACCGAGATAAGTGGCAACCCGAGCTACGCCGTCTGCGCGATCGGAGTTGGTGCACCCAGGCCCGATCAGTCAATGAGCAGCTCCCCGTGACCGAGATTGGAAGAAGAACGGTTGGAGGCCGGCATGCCTCGCAACCGGTTGATCATGAGAACCGACCAATAATAGTTCGGTCCCGATGGTCAAACTCTCATCTATTTCCAGGTAATAAGTCGGTAGCTCATAGCGCGGTTGATTGCGCGTGATGGCGATTTTCCACAAGTGTTAGGCCGGTCGTGGTACTCCGGTTAAGAGTGCCACCTGGGCCAATAGCGTGGACGAGAGGACATCTGCTCCACCCACGCCTCAATACCGTTGGGCAGTTCTGCATGTACTGGTAGGAGGACAAGACCTTTACACGTGTAAGGTGGTGAGAGGCGAGCACTGCCACCTGTCCAGGGGAGGACAACAGAGGTGGTGCACGCACGATCTCAGAGCTGCGTGGCCAGCTTAGATATAGAGAAGGAAGACAAACGTTCATGGTATGCGAATTCACTCTCAAAAAAAAAACTCCTCCTCTCTGAAATTCTCCTTCTCCCTGAAAGCGGTCTGACTTGAGCGTCGGAGGGTCTTTCCGGCACACCACCGCCGGGCAGCTCACCATTTTTGTGTCGTAGAGATAGACGTCGTTGACGGAAGCTTGACGTTCAAGGCGTACGGAGAGCAAAGGATTTTTCGCTCCCGTACAGGTGATGAGAAACAGAACAAGCTTGGCCAAAAGGAAACTGAGGGAGTCATCGTATTGTTCGGTAATATTTCTTTCTTCAATACATGGCAGATACTATGATCGATGTTATTGCCTCCAGTGTTGAAGCGGGTTATAATCCCTTTCATTATTAAAAATTAGAAAAGGATATTAGATTAAATATCTCTTTTTATTTTATATATATATATATATATACATATATAAAAACAATCACTCTGTGCAGTTTTAATTTTCAGAATTCACTTTTTAAAAAAAATTAATTTTTTGTTTTTTCATATTTTTTTAATATTATAAGTAAATTTTTTAATTTTTAGACATACCTAACATAAATACACTTAAAAAGTATAATATTTGTGAAAAAAATCTTTAAAAAATTCACTAAATACAAAAAAAATAAATAAAAAATGAAAATTCAATACATTTTTCGTATTTTGTGTATTTATTAATTTTTAAAAATATTTTTTTACAAATATTTTACTATTTAGATATATTTAAGTAAGGTGCATATAAAAAAATTATAAAAAAAATTGCTAAAAATTTTAAAAATATTCCCTAAAACCAAAAAAACACAAAAAAAAACAAAATACTCAATTTTTAAAAAACTAATTTCAGAAAACTAAAATCAAACACACTAAATAACATTTACATATTAAATTAAATCGATGTTGTTATGTAATATGTAACATAAATCAATGTTATGTAAACCGTATATTGTATGAATACTTAGTCAATAAAGAATTTTTAAAATTTAAAGGGACCATTTTACATGCATTGTAAGAAATTAAAAATAATAATAAATTCAAAGAGTAATAAAATAATTTTAAAATATTTAGGGGGCTGCCCACTTTGGCCCTCCCTAGACTACATGTTCTTAAAAATAAAAAATTACAAAATGTTTGGGAAAAAAATGCTAAAGACAAAAAATAAGCCAAGTTTTTAAGACATTTTTTAAAAAAAATAATAATAAAATTTGGCTTATTTTTGTTTTTTTAATAAAAATTTTTCAATTTTTTTAAACATTTGGACCATTTGACCTAGTCAAATTTAAAAAAAGAGAAATGTTTTTTAGCACTAAAAATTTTAGCACTAATGCCCCTAAATTTCCAATTTTGGTAATTCTGTTTTTTTTTTTTTTTTCTTTGCCTTGTGTTTTTTTTTTTTTTTTTTGCCTTTTTTGGATTTTCGGGGCATTAGTGCCCCCAAATTCGGGGCACCAATCAAGTTTGTTTAAAAAAATTAAATTTTTTGACATAACTTATTTTTACCAATGACAAAAGTTAAGAAAAAAATTATAAGGTGTAGTCAAAAGAGATAGGATTCGCCTTGGCCTAGCAATAAAATATTTTATTATTGAGCGTTGACTTTTGTTATTACATATTCCACCCTCTCTAGGCACATCAAAGATCCTCTAGAGTGTTTTTTTTTTAAAGTTTTCTAAAGTAGTGTATTGTGTAGTTGAGATTTAATGCTGAAAAATTGATGTGACTTGTCATTAAATCTCAACCACACAATACACCACTCTAAGAAACTTTAAGAAAAAAACACTATAGAGAATTCTTGTTCCTCTAGGCATGGTGCTCATATTCAAATGTCATTTTATGTGGTGTAACTTTGCCTATTCCTCTTATCCATTGTTTTAAAAAAATAAAAAATAATAAAAACAAATTTCCATTCCACAAATCTCTCTTGGAATCTCTCTTTCCCCACGTGAGTTACAAGCAGATTACAATCATATCCAGCTACAGCAACTGCACTGATAAGTCTAAAGTGACATATCATGCGGACACTTGAGCGATTTTTAATGGTTGGTTTGTTTTTAGGATGAATGAGATTATAGTTAGCGGGAAGATTAAGAAAAATTTATATTTATTTATGTATATTTTAGTGAGGGAATTAATTACATAAAATATCATAAATATTTTTTGATATTTTTGATATATTTTAATATTAAAAATTATATTTTATAAATATTATTATATTAAATTATTTTTATATAAAACAAATATGAAATAATGAGTGAGAGGAAAAAAATCAAAGCAGCCCACGGTTTTCCAAAACCTCCCATGGTTTTGAAACAGTGTATTGAAGATTCTATCCACTTAATGTTGCTTCATTCACCATTAAGAGAGGTTTGCCTCCATCCATCAACATGGGTAATTATTTGGTAGTCTCGGCGTACGGTTACGTGATATTTTATGATAATATGATTAGTGAAAAAAAATAGAATATTAATTATTTATGTTAAGTGCTTGAGAAACATAAAGGGGCATTATGAATGGTGATTGGTAACATGTGATACTCCGGGATTATTGTATAATTTTTTCATCAATAGAGCTTTGTCGATAACACTGACGGGAAGCGAGAATGAGATCATCAACGCAACAACAATGATCATCACCGTCAATAATGACGACGACGGTGATCATCAACATCAATAGCGATTATCAACGTAGATCTTTTCATGTATGATTTGTTTTTTTTTGCAAATTCCTAAGTTTGAAATACAGTTGAATACAACTGGGGGTGGTGGCCTTGTGGACAATGCATTGCGTTCCACAAGGGTGAGTCAGGATCGAATCATGGGGGCGCCCTCTCTCTGCGGAGACTCTGCGCTGTACTCCAATCGATACATGGCCTCTGTGGCACGTGGATGAGGTCTATTGGGTGCCTCGATGGTGGGTCCATTCCTATGAATTTGATTAAATCTGACCAGTAACAGGTTACTCAGGAGTCAAGACCCGCAGATGTTATGATGTCCCCACAGAATATCCTTTTTTTACGTTCATAAAAAAAATTTAAAAAGAAGTACAGTTGAATGATCATCAACTTCAACACGATTTTTTTTCCTTGCAAATTTTAATTTCGACAATATGAAATACAGTTGAGTTAGATGATGTGGCTAAACCTTGTTGTGGGCAAAATCGTCTTTTACACTGTTATAACAATGGCTTGATCTGCAATACCAAGTCTCTTGGGCCTATGCTAATCCGCTCGTTGAAGGGGATTCAGAGTCCTAACAAACTATCAATACGGTGACTATTTTGCAAACAAACGTGATATTGTGAATCACACCTCACTATTAATCCTAATCCCAAACTAAACTCTCTAAAAATTTTAAAAGTTTAGGTTAACATAGAGAACTGAGAATAGAATACATATGTAAATATTTTATTTTCCTTCTGTTCTTTCTACACGTAGCACAACTGTTAAAAAAAATTTCTTAGATTGCATGATAAGCTAGAGCCCCCTTGATGATTTTTAAAATGCTATGGTACCATTTTGTTCGCATGGAATTTTTTCTAAATCCTCATAAGTGAAATTTATGATGCGCAATCCCAATAAGAGACAAATCGTACAGCTCCCCCATTATAAACTTTATAGTTGAAGAACATAAGAAAAAAAGTTTTTTAATTCAAGTCCTCTTGCACTTCCAACATCATTTGACCAAAGTAACCCCAGCACTAATAGTTTTTTTTTTTTTTTTTGAACGAAGCACTAATAGTTTGTTATGTTATTTTTAAAATGATTTAAAAACTTTAAAATTTAATAATTTTTTACTTATATGTCTGTTTTTCATAAAATTTATATTTTTAAAATTCTCTTATTAAAATCTATCAAATAAGATTTATAATGAATATGAATTCAAAAAATATATATATATATATAATTTTATTGACCAAACTCAGAAAAATTTTACTAAAATCAATTAAATGTCACTGTAATTGACTTTAAGTTTCACTGATAAAATTGCTCACAGAAATTTCAAAATTACTTAGAATCCCTCAGAGAAATTTCAAAATTACTTATTTTCTCTTAAAGAAATTTTAGAAATTGAACAATTGATAAATCAGTGAAATTTCTTTGACTTTTAGTCAAAAAACTTAGTGAATTTTTTTTTCTTTTCAAAATTTCACATTCATCATAGATCTTATTTGATAGATCTCGGCGAGATGATTCTAAAAATATAAATTTTACAAAATACGGAGTTTCAGATCAAAAGTTGTTAAATTTTAAAGTTTTGAAACACATTCCAAAATACAATTTGTCTACAATAAAGAGAGAAGATGCTAGAATTTCATGATACCAATTGTTAGAAGGGCATTCTTGACATTTATATTGAAATTTGTCCTTATCTTCATGAAATTTCAAATCTTAGGGATTTTAACTAGCAATCGAATTATGGTTGTCCTTAAATTCTTACACAAATATGTAGAGAGATTCCTCCTTAATTTTTCCTCACAGAATATTATGTTATTTAGTTATAGAAGTTATGAATATGCGAATAATTTATAATGTGCACCCCTGAAAAGAGTATATCGTAAGAAATATGATGCCACTTGGTGGTAAAAATTACAAAAAGGCTATGCACCCTTAAAATGAAAATGATCATTATTGTGGCTATGTTATGAATAAAAAATTATATATTTTGTGGTAAAAAAAAAATTAACAAATATGAAGTTTACATGATTGAAAGATTCTTTAGCACTTATTGAAAAAAAATAATACTATATGCATCAATTAGTACACCAACTAGTGCACTAATTGATGATGTGACATAATTTAAGAAATTTTTAATATTTATAATTTGTATAATGAGTGAGGTCAATAATAATGTCATAACTAGTATTAATCCACTAGTTATACTAATTAGTATATGTAGCACTACCGTATTGAAAAAAATATCTTCATATATAAGTCTAGATTTTTTGTTCTACTACAAGAAAATTACGAATTCTCTCCAAAACACCCATATGGATTATCTAACACTTCTTCTTGTACTGTCCTTTGTGTGGACATGCATTCATGTCTTCCGGTCTAGCTCTGCCGGCCGGGCCGGGCTTCCCCCAGGCCCAAACCCTTTTCCGATCATCGGAAACATTCTAGCACTTGGCAAAAGACCCCATGAATCACTCTCCAATCTCTCCAAAATTTATGGCCCTCTAATGTCCCTCAAGCTAGGGACCATGACAACCATTGTTGTATCATCACCAAGTATTGCCAAACAAGTGCTACAAAAACATGACCAAATTTTCTCTAGCCGAACACTTCCAAATGTTGTCCAAGTACTCAACCACCACAAAGCTTCCATAGTGTGGTCGTCGTCGTTGAGCCCTTGGCGAAACCTCCGAAAGATATGCAAGGAACACGTGTTCTCCACGCGTTGCCTCGATGCAAACCAAGGCCTTAGGCAAAAAAAGGTACAAGAGCTTCTTGATTACGTCAAACTAAGATGTGAAAACGGTGGATATTGGAAAGGCTGCTTTTACAACCACCCTTAATTTGCTATCAAACACCTTCTTCTCCATTGACATGGCTCACCTTAACTCAATCTTTTCTCAAGAGTTTAAGGATTTGGTATGGGCTCTAATGGAAATTGCTGGGAAACCTAATATTGCAGACTATCTTCCATTGCTTAAATTGATTGACCCAGAAGGTTTACAAGGTCAGACAAAATGTTATATACAAAGGTTATTTGATATATTTGATGGGATTATTAATCAAAGGTTGCAATTAAGAGCTTCTGTGTCTTCTCCAACTATTGATGATTTCCTAGAGGTGCTTCTCAATCTCAGGAAAGAAAATGATACCCGGTTGAGCTGCGATGACATAAAACACTTATTTCTTGTGAGTAAATATGAACAAATAAACTTTCTTTCTTTTTTTCCTATGACTTTTTCATTTGGATAAAATCATGTTCATGCTTTTTATGGAATTTTTGAACAATTTGATCCATAACACTGAAATAATAGTTTTTTTCTTCTTTTTCATTCTATTGTTGTTGCCTATATGATCGCCATAATTTCATTATGTTCAATCCAAATTTTACCATTATTAGAGTGTTTAGCATGTTAACGATTTTCGTAGCCAAAACTTGACATTTGTTTCACATAACTTGAGGTTGGTTGTAGTGGGGTTGAGAGGCTAGGATGAGTGTTCAAAACTGTTGCAATTTGAAGCTCAAAGCCATTGATCTTATCTTAGATTTGGAGTCAGGGCTGCCCCTGGGGTGAGGCGACTGAGGCGGTCGCCTCGGGCCCCCAATTTTGAACAAAATTTAGGGCCCCCAATTAGGGGAGTGTATCATATCATGTTATTTCATAATTATTTTAATATTAGTTCAATTTATTTATTTTTATGTTGTCGTATGGTGTTATTTTGATTCGTGTTCGATTGATGTTTAATGTGAAAACTTTCACTTTTAGTTAAAAATAACTTAGCAAGTGTATTGAGAGATTAAAATTTTTCTCATAAGTTGAATTTTATAAAATTTATTTCAACTAAATGAAATTATTCATAGAATGTTTGATTTTAATTCAATTGCATTTTTCTAATTAAAAAAATTGTACCATATTACTATATATTTTTTATTAGATTGACTGTAAAATAGGTAACAAAAAAATATATATCTTAAATGAAAAAAAGATATTAGTCTTAATTATTATTTTACATACTTTTTTATTTAGTTAGGTAGAGTTAAATAAAAGATTAAAAAAATGTCATGGCATCCCTTAGTGAACATTCAAATATATAACTAATAATTCATGTTATTGAGTTGTGTCATACTTGGATTTATGTTGAAAATAGTCAACCTTAACTTGCCAATTTTATATATTGCTTGAGTTGTGTCGAAAATTCTCATCCTTACCCCCAATTAATTTTTGTTCTTGTAGCATTGGTAAGCTAAAAAATAAAGATTCGATTCAACTAATTGAAGTTCAACTATTATATATATATATATATTTGTTATCTAAATTTTGTTAAATTGTAATGCAATAGAAATAAATTTTTATCTTTTTTGTTTTATCCAAACATTTTTTTTTTTTTTTTTGGATAATGATATATGAAGGACTCAATTTAAAAAATTCGCCTCAGGCTTCTAATAAGTCAGGGCCGGCGCTGTTTGGAGTTAAATATTTGCCATTAGTCTTATCTTATATTTGTATAACATGAGCATATTGCATTGGATTTAGGATACGCGTCTTAAGCCTCGTTTGGGAACAGGCTATTTTAGTAACTTTTTGGCTTTTTACGAAAAGATGTGCAGAAAAGTAGAGAGGTGATGTGACAAGTTTTAGTTGGCTTTTTGATTTTTTTGGCTAAAATAGCCACTCCCCAAACGAGGTTCTACATAAATTTGGCCAAATTAATCTTATCTTAGATTTGGAGTTAAATATTTGAAAAAAAAAAAAAAAAAGATTGATAACCAAGTCTTGAGGGCCCACTTGAAGCTTATCCAAAGGGCGTTTGAACGAGCCATAGGACTTGCAGAGCAAGATCTTATACCGAAAGTGTGTTTGAAGCTTACTTTAGAGGATTATGACATCTTATCTTTTGTCTAGTGCTAATTGACTCATAGTTGCTTTGCATACCTACTATTTGTTGTTTTGAGTAACGAAGTTGTGAGGAGCAGAGATATATATGAAGAGTTCCATGGATTACTATCAGATCAAGAGTTTCTCATGGAGCAGAGATATATGTGAAGAGTTCCATCGATTTATATTTGTGGAATACTGCAGAATATTAAGATACAAAATTTTATTAATTGGTAATAATTCTTAGTGTTTGGCCTATTCACTCCTATTGATACAAAATAGCCCATCTCAGTGAGTTCAACTATCATTTATCATCATTATTCTCATACCATCCATAGCTTACTCTCATATCATCATTAGTATTGGTGATGAAAAGGTTGCATGTAGTCATATATAGTCACTTTGATGTGTTTCTAAAACAAAATAATGTAATTTGTTCATGAAAGCAACTTACTAACTTTACTTTATATTAGGACTTATTTGTTGCAGGAACAGACACAACTTCAGGCATTGTGGAATGGGCAATGGCAGAGTTACTAAAAAAGCCTAAAATTTTGGCAAAAGCACAAGCTGAGCTCAAAGAAGTCGTTGGCAGTGATGGAATAGTGCAAGAAGCAGACATCCCTAGGCTACCTTACTTACAAGCAGTTGTAAAAGAAATCTTTCGGTTGCACCCATCAGCACCATTACTACTCCCCCATAAAGCCGAAGCTAATGTAGAAATAAGTGGTTTCACGGTGCCCAAGAATGCACAAGTTCTTGTTAATGTATGGGCTATTGGTCGAGACTCAAGCATATGGTTACATCCAGATTCATTTGTACCTGAAAGGTTCTTAGACCTTAAAGTTGACATGAGAGGCCAAGATTTCGAGCTCATTCCTTTTGGCGCGGGAAGGAGGATGTGTCCAGGAATACCGTTGGCGTATCAGATGGTGCACTTCATGTTGGCTTCTCTTCTTCATTCCTTTGATTGGAAGCTTGGAGGAGGAATGGAATCAAAAGATATAGACATGAGCGAGAAGTTTGGAATTACTTTACGTAAGGCCATACCTCTCAAGGCTATTCCAATTTCCAATTAAAGTGTCTATTATGTAATATTGTTGTAATGTTATAATTCCCATGACTTAGACAATATTTATTATGACTTTCATAATTTTCAGAAAACTGAAATAATCAAAATGATAATTTTGTTTGTGAAAAAAAAAAAAAAAATACCCAAGTCAGTAAATTACTTATTTTTGGTCCAATCTGCATAGATAGAATATTGGGGGATAATCCTCCTCTTACTTGTAAAGCCTCTTTATTTAGATGGAGGCCAGAATTGATCTTAGAATGTCTGGTTATAGTGTTAAGACTACTTTCAAAAATCATTTTTATTTTTTGCTTTTTGAAAACTATTAAAAGACATAAAAACCAACTACTTTACTAAACTATTTTTGAAGAACTTATTGAAACAATAATTTTGCAACACAAATCTGTCTATAAATAATAATGTCACACATAGAAATTGCATGCAGATACGTTTTTCTAAAAATTATGCCAAACATAGAATTTGTATGTAGAAATATACTAAAAAAATATACCGTGAGTTATTATACTCCGTCCAATAACTTAAATACAATGTGTTTGTCAAGATAATCCAATAACAAAAAAATAACATGGGTTATTATATTCCGTCCAATAATTTAAATGCAGTATGTTTGTCAAGATAACCCAATAACTTAATTTAAAGTTATCAAAACTAGGATTTCATATTTGGAGGTGCAGAATATAAACGGGTCGGATCCAAATCTTGGGCCGCCCCAATCCACTAAACCCAAGTCCAAGTGTGTCAGATGAATGTGTGCGGCAGCCAACTGAGCCTATCTCTATAACACACAGTCTACCCAAGTCCTCAAACACTTGGGCCCAACTCACAATGGAAAGGCCAATCCAACCGCGATGCTGAGCTGGGCCGAGCTGCAGGACTTAATCTTTGGACCGAACTAATGAGCCGAACCAATCATCAAAAACCAAAGCGGGCTGGAGCCTACACAAAGATATCTAAATGGGCCAGCCCATCTCTATAAGCAATCTTGTGAAAGGTCGAGCCAGGGCACAATGGTACCAAGCTGAGGGAATCTCTTAGGGAAACGTAGAAGATATGAATGCATGAATGTACAAGTTGCCACCTTAGCTGGTTCCCTTCCCTTAGAATCACGAAAACAGTTGATCAAGGGAATGTGATCTATTATGAGCATGGTTACAATGAGTATATGCATCCATTGACAACTATCTAACGGTCCCCTACCTTGAGTAATGTTAAAGGGAGCCTGACAGCACCAAAACTTCATAAAATCATCTTGGGCAACAAGTAAGGTGCTCTGTATAAACTCCACTCACTTCACATTGAAGGTAACAAAGTTGAGCTGAACTACACTCACCTAAACACAACTGAATTCATTACTCATTCTCTCTCTCTACACCTAGAGAGGGTCCCTCATCTTCTCCGTCTACTTACTCCCACACTGGAGGGCTTATCTGGCTAACCCCGGCCGGGCAACTCTGACGGTGCTCTATGTTACAGGGTCTCAGTTCATGGATAGTCCAATTAGGTGCGGAGCTCCGATCCATAATCATCTAGTGAGGTATTCAGTACACACAATTGGTGCGGTAAGCATGGACTCTTCATCTCTGAGTTCTGCATCTGATTCCGACAATGGGACTTGAGGATATTCAACTCCCTACATTGACTCCACAAATGGAGAAGATGAAGGATAAGGGCCTGGCGCTGCCAACAGTTCTGGAGGAGCAGGCCGGAAACAACAACTGGACTCCAGAATCTGTTGAGCATCGACAGCTCTTTACTGGTGGTTATTCCCCCTATTTTTTGTTGGAAAATGATTATAGAGATCGTATCATCGATTCCACAGGAATGGAGATACAGGAACTAAAAACACAGCTCAAGATGATAATGGGTGACCTAATAAAGAAGAGAACTGACGTAAAACCCTCTTGTCTGCACTGGAGAAGCCCATCCTTTGAGCCACCAGTGAAGAAGGTCCCCAAAAATGAGTTTGGGCAGTGAAGTCAGCCAATCTCGGTGCAAAGTGAGGTAACGAGCAACCACACCTGTGGTTCATGCTGGAAGAAGGCTAAAAGGCAGAAAACGGCCAGCGAGCAGACAGAATATCCTCCTCAGGATCTCCGTACCTGGTTGGTCAAGAACAGAGAAAATGAGCAACGACGAGAGCGGTAGACTCAATATCTTGATTATACTGTCCATCAGAGAGAGCACCGAGCTATGAAACCTCCCAAGAAGTTTACTCCACCAAAATTTACACCATACGATGGGAAGTCAGACACACTTACACATATCAACCACTACCGGCAGATAATGTCTTTGTGGAACCGAGATGAGACACTAATGTGCAAGGTCTTCCCATCCAATATAGGAGAGTCCGGACTACGATGGTTCGATCATCTCCCTGCTGGATTGATCTACGACTGGAAGCCACTCTCTGAGGAATTCCTGGCCAAATTTGTCTCCAACACCAAAATCCCTAAGGAGCCGGACACCTTATTTGGTCTCCAAAAAGAACAGAAGGAACAACGCAACTATGCAATGAGGTACTGGGAAGAGTATAATGACTTAGAGGAAAATATCTGCAATGAACAGATGGTCGTAATGTCTTTTAAGTATGCTCTGCGACCGGAAAGCAAGTTGAGGCAATCACTTACTAAGAGCCCAGCCACAGCACTAAAGGATTTACATGTAGGATTGAGCAATACGCTCGCCTCGAAGATGATCAGATTCCCATCGAAGTGTCTTCGGTCGAACAGTAGGACCGAGGAAACCGATGAAAAGCAGACCGAGGAGAACCTCAAGGAGTTACAGTAAATGTGGTGGATAAGTCCAAATCTCATGAAGTAGTTGTCACAGTCTTCAAGGAACCCATCTATCACATTATGGAAAAAATCAAGAGAGAACCGTTCTTTACTTGGCCACCAAAGATGTTAAGAGATCCAGCTCGGCGCAATCATAAGCTTAGATGTACCTATCATCAGGACCAAGGGCACATGACTCAGAACTGCAAAGCTTTGAAACAACACCTTGAGGATTTGGTAGCTACTAGGCATCTCCAAGAATACATCGATCTAGACAAAGTGGTAACCGAGCAGGGGACCCCACTAGAACCAAATGCAGAGCATCCACCTCGACTGGTTATTAATGTCATCCATGGCACAGCTAGTCACGAGCAAGAGGAGACACTCTAGGAGGAAATTGCCAAGGCTGTACAGATTTAGCAAGTGATGTCAGTTGGTCCAGCACCAAAAAAGGTGAGAACAGTACTTAAGTCTTCCTTGTGTACTGTTTCATTTACTAAGAAAGATCTAGAAGGTATTCAACATCCACGTATTGATGCTTTAACTATAACTATGGGAATTGGGAAACGATTTGACGTGAAACGAGTTCTAGTGGATCAGCGTAGTGCTACAGATATACTGTACTACGATTTGTTTAAGAAACTCGGTCTCTCTAAGCAGCACCCCACCCCAGCAGAAGCACCATTGGTCGGCTTCAATTCTAAACCCACATAGCCACTTGGCAGGATAGTGTTGCCTGTAATGGCTGGGACAAAGACCCTTCAGATAGAATTCCTGGTTATTAACACTCCATCTCCTTACAACGCCATCATTGGTCGGCCTTGGATTCATCAAATGAAAGCAGTCCCCTCAACCTACCATCAACTTATCTGCTTCCTAACGGAGCACGGAGTAGAGCAGATCTCGGAGGACCAAATTACATTAAAGCATTATTTTATGACAGCTATGAAGGCTAAACAGCTGTAATAGCCCTCACCACTGATTACTGATAACTCGACTAATTACTGTTAAACTGAGACAGAACATGATTAGTAATCGAATTGATTAAATGTACTAGTTTAAATGCATATCTATCTGTTTGTCGTTTAAATGATCCGTTCGTGTTATATGCTTTAAACTGCAAATTGAAGGCCTTATCGGCGGCCGAACCCGAAATCGATTAGTGTTTTATGATCATTAGAATTTATGTGAATTTACGGTGTATTTATCTGAAATGCGATTTGGTATGATCTAATTAGATTAAAATGAGCTTAGTTCCATAAGTTGCATTATCTACGACTTTGCCACTGTGAGTGGGCCACTACCTTAGACCATATTGAGCCTTATTACACTCATTTATACACATTTCATCAGCTCGCTTCTTAGCACAACCGACCAAGAGAGAGAGAGAGTGAGAGAATTGAATTCAAATTGGTGGCTTGCTTGAAATTGAAAGAATTGAAGAGAGGATTGCAAACTCGAGCTTGTATTCTTATAATTGAAGACTTAAGGTAGAGTAATTACCTTCTTGATTGTGTAATTGAAGTACTTCTTGCATGTTTTAGAGGATTGTTGAAGATTAGAGCCAAGATATGGCTTACAATGTTGAATTGAAGCTCATATCATGCATGCATGTTTATATCCTTGCATTTGGAAGTTGTTTTCATGGAATTTGGTACATGCATGTTCATATTTTTACAATGGACCATGAATTCATCTTGTTTTTGGAACAGTTAAAGCAATTATTTGAAGCTTTGAATTGGTTTAAAGTCATGCATGTTCAATTGAAGTTATGTTCTTGAGTTTTTGTTTGAAATTGAGTTGAATTGATCTTCCTTGAGGCTTTGGTTTTACAATTGACCTTTGAAACATGTTGTTCTATGAGTTTACAAATGTTTTCCAGGAAATGGGCCCAAAGGAATCGAATTTGATTCATTTGAAGTTGAATTTGAGCTTGGGGTTCGAATCTAGGAATTCCAGATTTTGAACTCACGCTCGAGCGGGGTGACTGGCGCTCGAGCGTGAAATTCGTGCTCCCAGTACTTTGCACTGTTTTGATGTCCGCTCGAGCGGGATAATTTACGCTCGAGCGTGACCTTGTGTCTTACGCTCGAGCGGGTGTTGAGCGCCCAATCGAGCGTGAATTTCACCTATCCAGCACTTTTGACTGTTTTGCAGCACGCTCGAGCGGGTAATTATACGCTCGAGTGGAAACCTTTGTCTGCATGTCCGTTCGAGCGGGGAAACCTACGCTCGAGCGGGATCCCTGTTTTCTGAAAATTCTGAAAGTGCTTTTAAAGTGCATTTTTGCATCCTCATTTTATCCTAGGCATTCTTAAGCCTAGTTTATAGCATCTTAATGAGGATATGGATGTAGAACCACACCGAGGCAAATTAGGGATTAAGTTATTATTTTCCCAACTGTGTAGCTTAGTGTGTGTTCAATCTGTAACTGTGTAGGGTTGGCATCTGAGGACGCACTCTAGCTTAACTGTAGCCCAGAACTCTGTGAGTAACAATTATGTAAAGATATGTTCAAATGTAACTGTTTAAACTATACTGTTTCTGAACTGATACTGTTTACCGATTGAATGTTTGCCCTCTATTCTGAACTATATTGTGGCATCCTTAGCAACTACTGTTTACTGTTACTGCTACTGTTACAGAGATCTCTGTCAGTTCCTATCTTGGAACTTCTGTTTACAGTTATGATGGCCATCATTGACTGTTCGGTCTTTTAAGACCTACTGTTTACTGTACTGCTATGCTAATGGATGTACCACATATGACTGTTATGACTGCATGACTGATATACTGAATCAATTGATTGTTTTCAATACTGAAAGGACATTCATTCTTAACCTCTTTACGCATTATGTTATTCATTGGGCTTTAGCTCACTGTTTATATATATATATATATATATGTAGGTGTTCAGGCACCAGGTCGGAGCTAAGAGCGTGGGTTAGACTCCCTTTTTTTGTCGAGCCAACTACTGTGCCTCACTGCGAGGTTCCGAGCCTGCCAAGCTATGGCTTAGGGGTGTTTTAATTTCCCCCGTCTGCCTCTGTATCTGTTTTGTAACATTGTATAGACTGATCGCACTATTATTGTACTATTATAATAGGGTTAGGTCCCTGTTCTGAATGATTGTACATATATGTATAGATTGTTTCGTTATGATTGTGCATACGAATGAAAAGTCTTTTTGCATACAGACTGTCATAGCTCATTGGACATTGTTTCTTTACTGTTTTGGCTTCCGCCATGCCCCTATACTCTGTAATACTGTTTTACTGTTAAGCAGGCCTTCGGTAATCTCGGATTACTGGCCGGTTACGGTGCTAAACCCATAGGGGCGGGTTTGGGTCGTGACAACAGCTCTACAATCGGGTTCAAACGGTTGAAGTAGCAGAACAGCCTATCCTGGAAGACGTCAGGGGAACCCCGGCCGAGAAGATTGTAGAGGATCTGGAGAAAGTTTTGGTAAAAAAGGGTGACCTAGAGAAGTACTTTCTTAACGATATCTCGCTAGGCGCTGGTGAGAAACTTCAGTTGCTGGATTTGCGGAGGGAAAATATGGAGGTATTCGCATGGCCAACATATGATACTCCTAGGCTGAATCCAGAATTTGTTTGCCATAAGCTCAACGTTAACCCTTTTACTCGGTCCATTGTGCAAAAGAGTCGAAGATCTTCCGTTGAGCACACCGAAACAATAATTACAGAGGTCAATAAGCTCTTAGTGGCGGGAGCAATCTGAAAAATTCAGTACCCACAGTAGTTGTCCAATACAATCGTAGTAAAAAAGAAGAACGGAAAGTGGAGGGTCTGTGTCGACTTCACTTGTCTTAACAAAGCTTGTCCAAAAGACAGCTTTCCCTTGCCTTGCATAGATCAACTTGTGGATTCAACAGAAGGACATGAGCGTATGAGCTTTCTGGACGCTTACAACGGCTATCACCAGATACCACTATTCAACCCAGATCAAGAGAAGACGGTGTTTATCACTCCGAGAGGCACGTGCTGTTATAAAGAAATGCCGGAGCAACCTACCAACGGATAGTAACTCGGATGTTCAGAGAATAGCTCAGTTGAACTATGGAAGCATATATAGATGATATGGTGGTGAAGAGCAGGCTTGCTACAAACCACCTCACAGATCTAAGGGAAGTTTTCAACATCCTGAAAACCCATCAACTTCGCCTCAATGCCTCGATATGTGCTTTTGGGATAGGAACAAGGAAGTTCTTGGGGTACATGGTAACTTACAGAGGAATTGAAGCAAATTCGGATCAAATCAAAGCAATACAAGAAATAGAGATACCAACAAAGACCAAAGAACTACAGAAGTTGGCTGGAATGGCGACAACTTTAAACCGATACATCTACAAGTCCTCGGATCGAATGAAGCCTTTTTTTCAGCTGTTGAGGAAAAAGGCTGTATTGGGGTCCCGAATGTACCGAAGCATTGCAAGACCTCAAGAAATACCTCTGTACACCACCTCTACTTTCAACTCCAGAACTAGAAGAAGAACTATACCTGTATCTAGCAGTTTCAGATCATGTGGTAAGCTCAGTACTAATTCGCAAAATTGAAAAGGAACAAAGACCGTTGTACTACATCAGCAAGACTCTTTTAGATGCCGAGACATGGTACCTACCATTGGAAAAGCTGGCTTACGCCCTGCTTATCGCCTCAAGGAAGCTACAGCATTACTTTCAGGATCACACCATCAATGTCCTCACTGAATTCCCCCCTCAGACTATCTTCAGTCGAGCCAATTTCTCGAGCCGAACAGCGAAATGGGCAGTTGAGCTTGGTGAGTTTAACATACGGTATCAGCCCAGAACAACAATTAAGGCCCAGGTCTTGGCAGATTTTGTCGCCAAATTTGCCCCCGCCCAAAGCGTCGAACATCAAAACTCTAGCTCAGTACAGCTGCCACACACCACCGAACTAGGAAAACAATGTGCTTTAGAATAATGGAAACTTTTCATTGGTGACATCTGACAGCTCTACGTTGACAGATCATCCAATAACCGAGGCTCGGGAGCAGGGGTGGTACTCATATCTCCAAAAGGATTCATCTGGGAGCAAGCTCTAAAGCTTGGATATAAGGCCTCTAACAACGAGGCAGAATATGAAGCCCTACTGACTAGATTGCGCAGTGCCGAGCACTTTAGTGCAGATCAACTCCTAGTTTTCAGTGATTCTCAGTTGGTCGGCAACCAACTCACTTGTGAGAACCTGTATTTAATTATTCTTAAAAGAAAATAAATTAATTAATTAACTTTACCCAGAGTCTATCTAAAATATATAATAGTGTATAAGTTAGTTTTAAATTAACCAAATTCAATCACTAACAAAGACATTATTAAGAATAATAATTTTGTAGATGTTCAATATTTGTTATTTATAAATAATTTTAATAAGGGTTCAACAAGATAATTATCCTTACTAAATACCTTAGTTAAAAACTTTAGTGTATCAATTTTAAGAAACCCACAAAAATACATAATTATATATATATAATGAAATAAAAAATCAAAATCAAATTTTGGGTGGCAGTAGAATGCCATTTGTTTGCTTGCATGGCATTATAGGGAATAAGACTCAATTATACTTCTTGGATTTGGAAAATATGATTAGACCTGAGAGAATCATGAGAGAGAGAGCGAGAGAGAGAGAGAGAGGGGAGGGAGAGCCTCAGGAGTTCATGTATAAATGTATATGCATGTTTACTCATTTATCTGATCAGTGAGAGAGTTCCCGTGAGCAAGCTACACTAGTAGGAGAAGAAGAAAAGGAGGAGATCAAGGAAGTTAAATTTTCCTACCATTTCATCACCCTATTTCAATCCTACAACTAAGTAAGAAAACCCTCTCAACCCACTCATTTTGTTTAAGTTAAAATTTCAGATTGTGTTCCTAGCAACATTTATAAATAGAATTTTATTTATAATCGTATATAAATTTTGTGATTTGTATATCAAATATTTGAAGATATTGGTCGTCTTAAAGTCGTGGAATTATTGTGGAAATAGGCTTGCATGTGTAGTTTATACCAACGAAGAGAGGATTGAAGATTTTATTTGGCCCTTAAATCTGCCAAACAGTTGTACGAATTTGTAGACAATTTTATACTGAAAATTTGGAGATACTTTATTCTACAAAGTTGTTTAAAATGATATCTAGTTCATCCAAGAATTTTCGCAACAATTATTGAGTTTTTTAGAAATGTATATAAATTTTTAACCAAATCTGGAACTGTAAGACAGATTTTACTCTATGTTGGAAAATCATTAAAAATTCTATATTAAACCAAATCTGGTAATTTCTAAATAAAAAATTAAATTTGAAAAGTCTAGTTTCATAATAAATTTTTGGATTATGGAATTGATTTATAAATTTAAGTATGGAATTAATTTAAGAAAATGTGATAAATCTGTGTCATAAACTTTCTTGAAATTTTTCAAAATTATTTATAATTTATTTTTGGCAAATGATTTCTGAAAAATGACCATAACATGTATATTGAGTGTTATATATATTAATATGAATTTTAGAGTTGTATAATTAATTTATTTATAATTTTAATTACGAGATATACATTCTGAAAAATTCTGGTAGATTGAGGAGCAATCAAAAATTATCTCTTAAATTATTTATTTGGACTAAAATTTAATATTGTGCTAGTCTAATTTTGTAAATTAAAAAGCCATGCATGTGTGTGATTATGGTTTAATTCTTTTGTATCTACATTATTATTTCATACCATGGTTTAAATTAATTGTTTATTTAAATTTTGTACATTGATTTATTAATGTGTGGCATGTGTAATATTTTATGTTGAGAATTTTAATGAGTTGGTATAACATTATTGGTGATTGAAATTTTAATTATTTGTGATTAATATAAAAACTAATTGAAATGATTAACGGTATATATAAAGTTAACGATCGAGGGTTAATAACGGTAGTTCAGGGTGAACCCTGGTTTTTAATAATTTTTATATAATTGTGTCACGAAACCCTAAGATGACACGGGACTTATTTGAATCCTTTTCAATATTCAGTTTTGGAATAAGGGTGGATGTGCGGATGGCACACGGGGAGGTTACATACCCCTGGCAGACCGTTCCCTTGGGGCAGACCACAGATGCCACGGCTTGGGTATATAACTCTGGGTGTGGGCATCCTTGGTAGTTCTTGAATATTTGACCAAGGGGGGGATTTCCAAATTAACCGTGGTCATGACTTAGCGGTTGGTAAAAAAATCTCTTTGGTGAGATTTTGAGTGTCACCTAAACTAATAAAATTGTTGAAATCATTTTAAATTGTTGTTATATTATCATGCTATTAATTTCATAATTTTCTCTTAATTGTCATGATTATTATCTAATTGCTTTCTCTTAAAAAGAATGGTAGGTTGGCTATATTTTCTTACTGTGTTGCAAAACTTATAGCATATATTTTGTTGCCCTGGCATTTTATGCCAGATTATGACAAGAAAGGGATTGAAGCCGAAATTGGGGCCGCTGCTAATATAGAACCGTGGCTAACTTGAAATCAAGAATTTAGCAAAATAAAATTTTATTATCTTTTGTATTAGTAATTACGAATGTTATAAAGTTGTTGTAATATTGTATGCGAACTCGTAATTTTGTTTTGTTTTTAAGCTTTAGCTATGCAAGAATTTAAATTTCCTTAATTAGTTGTTAAAATTTTTATTTAGCAAGCTATTTGTTATTTAAATTTTATGATGTTCCAAAAAAATAAATTGGGGCGTCACAGTTTGGTATCAGAGTCTAGATTCGAACCTTTGGGCCATGGGTAGTAATTTATTATTTTTTTTACGTTTAAGAAAACCTTACGTTAACTTGTAATTTTCTGTGACTTAACTAAGTTAGAACATTTATTAGACATTAACTCTAATGAGGCAGAATCGGTGGGAAACTATGACATAGAATCTGACCCAAGTGAAGAAGTGGAGTCGCCTGTAGAAGACTATGAGCCTGAGTCAGAACCTGAAGAAATTGCACCAATAGAAGACTACGTGCTTGAGCCTGAGCCTGAGCCTGAGCCTGAACCTAAACCTGAACCTAAACCTAAACCCGAAGAGATTGCAACAATGTACAACCCACTGGAGATAATTGTGATTGAGTTTGACACTGAGGAGGACTCTGTAGAGGGCAGTATTGACAAAATTACTCGAGATATAGGGGCTATATTCGAGAATTAAGATGTTCGAAATGGTCTACAAATTAGCTCATTTGTATATGTTAGAATTTATCCCCTAGGAAGTTGTGCTTCGAAATCTGAGAGTTGGGTAAGTGCCTATATCAGACCTATCCAAATTTTAAAGCAAGAGACTCCCTAGTTATATCAACTAGGCCCTTTCCCAGATGGCTTCACCGATAGGATAGGCAACCTTTTTGACATTTGGAGCCTTCAGTATATTATGCCCGACCCACACGGAATTGTGAAGAGAAATGGGTCGGTGGACTTCAAAGACTGGAGGATCTATCGGGAAGAGCCGGTGCAGTTGCTAGGGCATTGTGTGCAGGAAACTGTTGTCTTCGTGAGGGTGCTATGGCGATTTATGGGGCTTTTCCAAGCCACATGGGAACCCGAGGTCCTTGTGAGAAGAGACTTTTCTTGGCTATTTTAGAGGTCTTAAGGGAATTACAAACTAGGCTAACCAATTATTTTGTATGCTTATTATCAATGGCGGAGAAAATTGGGGACCAGGGGGGTCATATGTCCCCCTTGGATTTTGGGGTTTTTTTTTTGTAAATATAAAAAAAATATTTTAAATAAAAAAATTACAAAAATATTATTAGAGTGAAATGTCAATGACATTTTAAAAATTATGAGAACAATAATGGTTATTTTGATTGAAAATGAAGAGACTATTATAAATCATATTATCTATGAAAATTTTATGAAAATTTTTGAATGTAACAGTGATGTCATTATTATTGACATGCAAGTATAAGTAATCTCACTATAAATATATGAAATTTATTAAATTGTTAGTTACATTTGACATGTGAGGTTCAATCTCTATGTGTTTATTTCCTATTAGTTGGTGATATCACATACTAATGATGACGTGGTATTACCATTATATTGAATTTTTAATCAAATTTTCTATAAAAAAATAATTTACCATTATATAATTTATTTTAAGACTTATATCTATATTTTTTTATATTGTCCATGATACACTAGTTATAAATAACATTATTTCTTTTTATGTTTCTCGAAATCAATCGTAAAAACTTGCGTGAAATATTTTTGTAAAAATTTTTGATATTGTAATTAATAAGTGCCCCCCTCTAATTTGATTTTCTGGCTCCGTCACTGCTTACTATGTAAAATTGCCTAATTTAGAATTGTTGGTGTAGGAGTTAACCTGGATTTGTAGGGGCTATCTTTTGCCCGTAGTATTTTTATTTTTTGTTTTATTTGTATTTTGTTGATTGTAACATGCCTAATCTAATGAAGTTTCTTTTTTTTAATTATTGTCCTTGCATATAAATATATATAATAATAACAATAATGATAATAAATAAATGAATAAATCACAAATTACTAAAGATCTCATCGTGCAGAATGGCTGGACGAACAAGAAATAGTAACAACGGTAATGGTGATGGAGTATCCGATGGCGATGTCACTTGAATTATACGCGCAATTGCTAATAGGATAGGCAATATACCACCCTAAAACCAAGATCAAAGCAAATCTGAAATGATAGCAAAATTTAAAAAGCTACATCACCACAAATTCCTTGGTGGATCAAACCCCTATGAAGCTGAAGCTTAGTTAAGAGAAATTAAGAAGTTCCTAGATACTTCTGACATCCGAAATGAGCAAGATAGAATGACTATGGTAGCATTTCAAATGGAAAGGGAAACAGATCATTGATAGGAAATGATCAAAAGTACTCAACAAGTAGAGACATTAACTTGGAGACAATTCGAAGACTTATTCATGGGAAAAGTATTTTCCTAACTCGCTAAGACAAGAAATGATTCATGAATTTCTCTAACTAAAATAAGGAAAAATGTCAGTTACTCAATATGCAAACCGTTTTGAGGCTCTCTCACGGTATGCTTTAACAATAGTAGTAAATGACGAGGATAAAGTTAGATGATTTGAAAGGGGTTTGGACACAGACACTAAAGGAAGATTGATCGCAGTGCAACTTTCCATCTATGGCCAAATGGTGGATCGAGCTTTAATTGTGGAACGAGAATTAGCGGATTTCAAACGCATTCGAAATCAACGATCAAGGAACAATAACCAACCACGCGGAGGAGGTCCAGTCCGCAACACCAAAAACCATCTTGCACTAGCACCTTATGCCGAAGGGTTGCAGCAGCAACAAAGGCAGAATCGAGGAAACTAGCAAGGAGGAAACTTTGTAAATGAGTGGAAAGGAAAGTGTTTCAGATGGGGTCAACAGGGGCATCGTCGAAGTGAGTGTCCTCAAGGTAGGGAATATTTTATAGATCAACGAGGGGCACAACAATACAACAAATGCCAACCAGGACAAGGTTCCAAGCCCACTCAAAATACTCAGACCAACAAAGGGTAGCCATAAGCCTCTAGGAATGCAGGCCCGCCAAGAACATAACCACAAGGAGCTGGAAATGGAAAGAAACGAGGAGGGACTAACCAACAGGCAGTAGGAAGAATGTATGCCCTACAAGAAGAAGAAAATGTTGCTAACCCATCAGTAATTCAAGGTATGTTAATCCTTATGAATTCTTGGGTTAAAGTATTGTTTAATTCCGGAGCTTCGCATTCTTTTATATCCACTGCATGTGTGTCAAGTTTGGGTTTGGAACTAGAAACGTTAGAGATAGCTATGAGCAAGGTTTTGAAAAACGGTTGCGGTCGCCGTAACAGTGGCGGTGGCGCGGTTGCAGTTGCGGGGTGTAAAGGCCGTAGCGTAACGATTGCGGTAACTGGAACTGTGAATTTTTTTATTTTTCGCACAATTTAAAAAAAACTTACCGATACACATATTTTTTTTCCATAATCATATTTATTGGGTTTTTAAATAAATATTGATCAATTTTTGTAAATTTTTAAATATAATCCAATATATTTCATATTTTTAAATCACTATAAACTGAGTTTTTACATTTTATTTTAATAATTAATGACTTTATATATCATAAATCCATATTATGCTTGTGGCAACAAAAAAAAATTATTAGACTTAGATGTATAAAATTATTTTTTTAATTATTATACTTGTGGAAGCGTATGCAACTTTTAATTTGAATAGTTTTAAAAAATAAATTATATATGTTAATGTAATCATATAAAAATAAAAAAATAAATTATAAAGAAATTTTTTTTGTTTGGGTTTGGATCACTTGAATATTCATTCTCTTTTTGGATAACTAGTAAATAAAAATAAAATAAACTAATCAAAAAAAATTGACATGTATAAAAAATGTATTAATATATAATTCTAGGTGTTATGTTTTCTAGATATTTTACAAAAAAAAAAAAATCAATCACTAAACAATAACAAAAGTAAAAGAATAAATAATAGTCTAAATATATATATATAGATAATGACCACACTATTATTATTATTATTATTATTATTATTATTATTATTTTCAAACAATATATAGATAAACGTACACAAACAAAATAGTTGAGTGATAGCAGCTGAATAGAATAGCATAGGTTTTACAGCTTTAACAAATCAATAACATGTTCATCATCTTCTCTCTTTTCTCTCTCTATCTCTTACTCCTCCATCTTCCTTTTTCATTTTCCCTCTTCTCTCTTTTTCCCCCTTCTCCCATTTTCAGCTCTTTTTTTTTTTTTTTTTTTGAAAGAAGCAGTTCGGAACTGTTACGTAACAGCGCGTAACAGGCCGTTACGGCACTGTTACGACTGCTATAGCTGCCGCTACAACCTACACACCTATGAATCTCAATCACACTGCAAAAGCGGTTGTAACGGGTGGCAGTAACCACCAAAACTGTTACATAACGGCGTTACGTAACGGTTGTAGCCGCTTTTTAAAACCTTGGCTATGAGTATTGCTTCACCCTTAGGTGGCCAAACCCGAGTAAATCTAGTATGTAAATCTTGTGAACTAGAAATCTCCGGTTCATATTTGATATGTGATCTAAAAGTTATGGGGATGTCTGATTTTGACGTCATCCTAGGAACGGACTGGTTGTCAATTCATCGAGCCATTATTGATTATTACCGTAAGACGGTGACAGCATCCTCCCTTAATGGCATGAAAGTTCAATTTAAAGGAGATAGACAAGATTCTTTAACTCCAACGTGTCCCAAGTCGCGGTGGCATGATCAACTAACTGGATGGTTGGCAAGCTTAATTTTGGGAGACGAAAATCCAAAGGATCTAGGATTACCCCTTGTGGTGTGCGAATACGCTGACGTTTTTCCTGACGAATTATCGGGACTACCCCCAAAACGAGACATAGATTTCATGATCGAGCTTCAACCTGGGACTTCACCAATTTCCGTAGCACCACATCGTATGGCACCAGCTGAACTTCAAGAATTGAATGAGCAGTTGCAAGAACTGCTAAATAAAAGTTCATCAGACCAAGTACGTCTCCATGGGGAGTGCCAGCATTATTCACGAAGAAGAAAGATGAAAGCTTAAGATTCTATATTGTTTATCGACAACTAAATCGAGTCACCATTAAAAATCGATATCCCTTACCAAGAATTAATGACTTGTTCGATCAATTAAGAGGTTCAAAATGTTTTTCCGAATTGACCTTAGGTCGGGATATTACCAACTTCATGTCAAAGAAGAAGATATACCCAAAACTGCATTTCAAACCCGTTATGGCCACTATGACTTCCTGGTAATGCCATTTGGTTTGACGCCTGGGGTATTCATGAGTTTAATGAACAAAATTTTTACACCTTATTTGGACCAATTTGTGGTAGTATTCATTGACGATATTTTTATATACCCACGATCGGAGGAAGATCACGAGCAATATCTGAAAATCATTTTGCAAATTCTAAGGGAGAACCAATTGTATGCTAAAGCTAGCAAATGTGAATTTTGGTTAAAGGAAGTAAAATTTTTAGGTCATGTTGTATCTGAATCGAGAATATCGGTGGATCCTACTAAAGTAGAAGCAGTAATGGGATGAAAACAACCTAAGATTACATTTGAGATTCGTAGTTTGTTGGGATTAGCAGGTTATTATAGGAGATTTATTTAAGATTTCTCCAAATTAGCTAAGTCGATGAGCCAAGTCGATGGCACACCTAACACAAAAAGGAGTAAAGTTTGAATAGAACGAAACTTGTGAGCAGTCGTTTCAAGAACGCAAAAAGAGATTGACAAGCACTCCTATACTAATTATACCTGAACGAGACATCGGGTACATGGTTTATTATGATGCCTCTAAAGAAGGGTTAGGTGGCGTGTTAATGCAAAACGGGAAGGTATTAGCTTATGGATCAAGACAATTGAAGAATCATGAGAAAAATTATCCTACTCACGATCTGGAGTAGACAGCTGTGGTCTATGCAGTTAAGACTTGGCGACATTACCTTTATGGCGAAAAGTTTAAGATATTTACCGATCACAAAAGCTTGAAGTACTTGTTCACATAAAGAGATTTGAACATGAGGCAGAGACGCTTGATGGAGTACCTTGAAGATTACCAATTCACTTTGTCTTGTCATCCCAAGAAGGCTAGATGCACTAAGTTGAAAGACAAGGGAGATCATAGCCAACATATCAATTAAAGAATGGGAAATGGTAAGTATCGTGAATGAGTTTAAGTTATAACCAGAGACTCAGAATGGGAAGGTTAGGTAATTTGCAATAGTTACAACACCCCAACTTCTTACCAAAGTGCTGGAAGCCCAAAGATTTGATCAAAAGACAGACTTCATCAAGGCACAATTAGTGTTCGGGGAATCTTCACCGGGTTGGACACTCCATCAAGATAGTAGTTTAAGGTATTTAGGTAGAATTTTTGTGTCAAACATTGAACAATTAAGAGAAGAAGTACTTAAAGAATTTCACCATTCAGTTTTTGCGGTTCATCCTGGAGGAAACAAGATGTACCAGGATCTTAAGCGACAGTATTGGTAAAGTGGAATAAAGAAGGACATTGTGCAATTCGTGTCTAAGTGCTTGACGTGTCAGCAAGTGAAGACAGAACATCAAAAGCCGGCAAGGAAACTCTAACCCTTACTAATACCTGAATGGAAATGGGAACACATAATAATGGATTTTGTAACGGAATTAACCCGGTCACCGCAAGGCCATGATGCCATTTGGGTTGTGGTTGATCGGTTAACTATAACAGCACATTTCCTATCAATAGGACCAGCAGACACACTCAAATCATTAAGTTGATTATTTATTCGAGAAATCATTAGGTTGCACGGAGTACCAGTCTCAATAATGTCAGATCATGATTCTCATTTTATGTCACAATTCTGCAAAAGTCTGCAAAAAGCTATGGGTACAGAGTTGTGTTTTAGTACAGCTTTTCACCCTCAAATTGGCGGTCAATCAGAAAAAACAATTCAAACTTTAGAAGGCATGTTTCGAGCTTGTGTGATGGACTTTAAGGGTAGTTGGGAGAGACACTTACCACTAGTTGTGTTTTAGTACAGCTTTTCACCCTCAAATTGGCGGTCAATCAGAAAAAACAATTCAAACTTTAGAAGGCATGTTTCGAGCTTGTGTGATGGACTTTAAGGGTAGTTGGGAGAGACACTTACCACTAGTTGAATTCTCTTACAATAACAGTTTTCAAGCAAGTATTGGTATGGCACTGTATGAGGCTCTGTATGGACGGCCTTGTCGATCACCAATATGTTGAACGGAAGTCGGATAAGCACACCTTTTAGGGCCAGAGTTAGTTCAAGAAACTACCGAGAAGGTGAAATTAATTAGACAAAGACTTGAGACAACTCAAAGTAGGCAGAAAAGTTATGTAGATCGAAGAAGAAGACCTTTAGCATTTCAAGTTGGAGATCATGTGTTTCTAAAAATACAACCTCGTTGAGGAGTTGTTCATTTCGAAAAGAAAGGAAAGTTGTCACCTCGCTTCATTGGGCCTTTCGAAATTTTGGACAAAATAGGAGAGGTGGCATACCGTTTGGCTCTACCACCTCAATTGGCTGGAGTACATAATGTTTTCCACGTCTCTATGTTGCGAAAATACGAGCCGCACCCTTCTCACATCATTAATTAGGACGAAATTAATCTTGATAAAGAAGTGACATTTGAAGAAAAGCCTGTCAAAATCTTAGATCATCGCGAGAAGAAATTACGAGGTAAAAATATACCATTGGTTCGAGTTCTCTGGAGACATCATGAGATAGAGGAGTCAACGTGGGAACGAAAAGATATGATACTGTAACAACCCCATACTGTTTACCGGAAATTTACTGAATTACATACTGATTACTGCTAAACTGGAATGCTTATGACTGATAATTGAACTACCTGGAGTACTGAACGGACTGATCGAAAATTGAAATCGAATTAACTGAGCATGTTTATTGTATTGCATTTTTATCTTTTCGATTATTGATTACCTGTTCGTGTTTTTATGTTTAAACTACAAATTGAAGGTCTTATCGGCGGCCGAACTGAGAATTGTTTAGTGTTTCATGATCAGTAGGATTTATGTGATTTTATGGTGTATTTAATTAAAATGTGATTAGGTATGATTAAATTAGATTAAATATTGTTATATTGCCAACTTTGATTTATTTACCAAACATGCCACTAAGTGGGCCACTATCCTACACAATTAGGGACTTGTTTTACACTTGAATAACATTTTCATCAGCCTATTTGGAGTGCCCAACCGACCAAACAAGAGAATGAGAGAGAGAAGGAGTTGATCTTGTGATTTTGGCTTGGATTTTGGTAGAATTGAAGTGTAATTGTCAATTGGACCCCTAAACCTTGAATACAAGACTTAGGTAAGTGAATTTCAACCCCTCATTGATGTCCTTAAGGTTGATTCTTGCTAGATTCATGGCAAATTATAGAGTTAAGATATAAATTGGTTCTATAGTGTTGAATTAGAACATAATTCATGCATGCATGTTTGAATTGATGAGTTTTGAGTTGCATCCATGGTAAAATTGTACATGCATGTTCATGTTTAGGCTTGAGTCCATGAATTCATCATGTTCTTGAAGAAATGAGTCCATTTGGACAAGCTTTGAGGGTTGAATTTGGTTTGAATCCATGCATGTTGCATACTCTCCATGTTCATGAAAAATGGGTTTGAAAAATGGCTTTAATTGACTCACCTTTGGGGCTTGAATTTGTAAATTGAGTTTTGAAACTTGTTATATATTGAATTTAGATGTGTTTTCCAGAATTTGGGCCCAAGAGGTCGAGTTTTGAGTGAAAGAATGCTTAGTTCGAGCTTAGGAGACAAATCTGGAAATTCCAGAATTTGGCTTCTTCGCTCGAGCGAAGGATTCTTCGCTCGAGCGACCAACCTTTGTTCGAAGCTACGCTTGAGCGTAGGATTGGTGGCTCGAGCGTAAAATTTCAACATCCAGTACTTTTACTGTTTCAGCAGCTCGCTCGAGCGAAGGATTTCTCGCTCGAGCGAAGCCTTTGATTTTGGAAGCTCGCTCGAGCGAAGGAAGGCTCGCTCGAGCGAGGCTCCTATTTTCAGCAAACTTTGCAAAATGTTTTCTAAGTGTATTTTTGCATCCTCATCCCATCCTAGGCATTCTTAGGCCTAGTTTAAGGCATCTTAATGAGGATATAGATGTAGAACACACCAAGGCAAATTAGGGATTAAATTATGATATTTCCCAACTGTGTAGCTTAGTATGTGTTCAACCTGTGAACTGTGTAGGGTTGGCGACTGGGGAAACACGCTCTAGCATACCGTAGCCCAAACTCTGTGAGTAACAATTGTGTAAAGATATGTTCAACTGAGAATGTTTTCTAACTGTTTAACAGAACTGTTTTCTGAATTGATTATTGTTAATTGACTGAATGTATGTCCTATATTCTGAAACGTACTGTGGCATCCTTAGCCCTACTGTTTACTGTTACTGTTACAGAGATCTCTGTCGGTTCCCTCGTGGAACCATTACTGTTTACTGATTGATGGCCATCATTACTGTTCGGTCTTTAAGACCTATTGTTTACTGTTATGCTAATGGATGTACCACATATGACTGAATAACTGTTCTGACTGAAAGACTGGATTATTGCTTAATGAACTATTTTCATTACTGTAAGGACATTTCATTCTTAACCTCTTTACGCATTATGTTATTCACTGGGCTTTAGCTCACTGTTTATATATATATGTAGGTGCTCAGCCACCAGATCGGAGCTAGGAGCGTGGGTTAGACTCCAATTTTGTCAAGCCAGCCTATGTGCCTCACTGCGAGGTTCCGAGTTGCCATGTTATGGCTTTGGGGTGTTTTGTTTTTCCCCGCCTGTCTCCGTACCGTTCTGGATTACTGTATAGACTGTCAGCTACTAACTGTACTGTTATCAAGAGATAAGGTCCCTTTACTGTGTGACTGTAAATTTTGTATAGACTGTACTGTTTGAATGTATGAATGCATGAAAAATCTTTTTGGCATACAGACTGTCACAGCTCAATGGACATTATTTATTTACTGTATTGGCTTCCGCCAGGCCCTGAACTCTATTTTACTGTACTACTGTTAAGCAGGCCTTCGGTAATCTCGGATTACTGGCCGGTTACGGTGCTAAACCCATAGGGCCGGGTTTGGGTCGTGACAGAGTGGTATCAGAGCGATACTTAACCACGAGTTATATCCCACACACGTGTCCAAATGAGCTATAGGGTGTCCTAGAAAAGTGATTATGGCATTTCATGAACTTGTAAAGTGTGTGGCTATGTTATGACTGAATACATGTTAATGTGATAACTGTCTAAATATGCAACTGTTTATGTTATAATTGCTATAACTGTTACAACTGCTTATAGTGAAATGGACAATGCAAATGAACCTGAATCATCCGAGGCCAGAATGGCACGAATGGAAAGAATGATGGAATTGACAACTGCTAGACTTGAACAACAACAGAACCAACAGCCCCCACCTCCTCCTCCACCGGTACAACCGGAACCGAATGTAAATGTGAATGATGGGGACATAATTGCTCTCACCCATAAATTCAGCAAGATGAAACCGCCATCCTTTCAGGGAGGCCTTGAACCGCTAAAGGCTGAAACTTGGGTGCTTGAAACAGAAAAACTATTTGAAGTGTTTCCATGCTCAGAGGCGAATGAAGTACTGTTAGCTACCTTCACCCTACAAGAAGAAGCGAGAAGGTGGTGGATGTTGATCCATGATACAAATACTGTCATGACTTGGGCTCAGTTCAAGGAGTCCTTTTTTGAAAAGTACTTTCCTCAATGTGTCAGGGACAGAAAAGTAACTGAATTTGAACAACTGAGACAGGGCACAATGTCTATTGCTGAATATGAAACGAAATTTACCGAGCTTGCTAGATATGCGCCACATATGGTGGACACTGAATATAAGAAGGCCAGGAAACTTGAAGACGGCCTTAATGTTGCAATCCTTGATAGAATAAATGTTTTAAAGCTACCGACTTTTGTGGGTGTTCTCGACCGGGCATTGATGGCCGAGTCGAACATTGCAGCAATGAAACAATCTGAAACACCAACAACTAAATGGCATGGAAAAAGGCAGGGTTTCAAATTCAAGAAAGGCAAGCACAACCCTTCCAACAAGAAACAGAATACGGGGTCAACAACTAGCCCCAGCCAAGGGAGTGGGTTCATTCCACCCTGCTCTGTATGTGGCAACAAGCACAAAGGGGTTTGTCACAAATTATCCGGAGCCTGTTACAGATGTGGCAAAGTGGGCCACATGGTTAGAGACTGTCCCTCTGCTCCGCAAGCCAGTAGCAAAGCTGCACCAAGCGCAGCAGCATCAACTGCAGCACCAAAGCCTAACCCCAAAGCTACCGGGAAAGAGCCTATGAGGCAGGGCCGAGTGTTTGCCCTAGTACCGGGAGACGTGCAAAATACTGAGACCGTTGTGTCAGGTATCCTCTCTATTTGTACACAAAATGCATATGTATTGATTAATTCGGGGTCTACACATTCTTATGTGTCGCATGCTTTTTCACGGAAATTGAATAGACCCTTAGAACCCATGAATTATCTGCTAGCTGTATCATAACCTGTTGGGGGATCCATGACATGTGCATATATGTATCCTGCTTGTGAAATTATTGTTGGGGATATGCATCTGTTTATTGATTTGCTGCCATTGAACATCGATCATTTTGATGTAATATTGGGGATGGACTGGTTACAAAAATATCATGCCACTATAGACTGTGTAACAAAACAAGTAGTTTTTCGTCCACCTGGTTTGCCTGAATTTGTGTTTAATGGGAGTGGAGTAGTACCTCCTCCGTATTTGATTTCTTCAGTGAAAGCTGTTAAATTAATTAGAAAGGGGTGTAAAGGATATCTGTGTTCTGTGCTGACTGTGTCTACTGATGAGGGTGTTAAAACTGATGTGAATTGTATTCCTATAGTCAGAGAATTCCCAAATGTATTTCCAGATGATCTGCCAGGGGATTTGATTGACAGGGAGATTGAATTTACCGTTGAGGTGATTCCAGGTACACAGCCAATATCGAAAGCTCCTTACAGAATGGCTCCAACCGAACTGAAGGAATTGAAAGTACAATTGCAAGAACTGTTAGACAAGAAGTTTATCAGGCCCAGTACTTCACCATGGGGCGCACCGGTTTTGTTTGTGAAGAAGAAAGATGGCTCACTGAGACTGTGCATTGATTACCGTGAATTGAACAAGGTAACTGTGAAAAATAAATACCCATTGCCACGTATTGATGATTTATTTGATCAGTTACAGGGTGCACAACTGTTTTCCAAGATTGATCTCAGATCGGGGTATCATCAACTGAAGGTTAAACCGGAAGACGTTGATAAAACTGCTTTTAGAACGAGGTATGGCCATTATGAATTTTTAGTTATGCCATTCGGAGTCACGAATGCCCCTGCTGCATTTATGGACCTTATCAACAGAATTTTTAAACCATACCTTGATGATTTCATTGTGGTATTTATTGATGACATACTGATTTATTCAAAAAGTAGAGAAGAACATGAATACCATCTGAGACTTGCCCTGCAGACCCTAAGGGAACAGAAACTATATGCTAAATTGTCTAAATGTGAGTTTTGGCTTGATCATGTTATGTTTTTGGGGCATGTTGTTAGCAAAGATGGAATTTCTGTTGATCCGCAGAAAATTGAAGCTGTAGTGAACTAGCCTAGACCAACAAATGTGACTGAAGTCCGAAACTTTTTGGGATTGGCTGGATATTACAGAAGATTTGTCAAAGATTTCTCCAAAATTGCCTTACCATTGACTCAGTTAACTCAGAAGGGGACATCATTTGACTGGACTGACCAAAGGGAATCAGCATTCCAAGAGTTGAAAACTCGACTTGTGACTGCACCGGTTTTGACTTTACCTTCAGGTACGGATGGTTATACTGTATTTAGTGATGCTTCTCATAAGGGTTTGGGGTGTGTTTTAATGCAGAATGGGAGAGTTATTGCTTATGCTTCCCGACAGTTGAGACCACATGAAAAGAACTACCCGACCCATGATTTGGAACTTGCAGCAGTATTTTTTGCACTGAAAATTTGGCGTCACTATCTGTATGCACTACTAGAAAAAACACTTTCTGTGACCAACATTTTGGTCGCGAAAAGTACCACATTTGGTCGCTAAAACCTTTTCGCGACCAAAATATGTTGGTCGCGAGTTGGTCGCTAAAGCCTCGTCACAGATAGTTTTCTGTGACTAGAAAAGCCTCTGGTCGCTAAAAGTGACCATTCGCGACCAACTTTTTTGGTCGCGGAAAGTCCAATTCATATTACCCAAAAGTTAATTTTTAGCGACCAAAGGTAAGTTGGTCGCCAAAAGTCAACGCCTTGGCCCGAAAAATATAATTCTTTTGCGCTGCCTGGGACTTGAACTCTTGACCAAAGAGTCACCACACACCCAATCCACTCTACCAACAACAAGCTTCTTGTTCATATTTGGAAATAAAAATATATAACCCATAAAAATTGCGTTATATATTATTTTATAAAACTTTTAATGCCTAAAAAAAAAAAAAACATGTAATTACAGTAGTATTATTTTTTTTTAGATTTATCCCGCCATAACTTTTCGCGACCAACTTTTCTTTTTGGTCGCCAAAGGGTAAGCTTCCGCGACCAAAAAACCCTTTTGGTCGCCAATAGTATACTTTCCGCGACCAACGTTTTTTTTTGGTCGCCAAAAGTGATCTTCCGCGACCAGAAAATCCTTTGGTCGCCAATAGCATACTTTCCGCGACCAACTTTTTTTTTTGGTCGCCAAAAGGTGATATTCCGCGACCAGAAAATCCTTTGGTCGCGAATAGTATACTTTCCGCGACCAACTTTTTTTTTTGGTCGCCAAAAGGTGATCTTCCGCGACCAGAAAATCCTTTGGTCGCCAATAGTATACTTTCCGCGACCAACTTTTTTTTTTGGTCGCCAAAAGGTGATTTTCCGCGACCAGAAAATTGTGGTCGCCAAAAGTTAAATTTTAGTCGCAGAAAGTAGACTATTTGCGACCAAAAAAAATAGGTGGTCGCCAAAAGTGTTTTTTCTTGTAGTGATGGGGCAACATGTGAAGTTTATACCGACCACAAGAGCTTAAAATATTTCTTCACACAGAAAGAACTGAATATGAGACAGCGCAGATGGCTAGAACTGATCAAAGACTATGACCTACAGATTCTGTACCATCCGGGAAAAGCCAACACTGTTGCCGATGCATTGAGCCGAAAGTCAATTGCCAACTTAGCTTGTTTGCTTACCGGGCAGAAAGAATTGCTTCATGATCTTGAAAAATCTGAAATTGAAATTGTTTTGAGAGAACAAGGTGGAACAATAGCTGCTATTTCTGCTCAACCAGCCTTGATAGAAGAAATTAAAGAGAAACAGCAACAGGATGACTTCTTGAAGAAGATCATCGAAGAAAGGGAAATTAAACCGAGACCGGGGTTCAAATTTGAGAACAATGTACTGAAATTTCAAGAAAGACTGTGTGTGCCAAATGACACTGAACTGAAAAGAAGAGTTCTGCAAGAGGGCCACAATTCAAAATTGTCTATCCACCCGGGGAATACAAAGATGTACCAAGATCTGAAACAGAATTTCTAGTGGCCGGGAATGAGGAAAGAAATTGCCGACTTTGTGTCCAAATGTCTTCATTGCCAACAAGTCAAAGCTGAACATCAACGACCAGCTGGATTATTGCAGCCCTTACCCATACCAGAGTGGAAATGGGAGCATATAACGATGGATTTTATCGTTGGATTACCTCGCTCCAGAAAAGGTATGGATTCAATTTGGGTTATTGTTGATAGACTAACCAAATCTGCTCACTTCTTACCTGTCAAGACAATCTATAATGCGGACAAATTGGCTGTTATCTATATTGATGAAATTGTGAGACTGCATGGAGTGCCTGTGTCCATTGTTTCTGATAGGGACTCGAAGTTTACATCGAGGTTTTGGCAAAGCCTACAGACTACACTGGGTACTGAATTGAGGCTGAGTAGTGCCTATCATCCTCAAACTGATGGACAGTCAGAAAGGACCATCCAAACCTTGGAGGATCTATTGAGAATGTGTGTCCTTGATTTTCAGGGAAACTGGGAAAGTCATTTGCCATTGGCTGAATTCGCCTACAACAACAGCTACCATTCGAGTATTGGTATGGCGCCTTTCGAGGCATTGTATGGCAGGAAATATAGATCTCCGATTTGCTAGGCAGAAGTTGGAGATGGGCCTTTGCTTGGGCCCGAGATTGTATATGAAACGACTGAGAAAGTGAAACTGATACAACAGAGACTGAAAACTGCACAGAGTAGACAGAAAAGTTATGCGGATGTCAGAAGACGGGACAGAGAGTATGAAGTGGGTGATCACGTTTTTGTGAAAGTGACACCAATGAAAGGCCAGACTCGTTTTGGAGTCAAAGGCAAGTTAGCGCCGCGGTATGTCAGACCGTATGAGATTATTGAGAAAATTAATCCGGTGGCGTATCAAGTTGCGCTCCCTCCTGAAATGGAGCATATGCATAATGTCTTCCACATTTCGATGTTGAGAGATTATCTCCGGGATCCCTTTCATGTAATTGAGCCTACTCGGGTAGTGTTGAGTGATGACTACACTTACGAGGAACGGCCTATACAGATTGTAAACCGACGAATCAAGAAACTGAGAAACAAAGAGATCCCGTTAGTGAAGGTTGACTGGCAGAGCCATGGTGGTGTGTATGCCACTTGGGAAAGGGAAGATGACATGGCTAGGCGATATCCTGATTTGTTCCCGCTGAATCCTGTTTTCTTCCAGAATGAAGGTAACTCGAGTTTAGAAGAATAAACTCCTTATAAGGAGGGGAGACTGTAACAACCCCATACTGTTTATCGGAAATTTACTGAATTACATACTGATTACTGCTAAACTGGAATGCTTATGACTGATAATTGAACTACCTGGAGTACTGAACGGACTAATCGAAAATTGAAACCGAATTAACTGAGCATGTTTATTGTATTGCATTTTTATCTTTTCGATTATTGATTACCTGTTCGTGTTTTTATGTTTAAACTACAAATTGAAGGCCTTATCGGCGGCCGAACTGAGAATTGTTTAGTGTTTCATGATCAGTAGGATTTATGTGATTTTATGGTGTATTTAATTAAAATGTGATTAGGTATGATTAAATTAGATTAAATATTGTTATATTGCCAACTTTGATTTATTTACCAAACATGCCACTAAGTGGGCCACTATCCTACACAATTAGGGACTTGTTTTACACTTGAATAACATTTTCATCAGCCTATTTGGAGTGCCCAACCGACCAAACAAGAGAATGAGAGAGAGAAGGAGTTGATCTTGTGATTTTGGCTTGGATTTTGGTAGAATTGAAGTGTAATTGTCAATTGGACCCCTAAACCTTGAATACAAGACTTAGGTAAGTGAATTTCAACCCCTCATTGATGTCCTTAAGGTTGATTCTTGCTAGATTCATGGCAAATTATAGAGTTAAGATATAAATTGGTTCTATAGTGTTGAATTAGAACATAATTCATGCATGCATGTTTGAATTGATGAGTTTTGAGTTGCATCCATGGTAAAATTGTACATGCATGTTCATGTTTAGGCTTGAGTCCATGAATTCATCATGTTCTTGAAGAAATGAGTCCATTTGGACAAGCTTTGAGGGTTGAATTTGGTTTGAATCCATACATGTTGCATACTCTCCATGTTCATGAAAAATGGGTTTGAAAAATGGCTTTAATTGACTCACCTTTGGGGCTTGAATTTGTAAATTGAGTTTTGAAACTTGTTATACATTGAATTAGATGTGTTTTCCAGAATTTGGGCCCAAGAGGTCGAGTTTTGAGTGAAAGAATGCTTAGTTCGAGCTTAGGAGACAAATCTGGAAATTCCAGAATTTGGCTTCTTCGCTCGAGCGAAGGATTCTTCGCTCGAGCGACCAACCTTTGTTCGAAGCTACGCTTGAGCGTAGGATTGGTGGCTCGAGCGTAAAATTTCAACATCCAGTACTTTTACTGTTTCAGCAGCTCGCTCGAGCGAAGGATTTCTCGCTCGAGCGAAGCCTTTGATTTTGGAAGCTCGCTCGAGCGAAGGAAGGCTCGCTCGAGCGAGGCTCCTATTTTCAGCAAACTTTGCAAAATGTTTTCTAAGTGTATTTTTGCATCCTCATCCCATCCTAGGCATTCTTAGGCCTAGTTTAAGGCATCTTAATGAGGATATAGATGTAGAACACACCAAGGCAAATTAGGGATTAAATTATGATATTTCCCAACTGTGTAGCTTAGTGTGTGTTCAACCTGTGAACTGTGTAGGGTTGGCGACTGGGGAAACACGCTCTAGCATACCGTAGCCCAAACTCTGTGAGTAACAATTGTGTAAAGATATGTTCAACTGAGAATGTTTTCTAACTGTTTAACAGAACTGTTTTCTGAATTGATTATTGTTAATTGACTGAATGTATGTCCTATATTCTGAAACGTACTGTGGCATCCTTAGCCCTACTGTTTACTGTTACTGTTACAGAGATCTCTGTCGGTTCCCTCGTGGAACCATTACTGTTTACTGATTGATGGCCATCATTACTGTTCGGTCTTTAAGACCTATTGTTTACTGTTATGCTAATGGATGTACCACATATGACTGAATAACTGTTTTGACTGAAAGACTGGATTATTGCTTAATGAACTATTTTCATTACTGTAAGGACATTTCATTCTTAACCTCTTTACGCATTATGTTATTCACTGGGCTTTAGCTCACTGTTTATATATATATGTAGGTGCTCAGCCACCAGATCGGAGCTAGGAGCGTGGGTTAGACTCCAGTTTTGTCAAGCCAGCCTATGTGCCTCACTGCGAGGTTCCGAGTTGCCATGTTATGGCTTTGGGGTGTTTTGTTTTTCCCCGCCTGTCTCCGTACCGTTCTGGATTACTGTATAGACTGTCAGCTACTAACTGTACTGTTATCAAGAGATAAGGTCCCTTTACTGTGTGACTGTAAATTTTGTATAGACTGTACTGTTTGAATGTATGAATGCATGAAAAATCTTTTCGGCATACAGACTGTCACAGCTCAATGGACATTATTTATTTACTGTATTGGCTTCCGCCAGGCCCTGAACTCTGTTTTACTGTACTACTGTTAAGCAGGCCTTCGGTAATATCGGATTACTGGCCGGTTACGGTGCTAAACCCATAGGGCCGGGTTTGGGTCGTGACAGATACGCGCCAATTACCCTCAACTTTTCGAGGCTAAAGGTACAAATTAATTTTAAGGATGAATTTTTTTTTAGGAAGGTAGATTGTGAGAACCCGTATTTAATTATTCTTAAAAGAAAATAAATTAATTAATTAACTTTACCCAGAGTCTATCTAAAATATATATTAGTGTATAAGTTAGTTTTAAATCAACCCGATTCAATCACTAATAAAGATATTATTAAGAATAATAATTTTGTAGATGTTAATATTTGTTGTTTATAAATTATTTTAATAAGGGTTCAACATGATAATTATCCTTACTAAATACTTTAGTTAAAAATTTTAGTGTATCAATTTTAAGAAACCCACACAAATACACAATTATATATATATATATATAATGAAAATAAAAAAATCAAAATTAGATTTTCGGTGGCAATAGAATGCCATTTGTTTGCTTGCATGGCATTATAGGGAATAAGACTCAATTATACTTCTTGGATTTAGAAAATATGATTAGACCTGAGAGAATCATGAGAAAGAGAGAGGGAGAAAAAGAGAGAGAGAGAGAAGGAGGGAAAACCTCAGGAGTTCATGTATAAATGTATATGCATGCTTACTCATTTATCTGATCAGTGAGAGAGTTCCCGTGAGCAAGATACACTAGTAGGAGGAGAAGAAAATGAGGAGATCAAGGAAGTTAAATTTTCCTACTATTTCATCACCCTATTTCAATCCTACAACTAAGTAAGAAAACCCTCTCAACCCATTCATTTTTTTTAAGTTAAAATTTCATATTGTGTTCCTAGCAATATTTATAGATAGAATTTTATTTATAGTTGTATATAAATTTTGTGATTTGTATATCAAATATTTGAAGATATTGGTAGTCTTAAATTTATGGTATTATTGTGGAAATAGGCTTGCATGTGTAGTTTATACCATTAAAGAGATGATTGAAGATTTTATTTGGCCCTTAAATCTATCAAACAGTTGTACGAATTTGTAGACAATTTTATACACAAAATTTGGAGATACTTTCTTCTACAAAGTTGTTTAGAATGATATCTAGTTCATCCAAGAATTTTTGCAACAATCATTGAGTTTTTTACGAATTTATATAAATTTTTAACCAAATCTGGAACTGTAAGGCAGATTTTACTCTATGTCGGAAACATCATTAAAAATTCTATATTAAACCAAATCTGGTAATTTCTAAATAAAAAATTAAATTTGAGAACTCTAGTTTCATAATAAAATTCTACATTATGGAATTGATTTATAAATTTAAGTATAGATTTAATTTAAGAAAATGTGATAAATCTATGTCATAAACTTTCTTGGCATTTTTCAGAATTATTTATAATTTATTTTTGGAAAATGATTTCTGAAAATGACCATAACATGTATATTGAGTATTATATATATTTATATGAATTTTAGAATTGTGTAAGTAATTTATTTATAATTTTAATTACGAGATATACATTCTGAAAAATTCTGGCAGATTGAGAAGGAATAAAAAATTATCACTTAAATTGTTTAGTTGGACTAAAATTTAATATTGTGCTAGTCTAATCTTGTAAATTAAAAATCCATGCATGTATGTGATTATGGTTTATTTCTTTTGTATCTACATTATTATTTCATACCATGATTTAAATTATTGTTTATTTAATTTTTGTACATTGATTTATTAATGTGTGGCATGTGTAATATTTTATGTTGGGAATTTTAATGAGTTGATATAACATTATTGGTGAAATTTGAATTATTTGTGATTAATATAAAAACTAATTGAAATGATTAACGGTATATATAAAGTTAACGACCGAGGGTTAATACCGGTAGTTCAGGGTGAGCTCTGGTTTTTAATAATTTTTATATAATTGTGTCGTGAAACCCTAAGATGGCACGGGACTTATTTGAACCCTTTTCGATATTCGGTTTTGGAATAAGGCTGAATGTGCGAGTGGCACATAAGGAGGTTACATACCCCTGACAGACCGTTCCCTTAGGGCAGACCACGGATGCCATGGCTTGGGTATATAACTTTGGGTGTGAGCATCCTTGGTAGTTCTTAAATATTTGACCAATGGGGGGTTTCCAAATTAACCATGGTCATGGCTTAGTGGTTGGTAAGAAAATCTCTTTGGTGAGATTTTGAGTGTCACCTAAACTATAAAATTGTTAAAATTATTTTCAATTGTTGTTATATTATCATGCTATTAATTCCGTAATTTTCTCTTAATTGTCATGATTATTATCTGATTACTTTCTCTTAAAAAGATTGGTAGGTTGGCTATGTTTTCTTACTATGTTGCAAAACTAATGGCATATATTTTGTTGCCCCTGGCGTTTTGTGCTAGATTATAACGAAGAAGAGACTAAAGCCGAAATTGGGGCCGCTGCTAATATAGCACCATAGCTAACTTGAAATCAAGAATTTAGCAAAATAAAATTTTATTATCTTTTGTATTAGTAATTACGAATGTTATAAAGTTGCTGTAATATTGTATGCGGACTCATAATTTTGTTTTGTTGTTAAGCTTTGACTATGTGAGAACTTAAATTTCCCTAATTAGTTATTAAAATTTTTATTTAGCAAGATTTGTTATTTAAATTTTATGATGTTCCAAAAAAAGAAATTAGAGCGTCACGTCACTGGGATCTATGAAGCAAGAGATACAAGAATGGCTATGTATGCAGACAAAGCACAAGAATTACTTAAGAAATTCCAATCCATATGAGTAGAACGGATCAATCGCAACAGAAACAGTCATGCTAATGCCCTAGCCTGCCTTGGCTCATCAGTGGACACCAATGATACTAGAAAGTTTAGGTTAAGTTTGTGCTAGAACCGAGCATTGCATCTCCAGATCCGGTCCTCCGCACTAACTTGGAACCGAGTTGGATGGATCCAATACTTGTTTTTCTGAGGTCTGGTACTCTCCTCGAAGACAAGAAAGAGGCCAATAAAGTTCAGCACAGATCAGCCCGGTTTTGGATTTCACTATCTAGAAAACTATATTGACGCTCTTACATTGGCCCTTATCTGCTACGTGTGCATCCAAATCTAGTCGAAAATGTTCTCTATGAAATTCACGATAGGATTTGTGGAAGCCACGTTGGTGGAAGGTCATTGGCGCATCGTGTCCTCACTCATGAATACTGGTGGCCACAAATGCAGCAAGACGCACAGCAATGCGTTCAGAAGTATGACAAGTGTCAAAGGTTTACTCCACTGATTCATCAACTCGCAAAAAATCTCACTCCACTCACTAGCCCATGGCCTTTTGCTTAGTGAGGCTTGGACATCATTGGACCTTTGGCACAGGGGATTGGGAACAAACGATTCTTCATCGCTGCAACTGACTATTTCACCAAATGAGTGGAAGTTGAAGCACTGGCAAGCATCAAAGAAACAGACACAAAGCGGTTTGTTATGAGAAATGTCATGGTTCATTTTAGTATCCCACGAGTATTGATTGCAGACAATGAAACGTAGTTTGACGGAAAGATTTTCAGGAAGTTTTGTGTTGATCTCAAAATTGAATGTCAAAACTCCTCTTCAGGTTACCCACAGAGTATGGACAAGCAGAGTCATCAAACAAAACCACTATTAACGGAGTAAAGAAGCGGGTTGAGAGTGCTAAAGGGAAGTGGGTTGAAGAGCTACCCCATGTGTTGTGGGCTTACAGAACCACGGCACAACGTTCGACAAGGAAAACACACTACTCCTTGACCTACGAAATGGCAGCTGTCATTTCATTGGAGGTCGGTCTTCCAACCCTCCGATCAAAATTGTTTGAAGATGCCAGTAATAAGGAAGCTATTACACAGGAGCTGGACATAGCAGAAGGCTGAAGAGAAGTAATACTAATTAAACTTGTAGCTTATTAGCAGCAACTTATCAAGAGTTTCGATAAGAAGGTTCTCCCAAGGCAGTTTACTTCTAAAGAGTTGGTTTTGAGGAAAGTAATGGACTATAAGAGAGTGCCTGGCGAAGGGAAGTTAGGACCTAACTGGGAGAGTCCTTACAAGGTCACAGTCGTAGCTGGGAATAAAGCATATTACTTGGAGGACCTCAAGGGCAAAGCCATGCCTCGGCCCTGGAATATAGCAAACCTCAAGAAGTATTATCAATAGAATACCCCCAAGTCATCCATCAACTGTAAAAGCATTTATCTTTTGATTAATGAGAACGTCTCCCCACTTCTTTGAACTTTTGTTTTCAACACCTGTACAGCTTTGTGGTCGGAACAAATTATCACTTAGCCTAGTCTTTATAATCCAACCCCTAGGGGCATATTTCCAAATTGAAAGTAATTATCTTTGGTGTTCACCAAACGGACTTAGCTTTGGTGTTTTTCGAATGGACTTAGCTTTGGTATTTACCAAACGAAATTAGCTTTGATGTTTACCAAACAGACTTAGCTTTGATATTTATCAAACAGAATCAGCCTTGGTTTTAACCAAACGAACTATGTTTCAGAGTGACCGAACGGAATTTAGTTTTGGTTAGCACTCAAACGTGCCAAGTGAAATTGCTTGGTAGAATTATGCTTGCAACTAAAATGGACCTTAGCCAAGTGGAATTGCTTGGTGGAAACCGCACTAATGAATTTTTCAATGATCATTTCTTTTTTGGAAATCACAGACTTTCTCAAGTACAATCACATCCACACTTTAGTACTGCTACATGCAAACACAGTTGAAACAGTCTTGGATGATCCTTTCCGGGCCAAACTTCCAGCATTAGTCTTACTCAGCTCCAGGTGGGGGCAAACAATTGTCTTTTCAAAACCAACCTAGACCTGAGTAAAACATCACTTCTTTATATCTTTTTGTCCCGTACAAATACACCAATGCTATCAAAGATAAAACAAACTTAAGTTGTTCTTCCACAAAGCAAAATCTTCAGTACCAATCTTACTTAGCTCCAGGTGGGGGCAAACAATCTCACTTCTTTGTTTTGTTTTGTTTTTTTTTTTTTTTTTCCCCTCATTCTTTTGTATATTCTTTTTACAATTGTATACTCAATAAGTATATTAATTTTTGCAGATAATATGGATCCTGAATGTCAACAACGTGTCCCACCTACTACTTTAAATAGACGACGTTGTAAATTGGATGTTGACCATGAACAAGGACAAGGGCATGGGCGAGGACAAGGTCGAGGTCAGGGTTGAGGTCGAGGTCGAGGTCGTGATAAAAGATATTTTCTTATTAGAATGGAATGGTAACAATGGTTGATGACATTGTAAATGACATTTTATTATTATAATGGAATGGTAACAATGGTTGATGATTTTGTAAATGATATTTTTTTATTAGAATGGAATGGTAACAATGGTCGATAACATTCAATCCACACCATAGAACACATCAACATCAAAAAACACATCTATTAATTTCTTCCATAATTCTAATATTGTCAAATGCATACATGTGTCATTCGACATCAACAACATCAAATGTCTCTCGAGTAGCTACAGTATCATAAATGATGTCCTTGAAATGCTGAATGCGGTGCACATATGCATCATCCCAGTCGACAGCGCAAGGGTGACGGTATTTTTGCCAATTAGTGGCTATAGGAGGAACTGGATGGCCTGGCTACAAAAAAACCTATACCAAATGTCACTTGAGTTAGTGGTCATACCTCATAACTTCCTGTACATGCACAAATTGATAAGTTTCTCTTATACCTAGACGAAATGATTTCCGTTGACAAACCCAATGACAATCTCACGTCTATCAAGTTGAGGTACTGGCACTGTTCTAAGAGGTAAAAAGATGAGACATTACTGTAATGACAAGTGGTATACACAAGATTGTAGCACAATGCAACAAGACGCCCCATGTCTGGCATAGTCATCCAATGTGAGTAGCCAAGATTGTCTTCAAAGTATGACAATATGCTTGTTAATTCTTCAAACCTTTCATAGAATCCATAAAGTGTAATGTATTCCTCTTTGTGTCTGTGCAGCTCACCCAAAAGATCACACCTAACCTGAGCCCAATCATCTTCTGTATGACCAGTTGAAGCAACTATAGCCCTAAAACCACAATTCTCATCTACAGCTACATCCTTGGCAATTCATCCTTACTTTTGAATACCTACCACATTTACATTTGTTGAGCAATTCAAAACACAATCATTATAATTTCATAGAGTGAACCTGTTCAGTTGTGAATTAACACACTATCCGCGCAAACCTGACTTTAAAGACAAATTTGCAATTCAAAACTGCAAATTTAGTATGCAGTTTACAAATTTGGAATATAAAATGGGAAAAAAAAATTTTACTTCATTCAAAAGTACAGTGTCGAACAAATTGCTACTGTTCGAGTGTAGTTGTCCAAATTATTTTTACAAGTTCGGAAGTTGAATGTCATAAAATTTAAATTATTTCGGGCGACAACTTTCGAAATTACATAATTATTTTGGTAGTAGACTGCCGAATAAATTGATATATTTCAACCCTGGTTATCCGAAAGACGCTAAAAATAAATAAATAAATAAATAAAAACTTTTACATTACAAAACTCACATTTCCTTGGCTATCTTTCTCATAAACATTTATTTACTTCTGAAAATCTGAATTTTCAGAAGAGAAATCTTCTATAACAATGATGAATGAGAATGAGGTTTAGTGTGTAAACTAATGGAAAGCTATGAATCAAGAATGAGGGTGTTTAGTGTATGAACTAATGAATGGAAGCTAACAATGAAGGGTTTCAAAGGATGAGGATGGAATGTGGAGGATGGAACGTGGAGGATGGAACATGAACTGAGTATGGAAGATAGAGTAGCTACAATGGACTTGGAGCTTCAACAGCTTCAACGTAATGTGGATGTGGAGTCTGGATATGCAATGAGAACGTTTGTTTATTTGAATTGTATATGATGTCCAAAATAGTAATTTCACTTAGGAATCAAATTGTCATAAAAATAAATATCATTAAATGTGTGCATAGAGTGGATTGGGTGTGTGCAAATAGAAGCTCCCTAATGGTAGCCTCAGCCTACACTGTGTTGGTCACAGTGTAGACTGTCCGTGCAATGACAGCCACTATTTTTTCTTTTTTTTCTTTTTTTTAAATCAATGGGTTAGTGTACTAGTTGAGGCTAAATGGCCTTTTTATTGTTTGATGCTATTTTAGCCTCAAACTTGGGTTCCCAAATGGTGTTTTTGTTGCCTTTAGTGATTTTTTTTTTGAAAAAATTAGTGAAATATTCCTCTCCAACTTTGTGTAGTAGGAGAGATCCAAGATTTTATTTTATTAACCAAGGTCTCTCAACATTTTCACAGAGAAAATTTGACTCAGAGAAATTTTGCCCAATTTAGAAAAATTTCATCCAACTCAGAAAAATTTCAAAATTTCTCCGTGAAAATTGAAATCTCTCTGAGTCAGATAAAATTTCTCTCAGTCAAATTTTCTCTATAGAAATGTTGAGGGACCTTCACTATTATGAAAATATTGTATGTTTTTTATTTTATAAAATCTTAATATTAGGGATCTTAAATTTTTTATTTTTTATTTTTATTTTTTTTATAGATTAAACAATTTTTTAGATGCACCTAATCTAGATATACTTAAATATTTGTGAAGAGAACTTTAAAAAAAAAATTAATAAATACAAAAATATACTGAATTGTTTTTTTTTTTTTTTTTGTATTTTTTGAAAATTACAAATTTTGTACTTTTTAAATGTATCTAAATTATGTGGATCTAAAACGTACACAAAAATTATTTGAAATATTAAAAAATTCATTAAAAATAAAATTAAAATTTAAAGAATTATTTTTAAAAACTCTAAATCAAACAGATGTGACTTTATAAAAATTATTCCCGATATTTACCAACGAACAAAGCAAATTTGCCAGCACCAGCTTTTCACTGAGCTTTTTAAAATGGAAAATCATTTGGAGCCCTAAAACTGTCCCCCCTAATCCCCCTAATTTCCATTTTAGGCAACTGTTTCCTTGTTTTTTTTTTTTTTTTTACTTGATATGGAAATTAGGGGGATTAGGGGGGTTTTTTTTAGGGGGATGTAGCAAGACCCTTTTAAAAAACTGCAAAAAAATTCCAAATATACAATTGTTTAGTTTTGAATTTTTAAAAATATTTTTTTTAGCTTTCAATCCATATTGTTTCATTTTTAGTGAACGTTTTAATATTGTAATTATTTGTTTCTTTTTTAGATTCATTTAATTTAGATATATTTAAAAATTATAAAATTTGAGAAAAAAATTATAAAAATTAAATAAATACAAAAAAATAGAAAATTTCAATCCATTTTTTTTTTTTGTATTTATTGAATTTTTAAGATTTATTTGAAGATATTTTGCTTTTTAAGTGTATTTAAATTAAGTTGATCTAACAAAAAAACTATTAAAATATCAAAAAAATTCCCAAAAAATAAATATAAAAAAAATCGAATTGAGACTTAAAAAACTGTTTTTAAAGACTTTAAAAACTGTTCTGTTGTTTTTTTTAATATATATTAGTAAATGTAGATTAGACTTACATTTTAAGCCATTTTACGGATGAATATAATTTATAAATAAATAAAAATCTACCTCCATAATTTTTATTAGGGGAATTTTTTTAAGGTCTTTATTATTAAAATTTTATAAGATAAATGACATGTAATATTTTTATAGTAGTTGATATTTCTCAACATTTTTCAGAGAAATTTTGATCCATAAAAATTTCAAAAAAAATTTCTTGTGTTTTGAAATTTCTCTCATTTGGATTTTCTCTGTGTTTTCAAATTTTCTTTATATTTTGAAATTTCTCTGATTTACTCACCATTTTCACTGTGTTTTGACCAATTTTCTCTAATTTAATCATAATTTTCTCTATGTTTTGATTATTTTCTCTATGTTTTAACTAAATCAGAAAAAATTGTGTTTTCCATTAATTCCATCCATCAAATTAATTCTCAAAAAGTATCAAACTATCAAATATGACCTCACAACAAATTTTCACATGAATTGAACAAATTACCAACTAAAATAACTCTCAATTGAATCAAATACTAGTTTTTAATTGAAAAATCACATGAATTAAACCATACCTATTCTAAACCAAACAGCACAAGGAATCCTAATTATTTTCATTGGAAATGATAGTTTAGTCAAACCAAAATGAATGATGTTCTACTGCCTTCTGAATATGGGGATACAAAAGAGTATTTATGGGAATACTCTTCTACTCTCTCTCTCTCTCTCTCTCTCTCTGTGTGTTTTCTCTCTCTAGAATTCAATGAAGGCATAATCGAGAGATGCGCACTCTGTTACAATTCCGTTGTTACTCGACGATAATGGTTATAAGAAACAGAAGAAGGTTAGCCAAAAGGAATCCGAAGGAGTCATCAGATTGTTCGGTAATACCTCTTTCTTCAATGCATGGCAGATGCTATGATTGATGTCATTGCCTCAAGTGTTGAAGTGAGTGAGGATTAAGGTTTAAAAAAAAAAATTGTGGATCTTTTTTATTATTAAAAGTTGGAGAACGATATCAGATTAAATATCCCTTTTTATTATATATATAAAAAAATAATCAATCTGTTTAGTTTTAGTTTTCAAAATTCTACTTTTTCGTATTTCGTATTTTTTTTATTTTAACTAATTTTTAAAAATATTTTAAGCAATTTTTTAAATTTTTAAAAACATCAAACATAAATACACTTAATAATTATAATATTTGTGAAAAAAAAGCTTTAAAAAATTCACTAAATACCAAAAAATGCAAAAAATACAAAAATTTAATACATTTTCAGTATTTTTGTGTATTTATTAATTTTTTAAAATATTTTTTCACAAATATTTTACTATTTAAATACATCTAAGTAAGATGCATCTAAAAAAGAAAAAAAATGTTTAAAATTTTAAAAATATTCACTAAAAACAATAAAACAGAAAAAATAAAAAAATTCAATTTCCAGAAAACTAAAACTAAACACACTAAATGGCATTTACATATTAAACTAATCGATGTTGTTATGTAATATGTGAAATAAATCAATGTTATGTAAACCGCATAATGTACGAATACTTAGGATTGTTTGGGGTGTCTTAAATAAGTGTACTTCTTGTCTTTTTAGACTAAAAAGTTGATGAAAAAAATATGAATGTTTGGGTTAATTTTTTGACTTTTTATGAAAAAATGTGTATTAAAAAGTTATATAAAGAAGTGTGTAGGAGAAGATAGGCAGCGGACTAGCTGGGTGAGTAGATGAGGAATTATCTCCTTCTCGGGCTTTGTTGGATGGTGTTGCTTGGCCCGTGGGGCCCATCACGGGTCCCGTTTTTCTAATCGGAACCGTTCAATGTGTAGAACTCGTCGATTATTATATTCTTGTAAAAAATCACATTTATTGGATATCAATAGCTACCTAATCGTGTTAGTTTTTCTTGTTAACTGTTAATTATAATACTATCCATTTTTATACAAAACTGATTTGATCATGTAGTTAGAAATATTCGATAGAAGTGATTTTTTACAGGCATATATTACTAGATGAGTTCTACATATTAAACGGTTCAGATTATCAAAACGGAACCCATGTTGAACCCTCATGGACCCAACTTTACCATCTAATTTAGTTAATATTCTACTATAATTTTTTTTTCCTTCTCTGTCAGCGAGTGACAGCATGACCGCAGTAATCATTTCGGCCAAATTTTTGATTTGTCCCGTTTTTTATGTATTAATTTTTTAATATTTTTTTTTTGATAAATAATGAAAACTTTTTAATTTTTTAAATAATTTTTTTGCTTTTTGGATTTTTCGAAGGATGCAAAATTTGGCCTTAGTCAATAAAGAATTTTTAAAATTTAAAGGGACCATTTTACATACATTGTAAGAAATTAAAAATAATAATAAATTCGAAGAGTAATAAAATAATTTTAAAATATTTAGGGGTGGCCCTTTTGGCCCTAAACAACATGATCTTAAAAATAAACAATTACAAAATGTTTGGGGAAAAAAATGCTAAAGACAAAAAAATAAGCCAAGTTTTTAAGACATTTAAAACAATAAATAAATAAAATTTGGCTTATTTTTGCTTTTAATAAAAAAAAAACTCAATTTTTTTAGACAATTGGGTCATTTAGCCTAGACAAATTTGAAAAAATTAAAAATTTTAACATAATTTATTTTTACCAATGACAAAAATTTACTAAAAATTATAAGGTGGAATCAAAAGAGATAGGATTCGCCTTGGCCCAACAATAAAATATTTTATTATTGAACTTTGAGTTTTATTATTTTGGGGAATTTACTAAAAAAAAAAAGTTAAAAGTCAACTTTTTTATCATTTTGAGTCGAATCACTTCTTATATAAAACAGTGAAAAAAAAAACTAACAAAATTAAAAAAAAAAAAAACACCTCCTGAGGTTTATGTTTATTACAGTTCCCCCACTCATATTTTGGAAATTACATTTCCCCCTGAGGTTTAAAGTTTCATTACAGATTCTCCCTTTCAGCCCTTTAATTTTTTTAAATACCAATTTTGCCCTCACTAAGTAAATTACATTGACACCCCTCACATTTTAGAAATTACAATCCCCTTCCCTAAGGTTTAAAGTAGTATTACCAATTGTCCTCTCGGTTAGTATTAATTAGAAAAAAATTATTTGAAAAAAAAAATAATTGGGAAAAAATTATTTGAAAAAAAAAATTTGTTAGTAAAATTTTTAAATTTCTGTTTAAAAACCAACGTAAACTCATTTTTTGAATTTACGTTTTTTTCTCAAATTTACAAACTGAGACAACCATTTATAAACCAAAAAAATTATCAAACAAGTTTGTATAACAGTTTTTAAAATTTTTGTAAATAAAAATTGAAAATTGAAACGAAATGGTTACCAAACAGGTTTCAGATGGTAAAAATATCGTAAAATTGACAAATAATTAAATAAGTTACCAACGTAAGAAATGACTTATTAAAATATTCTTAGGCTATGTATGGTTTGATTTTTAGAATTTTTTTTAAAAAATTAAAAATTAATTTGGTTAAGAAATAAAAAATAAAAAATAATTATTATTTTTATATAATTTTTATCTTTCGAGTGGTTAGAAATAATGTTTTACAAATTAAATTGAAACACCCATACGTATATATATAACTTGTCCAAAAGTTAAAATGATAATTATTTTTTACCCTTAAATGATAATTATTTTTTATTTTTTATTTCTTAACGAAATTAATTTTTAATTTTTTAAAAAAAATTCTAAAAATCAAACCATACATAGCTTACGAATCTTTTGATAAGTCATTTTTTATGTTGGTAACTTATTTAATTATTTGTTAATTTTACGACATTTTTACTATCTGAGGCCTGTTTGGTAACCATTTCGTTTTCAGTTTTCAATTTATATTTACAAAAATTTTAAAAACTGTCATAAAAACTTGTTTGATAATTTTTTTGTTTGTACAATGTTGTCTCAGTTTGTAAATTTGAGGAAAAAACGTAAATTCAAAAAATGAGTTTATATTGATTTTTAAATAGAAATTTAAAAATTTTACTAACAAAAATTTTTTTCAATTAATTTTTTCTCAAAGAATTTTTTTTTCAATTATTATTTTTTCAAATAATTTTTTTCCAAATGATTTTTTTTTCGAATAATTTTTTTTTTCCAACTAATACTAACCGAGGGAGCAATTGGTAATGCTACTTTAAACCTTAGGGAGGAAATTATAATTTCTAAAATGTAAGGGGTGTCAATGTAATTTATCTAGTGAGGGCAAAATTAGTATTTAAAAAAATTAAATTGCGGGGGAATCTGTAATGAAACTTTAAACTTCAGGGGAGAGATATAATTTCTAAAATGTGAAAGGAAAAACTGTAATAAACATAAATCTCAGAGAGTGTTAATGTAATTTACCCTTAAAAAAACTAATTTTTTATCATTTTCTCAAAATACTACTATTACACAACAAAACGCCCCCTTCCACTCTATTTAGGCATGGTACCCATTTTCAAATATGTGGTGGAACTTTGCCTAGTCCTCTTATCCATTGTTTAAAAAAAAACAAACAAAAAACAAATTTCTATTCCACAAATATCTCTTTCCCCACATGAGTTACAAACAGATTACAATCATGTCAGACATAGCAACTGTAATAATGATAGGGACCAACAAAACACAATCACTACAACTCTTAAAATGATTTTAACTATTCATGTTATTATCATAAATTTAAAAAAAAATAAACATATCAATAGCTTATATATTAGTGGAGTCGTTGGGATCCTTCTTTGTGGGGTCTCAAACATTTTCCATAACAACTGTACTAATAAGTCTAAAGTGACATCATAAGGACACTTGAGCAATTTAAGGAAAATTTTATTTCTACACATTTAATTATTTCAATACACATTTTTTTAGTATATACATTTATTAATTTGATTATTAATTAATTTTTTCAAATCATACATTAAAAATTACAATTATACCATTCACTCATAATCATTGTATACATCACTCAACCTTTTTTTCCACACACTTGTTGAGTAACTTTTCTTCCAGATTTATAAACCCATTGTAAACCCACATGAAAACCATTCAAGACCACAGTATGAAATGAAGTGAAGTGAAGTAAAGACAAAGTCCTTCATTGAAAATCTCCATTGAAGACCCTATTGAACCTCCATTAAAAATATCATTAAAAACCCTTCAAAATATTGTTGAAGATGAAGCATCTTCCCATTTTGTTATTGCATTTATCATTTCTAGATCTCTGTGTACTCCATTGCCATAAAACCCTCATTTTATTTATTATTATTATTTTATTTTTTCAATTTAGAGATTTCAGCATTAGTTTTTCAAAATTATACATTTAATTCGAAACATAACTTTCGAATAAAAATGATTAGTTCGGCAAATTTGTTTCCAAAAAAAATAAAAAAAACCTTCGATAGTTGATGTCCGAATATAATGAAATAATTCGGCACTGATTGTCCGACTGAAAACCGCAAAAGGAAAATAAAAAAGAATTTCGCACGAAAAAACTAACATTTTCATCACTAATAGAGTATAAATCCAAAGATTAAAGCAATATGAAAATTGTTATGAGAGTATTGTTTTGCAAACAATAGAAGAGTATAGAGTATATAGCAAGCAAAGTGACAACAATGAAAAAAATTAGAGTTTAGTTTTTTTTACTCAAAAGGTATATATTGAGAATATTTTTTTTTTTTTAAAGATGTGTACAGAGAATATTTTTATATAATATTATGGGTACTAGTAGATGTCTATTATGATCATTTTAGTTTAGACTATAATTGCCATTAAAATAATGTTTCATTAAGCGTGTGCACTGAAATAATTAGATGTGTGAAAATAAAATTTCTCGCAATTTAATGGTTCGTTTGTTTTCAGAAGTAGGATGAATGAGATTATTGTTAATGAGAGGACCAAAAAAAATTATGTTTATTTATGTCTATTTTAGTGAGGAAATTAATTATATAAAATATCATAAATACCCTTTGGTGTTTTTGATATATTTAAATATTAAAAATTGTATTTTATAAATATATTATTATATTAAATTATTTTTATATAAAATAAGTATGAAATAATGAGAGAGTGAAAAAAAAATCAAATCAGCCCATGGTTTTTCCAAGGAGGTGGGGATGTTGTTGCGTGGGCTGCGCAGCAGCTGTTGCTGTGCGGCAAAATGGGTCTATTTCGAGACCCATTCTGATAATCCGAACAGTTCACATTTTAGAATACATCAAGTAGAACATGCTTGTAAAAAATCAAGTTAATTGGATATCGTTTACCCATTCATCCAGTGACATTTGTATTCATTTTAATACTTTAAATCACAATTATTATTTATTTTTGTAGATACAAATGTGAGTGGATAAATGGGTAAACGATATTCGATTAATTTGATTTTTTGCAGGCATATTGTAATTGATGTATTCTAAAATGTGAACGTTCGGATTATCAAAAATGGGCCCCGAAACGGGCCCATTTCACCGCACAACAGCCGCTACTGCACAGCTCACACAGCAACATCCCCACTTCCATTTTTCCAGAACCTCCCATGGTTTTGAAACAATGTATTGAAAGATTCTAGTCAATTAATGTTGCTTCATTCATCATCAATAGAGGTTTGCCTTTAGCGGCGTACGGTTACTTGATATTTTATGATGGTATGATTAATGAAAAATGTGGAGTATTGATTATTTATGTTAGGTGATTGAGGAACATAAGGGGACATTATGAATAGTGATTAGTGAGAAAGTATGGCTACGTGATATTCCGAAACTATTGTATAATTTTCCCATCAATAAAGCTCTGCCGATAATGCCGACGGAGAGCGAGAATGAGATCATCAACGCAACGACAACGATCATCACCTTTAACGATGATCAACAATGACGACGATGATCATCATTATCGACGACGACGACGGTGATCATCAACGTCAATGACAATCATCAACGTGGATCTTTTAATGTATGATTTCTTTTTTTCTTGCAAATTGTGAACTCCTAATAAGACAAATCGTAGGAGATTTAGCCACAGCCCCCCATTATAAACATTTAATAGTTGAAGGAGCTAGGGAAAAAAGTTTTTTAATTCAAGTCGTCTAAGACATCCAACATCATTTGACCATAGTATTCCCGGCACTAATAATTTGTTATGTTATTTTTGGAATGATTTAAAAACTTTAAAATTTAATAACTTTTTATTTACATATTTGTTTTTTATAAAATTTATATTTTTTGAATTCTCTTATTAAGATTCATCAAAAAAGATCTATAATGAATATGAATTAAAATATATATATATGTAACCTAAATCAGAGAAATTTTATTAAAATCAGTTAAAAGTCACTGTAATTGACTTTAAGTTTTGCTGACAAAATTGCTCACAAAAATTTCAAAATTACTTAGAATCTTTGAGAGAAATTTTAAAATTGCTTATTCTCTCAAAGAAATTCAAAAATTGAATAATTGAGAAGTTAGTAACATTTCTTTGACTTTTAGTCAAAAACCTTAGTGAATATTTTTTTCTTTTCATAATTTCACATTCATCATAGATCTTATTTGATAGATCTCGATGAGACGATTCCAAAAATATAAATTTTACAAAATACGGAGTTTCAGATCAAAAGTTGTTAAATTTTAAAGTTTTGAAACATATTTCAAAATACAATTTGTCTACAGTAAAGAGAGAAGATGCTAGAATTTCATGATACCAATTGTTAAAAGAGCATTCTTGACATTTATGTTGAAATTTGTCCTTGTCTTCATGAAATTTCAAATCTTAGAGACTTTGACTAGCAAACAAATTATCATTGTCCTTAAACTCTTACACAAATATATAGAGAGATCCCTCCCTAATTTTTCCTTAAAAGATATTATGTTATTCAATTATGGAAGTTATGAATATGCGAATAATTTATGATGTGTACCCACGAATATATCGTAAGAAATAATAAATCGCTTGGTGGTAAAAATCATGAAAAGGCTATGCACCCTTAAAATGAAAATGATCAATTATTGTGGTTATATTATGAACAAAAAAAAATTATATATTGTGTGGTTGAGAAAAAATAAAAAATATGAATTGAAAGATTCTTCCGCACTTATTGAAAAAGATATCTTCATATAAGTCTAATTTTTTGTTCTACTACAAGAAAATCACAAATTCTCTCCAAAACACCCAATGGATTATCTGACACTTCTTCTTGTACTGTTCTTTGCGTGGACATGCATTCATGTCTTCCGGTCTAGCTCCGCAGGCCGGGCGGGGCTTCCGCCAGGCCCGAACCCTTTTCCGATCATCGGAAACATTCTAGCACTTGGCAAAAGACCCCATGAATCACTCTCCAATCTCTCCAAAATTTATGGCCCTCTAATGTCCCTCAAGCTAGGGACCATGACAACCATTGTTGTATCATCACCAAGTATGGCCAAACAAGTGCTACAAAAATATGACCAAATTTTCTCTAGCCGAACACTCCCAAATGTTGTCCAAGTACTCAACCACCACGAAGCTTCCATAGTGTGGTCGTCGGCGTTAAGCCCTTGGCGAAACCTCCGAAAGATATGCAAGGAACACGTGTTCTCCACGCGTTGCCTCGATGCAAACCAAGGCCTTAGGCAAAAAAAGGTACAAGAGCTTCTTGATTACATCAAACTAAGTTGTGAAAATGGCCAAGAAGTGGATATTGGAAAGGCTGCTTTTACAACCACCCTTAATTTGCTATCAAACACCTTCTTCTCCATTGACATGGCTCACCATAACTCAAACTTTTCTCAAGAGTTTAAGGATTTGGTATGGGCTCTAATGGAAATTGCTGGGAAACCTAATATTGCAGACTATCTTCCATTGTTTAAATTGATTGACCCACAAGGTTTACAAGGTCAGACAAAATGTCATATGCAAAGGTTATTTGATATATTTGATGGGATTATTAATCAAAGGTTGCAATTAAGAGCTTCTGTGTCTTCTCCAACTGTTGATGATTTCCTAGAGGTGCTTCTCAATCTCAGGAAAGAAAATGATACCCAGTTGAGCTGCAATGACATAAAACACTTATTTCTTGTGAGTAGATATGAACAAATAAACTTTCTTTCTTTTTTCCTATGACTTTTTCATTTGGATAAATCATTTTCATGCTTTTATGGAATTTTTGAACAATTTGATCCATAACGCTGAAATAATAATTTTTTTTTTCTCTTTTTCATTCTATTGATGTTGCCTATATGATCGCCATAATTTCATTATGTTCAATCTAAATTTTATGCCCAAGGATCCCTTGTCCCCAAAAATTCTTATCCTCCTGTCCCAAATCACTCACAACCATTGGATATGTCTTAGAATTTTCAAATCTTGAGATTCTCAAATAATCCAATGGTTATAAGTGATTTGGGACAGGGGGACAGCAATTTTTGGAGACAGGGAATCCTTGCTGAAATTTTACCATTATTAGAGAGTTTAGCATGTTAACAATTTTTGTAGCCAAAACTTGACATTTGTTTTACATAACCTGAGGCTGATTGTAGTGGGTTGAGAGGCTAGGATGAGTGTTCAAAACTGTTGCAGTTTGAAGCTCAAAGCCATTGATCTTATCTTAGATTTGGAGTTAAATATTTGCCATTAGTCTTATCTTATATTTGTATAACATGAGCATATTGCATTGGATTAAGGATATACGTTTTAAATTCTACACAAATTTGGCCAAATTAATCTTATCTTAGATTTGGAGTTAAATATTTGGAAAACAAAAAAAAAAATTTGAGAACCAAGTCTTGAGGGCCCACTTGAAGCTTATCCCAAGGGCATTTGAACGAGCCATAGGAGTTGCAGAGCAAGATCTTATACCCAAAGGTCATATTTGATTCACAAGACTAATAGTCAGATATTAATAATCCTATCAAAATTAGTGTGGTATTCAGTATCCAATTAGATTAATAGGATAAATTATCCATTGGATTAATAATCTCACCCCTACCCCATTACTAATAAGCCTTGTTGGATTAATTATCCATTGGATTAATAATCCTAAACCAAAATGTTAAAACAAATATAGGATAATTGGGCTCACGGATTAATAATCTCAATCCCATTCTCTAATCCATCCAATCAAACATGCCGAAAGTGTGTTTGAAGCTTACTTTAGAGGATTGTGACATCTTATCTTTTGTCTAGTCCTAATTGACTCATAGTTGCTTTGCATACCTACTATTTGTTGTTTTGAGTAACAAAGTTGTGAGGAGCAGAGATATATATGAAGAGTTCCATGGATTACTATCAGATTAAGAGTGTCATGGAGCAGAGATATATGTGAAGAGTTCCATGGATTTATATTTGTGGAATACTACAGAATATTAAGATACAAAATTTTATTAATTGGTAATAATTAGTGTTTGGCCTATTCACTCCTATTGATACAAAATAGCCCATCTCAGTGAGTTCAACTATCATTTATCATTATTATTCTCATACCATCCATGGCTTACTCTCTTATCATCATTAGTATTAGTGATGAAAAAGTTGCATCTAGTCATATATAATAGTAACTTTGATGTGTTTCTAAGACAAAATAATGTAATTTGTTCATGAAAGCAACTTACTAACTTTACTTTATATTAGGACTTATTTGTTGCAGGAACAGACACAACTTCAAGCACTGTGGAATGGGCAATGGCAGAGTTATTAAAAAAGCCTAAAATTTTGGCAAAAGCACAAGCTGAGCTCAAAGAAGTAATTTGCAATGATGGAATAGTGCAAGAAGCAGACATCTCTAGGCTACCTTACTTACAAGCAGTTGTAAAAGAAATCCTTCGGTTGCACCCACCAGCACCATTACTAGTCCCCCATAAAGCCGAAGCTAATGTAGAAATAAGTGGTTTCATGGTGCCCAAGAATGCACAAGTTCTTGTTAATGTATGGGCTATTGGGCGAGACTCAAGCATATGGTTACATCCAGATTCATTTGTACCTGAAAGGTTCTTAGACCTTAAAGTTGACATGAGAGGCCAAGATTTCGAGCTCATTCCTTTTGGCGCTGGAAGGAGGATATGTCCAGGAATACCGTTGGCATATCAGATGGTGCACTTCATGTTGGCTTCTCTTCTTCACTCCTTTGATTGGAAGCTTGGAGGAGGAATGGAATCAAAAGATATAGACATGAGCGATAAGTTTGGAATTACTTTACGTAAGACCATACCTCTCAAGGCTATTCCAATTTCCAATTAAAATGTCTATTATCTAAGGGGGGAAGCCAACATTTGTGCTGATGCAAAGGCCAAGTTAGGCGAACATCAACCAGTGGATCTTCTTATTGTTAATGAAGCACTTGAGGAAATCCGCACCTTGTTAGTTGCGGATATTGTATACCTCTATGAGGAGGGCACTAGGGCGTAGTCCTTGTTTGCTGTTTATTTTCCGATGTACCAAAAAATATATATATATATTGTCGTAATGTTATAATGCCCATGACTAAGACAAAATACTTATTATGACTTTCATAATTTTCAGAAAACTGAAATAATCAAAATGATAATTTTGTTCGTGAACAAAAAAGTATAAATACCCAAGTCAGTAAATTACTTATTTTTGGTCCAATCTCCATAGATAAAATATTTGGGGATAATCCTCCTCTTACTTGTAAAGCCTCTTTATTTAGATGGAGGCAAGAATTAATCTTAGAATGTCTGGTTAAAGTGTAACTGATTGAACTTTCAAAAATCATTTTTATTTTTTGCTTTTTGAAAACTATTAAAAGACATAAAAACCAACTACTTTAAAAAACTATTTTTGATAGATATATCATATATATATTATATAAAAACAACCTGCTTTCAAAAAAAAAAAGATTATCTAAATTGTCAAAAGATTATCTTCATAAAAATAAAAACATATTACAATTTCAAACCTTTGTTTTAGATCACAGAAAAAAATAAATAAATAAATAAAATAAAAATATTTACCTTTTATTCTTTTCTTTTCCTTTTTTTTTTTTTTTTTTTTTTTTTTGATGACATGTGTTCACATTTTCTTCACTGCAAAATAGATGGTGGACAAATTTCAATTGTGAGTTGGGGTCACTTTAATAAAAATAAAATAATCTATTTTTGAAGAATTTTCGAAACAATTGTTTTTACGCAACACAAATATTTCTATAAATAATAATGTCACACAGAAAAATTGTATGCAGATACATTTTTCTATAAATTATGACACATACAATTTGTACGTAGAAATATACTAAATAAATATGCCGAGTTATTATACTCTGTCCAAAAACTTAAAAATATAACATGATTATTATACTCCATCCAATAATTTAAATGCAGTATGTTTGTCAAGATAACCCAATAACTTAATCCCAAGTTATCAAAACTAGGATTTCATATTCTATCGAGATAAGATGTTGAATATTAACATCTCCTTCACTCAAATACACATATCACCCTATGGCACTTCAACTAATCTTCTTAAGCTATATGAGATTGCAAGGTTAGTAAAAAACTACCAAGCTATCACACCTTACAAGGTGGATTGTTAGTACCCCAATCACTACCTACTTAGCTTTCGTTTGGTATGTTAAATTTTTTTATTTTTTGATTATTTTAGGCATAAAAAGAAAAAATAAATAAGACAAAACGTCACATTCAAATCATAATCATTTTATCTTTTTTTCATAAAAATTAAAAAAATTAAAAACTCATTCCAAACGAGACCTTTTAATCTCAAACTAAAATAATTAAAAAATCAATTCACATCCCCAACCAACTTCAATAACTCCCATTACCTCCCTATTCTTCAACTTTTTCCATCCTTTCCCACTACTTTCAGCCTCTCACCAACTCTCAGCTACTCATCATCCTTCCTCGATGACTCCCATTTTTTTTTTCATTCCCCTGTCAGAGGTGATGTCAACTACAATAGGTAATGACTAGGTCAGGCTTTCAAAGTAAAGCTGAGATTGAGGTATGTGTTCAAAGGAATTCCAAATAGGTGGAAGTAGAATTTTAGAAGCATTTTTTTTATTTACGATAAATTACAATTACTTTCTCTAAGATTAGAAAAATAATAGTTAATTTTACACTTTTTAATATAATTACACTAATCTCCTTTTTAGTCAGACTAAAGTGACCAAAAATAATGCTGATAATAGACAAATATTGACAAAAATTAACATAAATATATATATCTTAGTAGAAAATAGATGACAACTATTGGAAATAATGATTTTATAGGCTTATTTTGAGCTATATTTGAGCCCAAATTTGAATGGGGCCCACACATTTTTTGGGGTAGGTTCAAATAGGTGACATGTTCCTTATCGCATGGTAAGTCACACGGTGAAAACGATTCGTCAAAACTATTTATGAGTGAATGGAAAGTTGACGTCGTTTTCGGGTTCATAAAATGGATAACTAAAGAATAAAATGTGGGTTTCCTTATAAGACTTGTCCCACGTTGGAAACTTAAGAGAACTTATGTGTGTATATAAGTTCTAGATGGTAACACTTGGATTGGACCCTAAGAGACACCCCAAGTTTGTAAAAAGAAGAGTTATGGACAAATTGAACATTGGCTCAAACCACCACATGCGCGCGCGCCGTTGCTGCCATCCGTCCGGGCGCGGGTGTGAGTCGGTTGTAATATTAATTTTTGGACAAAATTTATTTTGAATTTTTCCAAAAATTCTTTTCAAAAAAATTAATTTTTCTGAATGAATTTAATTCAAATTTTGTGCCAAATTTGAATTCAAATTTTCTGTCCAAATGTGTGCCTCCTCCAGTCCGAAATTCCCAACACATTAACTATTCTGACAAGTTGAAAACTGCCAGCTGTTTCTGGACAGATTCAAAACCGCCCAGCAGTTATCTGTTTAAATCTGAACTGCACATGTTCAATTCAAATAACAGATCTGTTCAGTTCTTTTTGCGCCTGTTTGGACAGAGCTGAAAGTCACCAGTTTGCCTATAAATACCAGCCTTTTTCAACAGATTTCTGATCCAAAAAAATTCATTTTGTTGCTGTCCAGATATTGCTCTGTTACATATATATTCTTCATATAATTTAGGAAAATTTTAAAGAGTGTAGAAAATAGGTTTTGTTCGCCGTACAAATTGTTTGGAGTGCTACTACAATTTATGAAGATCATTGTATCTTGGGAGATAGACATCATTTATCTGTAAGCACCATAGCGGGACAAATCTGTTTTAAGAACAGAGTGTCAAACACTCGACTTGATCTATTTTGTACATTTTTCATTTTGGTAAAATAAATTCTATAAGTAATTTATTTTTATTTTTGTTTGATTTATTTCAGTTATTTATTTTACACAGAAGATTGCTCCAATAATCTTAAGAAAGATTCGAATTATTTTGTTTATACATAATTTTTCGTTTGTTTCCTTTTCTTCCTTTCTTCTTACAGAAATTATTTTCTGTAGTTTTACGAAATAATATTCTAGTTGGAAAAACAAATAGTAGTAATATACTGTTTATTTTCTTTGACAACTAGTAGCAATATATTGGTAGTCATTAACAATTTAGAATATTTATTTGTGAAATTAGTCAGAAATTAATTTTGGTTTTCAGAAATAATTTCTGAATTTTCATTAATTAAAATTTTGTTTCAGTATTTTAATTTTGAAGTGTTACAGAAATTTAATTTTCTGTGTGGTATTAATTTATTTAAATAAAATTTTATTTTATTTTCAAATTAATTGGAAATAAAAGTTACAATTCTTGTTTCTTTTATTTTTTATAGAATTTAATTATGTGGTTTTGGTTTAAATTTTTTGTGAAGTATAAAATTATAATTATAATTTTGTTTTATAAGTTAGAATTCATGGCTACTGAATCTAGTCAAACTAATACTCAAATAAGTACTAGTATGGTGGCTACAATTGCACCAACCCCTCATCATGTTGTGACTGTGCTAGTCAATCACGGTGAGAAGCCAGAAAAGTTCTCAAGAACTGATTTTAAAATGACAACAGAAAATGCTGTTTTATCTTATTACTCTCAACTTAGCGCGTTTCCTTCGTGAGGAAACTCCTATTCTGAAAGAGGATGAAATAGATCGGCAAGTGGTTGCTGTTGTCGATGCTTGGAAACATGCTGATTTCCTTTGCCGGAATCACATCTTGAACAGACTTGACAACACATTATACAACGTCTACAGTCCTATCAAATCGGCAAAGGAACTTTGGGAGTCTTTAGAGAAAAGGTACAAAATAGAATATGCTAGCTCAAAGAAATTTGTGGTTGGAAAATTCCTAGACTTTGTGATGGTTGATTCTAAGACTGTGATCAGCCAAGTTCAAGATCTCCAACTCATTTTGCATGACATTTACGCAGAAAGCATGTCTCTCAGTGAATCCTTCCAAGCTGCTGCCTTAATTGAAAAAATACCACAAGGCTGGAAGCAATTCAAGAACTACCTCAAACACAAGCGCAAAGAAATGACTTTGGAAGAATTAATTGTGCATTTGAGAATTGAGGAGGACAGCCGCAATTCAGAGAAATGAGCTGGTAAGCATCCAATGGAGTCTAAGGTAAATGTAGTGGAACATGCTCCAAAAGCAAAGAAACGAAAGTTTTTTGGAGAAAGTTTCGCACAAGGCTCTAAAGGAGGGGAAACTAAAAAGTACAAGTTTAATGGCAAATGTTACATTTGTGACAAAGAGGAACATCGGGCCAAAGATTGCCGTAGCAAACGCAAAGGCAAAGGAAGATCAAGCAAGAAGCATGCTCAAGCCAATATGACCGAAGTAAATAGAATTTCCAATAGTGTTGAGGACATAAATCTTTCTGCAGTTGTTTCCGAGGCAAACCTTGTCGGAAATCCTAAAGAATGGTGGGTGGACACTGGTGCTACTCGCCGCATCTATGCCAACAAAAAAATGTTCACATCTTATTCAGTAGTAGACAACGGGGAACAACTTTTTATGGGCAACTTCTCAATTTATAAAGTTGAAGGACAAGAAAAGATTATTCTGAAGATAACATCTGGAAAGGAACTCACTCTCAACAATGTACTGCATGTACCAGACATTTGCAAGAATCTTGTTTCCGAATCTTTGTTAAATAAAAATGGGTTTAGGCTAGTGTTTGAGAGTGATAAATTTGTACTTACTAAGAATGGGATGTATGTAGGAAAATGTTACATGTCTGATGGCCTTTTCAAAATGAATGTAATGACTATTGTACCCTCTGTTATTAATAAAAATACATCTTCTTCTTACTTACTTGAGTCTTCAAATTTATGGCATGGTAAACTAAGACATGTTAATTATGGATCTTTGCATAGATTAATTAATATGAAATGTTTACCTAAATTTGACATTGATTTAAATCATGAATGTGAAATTTGCATTGAGGCAAAATTAATTAAAACTCTTTTTCATTCAATTGAAAGAAGTACGGAGCCACTTGAATTAATTTATAGTGACATTTGTGATTTTAAATCAATTCAAACTAGAGGTGGAAAAAAATATTTTATCACTTTCATAGATGACTATATTAGATATAGTTATGTTTAATTCGAACCAAGGATAAAGCTATCGAAACTTTCATTCAATATAAGAATGAAGTTGAAAATCAACTTGGTAAGAAAATTAAAAAATTTAGAAGTGATAGAGGTGGTGAATATGAATCACCTTTTGATAAATTTTGTAAATAATATGGAATCATTCATCAAACCACCGCTCCTTACTCACCTCAGCAAAATGGAATTGCTGAAAGGAAAAATAGGACTTTAAAAGAAATGATGAATGCCATGTTAATAAGTTCTAGATTACCTCAAAACTTATGGGGGAAAGCAATACTTTCTGCTAATTATATACTTAATAAAGTACCCCGAAAGAAAGTGAATCAAACACCTTATGAATGGTGGCATGGGAGAGTATCATCCTACAAATACTTAAAAGTGTGGGGGTGTTTGGCTAAAGTGGCTATTCCAAGTCCTAAAAAGACTAAGATAGGTCCTAAAACCGTTGGATGCATTTTCATTGGTTATGCCATGAATAGTAATGCATATCGATTTTTGATTCATAAGTCAGAACATTCCGAAATGCATGTAAAAACTATTATTAAATCTCGAAATGCATTTTTCTTTAAACATGTGTTTCCAAAGAAAGCTGGACAAAAGACTAGTACTAATAAAAAATCTTTTGATGCTATTACTAATTATGATCAAGAACATGATAAAAAACAAGAGCAAGAGATAGATCAAAATGAGAAAGAGAAACCTAGGCGTAGTAAACGTGCTGGAACCTCAAAATCTTTTGGTCTAGATTTTCTAACATTTTTGTTAGAAAATAAGCTGTGTGAGTGATTTTCTGATCACACTGCCCTCCTTAGTAATTCAGCTGTAGAACACAGGCAGAATAGATGGCACCCTGCTGTCCTGCACAGAAAGAAAAGGCTCCGGCGGTGGTTCTTCCACCCGGGGGCACTCCGACGATCAAGTCAATATATCTCTCAAAGATAATCAAGTATTCAACTCACAAGCTTGAGTATCAAAAACATACCTTAGACCCATGGGGGTGCCTCTTATTTATAGCCAACTCAATCCTAGTCCCAATGAGAGCCTAACTCCAATAGACTCAGGATTACTGTTAATCTGGGACTCCTAGTGGGATTAGGATAAACTCCCTAAAAGTTTATCTTTACCCAAACTGAAGTCTTCTCCCAATCTAGGACTCTTGTCCCATATCCAGGTTGAGTTCCCTTTTCATTTTAGGACTCTTGTCCCTTATCCACTTATCTCGGATTCCGATATCTTCGGAGATAACCTCGGCCTAACCGGGATGACCTCGGCATAATGACCAGGACACGTGGCACCTCGGCTAACACGTCGGCGTCACATTGCCACGTGTTGGTACTTAAGAAAATATATCCCCACAACTGCCCCCTAGGTTCTATTACCTCGGCATTCTGAGGTGATGGAACCTATATTGTTCTTCTTTCCAGTACTTCGGCACAAGAACTCTTCAACCGAGGTCGTCCATCTCAGGCCGACATGTCTTCTTTTAAGAACAAGAATTCAAATGAACTCTTCTACGCGCATGAGCTGTCATGCACCACTTCTCAACCGTTTCACGTACGCGTTTCGTTTCTATTGGCTCGTGCCTATGACGCGCTTGCAAGCCGTCTTTTATCTGTCAGCGCCGTCTGACGTCTGCGTTACTCCAGGCGCATTAAATGCTTCTGTTTTGCCGCCGTTTCCAGTTTTTGACAAAACTTTCTGTCTCTCTCTTTTGGCTCTTCACTTTTGCATTTCGATTTCTCTTACTCTCTCTCTCTCTAAGACTCCTGCTCAAATTCGCCATTACTCAAGCTCAAGTTCTGCAATTGTTTCCATTCTTCCATCCCAGAGAAGTTTTCGTCGTTCCGTCGTGTCTGCAACCGTTGCCTGACCTCGGCGACCTTTATACCGGCTCTACTTTTCCTGGTAAGCCCCTGTTCCTTTCGTTCTCAATTCTTTTATGCTCTTTTGCTTACCTGCCGCTATTGCTGCTTTATTCAAACCTTTGACTTTACTGAACTATCCATCTGGATGCGACTATTCCATGATTTTGCTCATGTCCCTGAACACTTGTACTGTTTCTCCACTTTTTCTTGCCACTATTTTTTAAGCCTGTATTTCTTGTTTTCTTTGTGCTTTTAAGAGCCCCGCCTCTGTTTTTTATTCTGAAATTTTGTCTTTTGTTTCTTGTTTTCTGTGTTTATTTTTTCCAGATCTGTGCCCTCAATCTTTGTCTTCATAGACTCAGGTTTTGGGATTTGTCTATAGAACCCTTCAACTCTTAGGAAAAACTGAGACAAGCTTTACCAGTGTTTACCTAGGTTTTGACGAGGTTCCAATAACCTTTTAAGAACATCTTCTTTCTGTAATCAAATCCCTTTTCGCCGAAATCATGGGCATGTGGAGACATAGGGTAGATACCCCGACCAAACTTGAATACTTTAGGGAAGAGTATGAAATTCCTGCCAACGTCCATCTGAGACTGGCTGGGGATGACGACTCAATCATGCCCACAGATGATACGATGCCCTTTCCCATTGTAGCCTTCACTGAATGTGGACTCCGGCTTCCACTTAATCCCCTTTTTCGTGAAGTTCTCCACTATTACAAGTTGAACCCCATGCAACTCACCATCAACTCCTACCGAGTGATTAATGGTATCTTAGCCTTAGCTAGGCAGGAGAACGTTAGGATCACCCTTGCCGACATTTAATACTGTTATACCATGTGTGCCCTTAACCTGAAAAAAAAGGGTTTCGTCTATTACCTCAAGCCGAGGTCCACCGAATTCAAAATTGTAGCCGACCTCCCAGACTCCAACAAGGGGGCTGGAGATGATTATGTCATTGCTTCGGGAAATTGGGAGTTTGGCCCAGACGAGGATGTTCATCTATACCCTCTTCCTCGAACAATTAAAGAGGGCAAGGGTAAGAGCCCAGTGTCACTTACTTAGTTGTTTCTTTTCAGGTGTTTCAATATTCTATCCGTTTCTAATGTCCGTTTTCTTCTTGCAGACGTTCGCAAGCCACCAAAAAATTTTCGCCAAGCGTACGTTCCCAGTAAGGATCTGAAAAAGCTCCTGGATTTGCCAGTTCATAAAAGAAAAGCCCCTCTTCTTCTTAACTTTATCCCTACATACAAATCAGTTTTGCCCGACGTCCCAAGAAGAAAGAAAAAAAGCCTGTCTCCACCCTCTGCCACAACTCTAACCGCTTCTACATCCCGAACAGATCAAGGATCGACATCAGATCCAGCCGATCAACCATCAACTTCAGCCCCATACTTAATCCCAATACCAGAAAGAAAACGTCGGCGACGACTTGTCAAAACCGCCGAAATGGTTCACCAAAAGCCTGTCGCCCAAGATCTCCTAGCCGACCTCCCAACCGACGTCAATGTTGTTCCGACCCAATCTATGCCCCCACCAAAGCCAAAAAGAACCAAGAAGGCCCAGCCTAAGGCCAAGGCTACTGAGGTTGAGGCTGAGGATGCCCTGCCCATCTCCAAGTTGGCTAAGAGTAAGAAAACTGCTTCTGGCCCTGCCAAAAGGTCTGCTGAGGCCCAACCTTCAGAATCCACACAATCAAAGAAGCCGAGGTCATCATCTGCGACGACCTCGGGGTCCAAAATACCGAAAGTCCCCTGGAAGCCTGAAATCACTTTAGAAGATAAGCTCGTTTTTGCTAATGACAGTGCTGATGATATAAACATCGGCGTGGCCCTTAGCACAGCTTTACTTCTCCCAGGCGATCTGGAGAAGAACGCCGAGATTAGTGAGTATGAAAATTACGCCTTGATGCTTCAACATTGTGTTCAAGTAAGTTTTTTTGCTTGGTAACCCGTCTTTTTTTTTTTTTTTTTCATACTTGTGAATTTTGTAATAACTTTTTGTTTTATGCTCTTTCAGGCTGTTCAGCATGCCCATTCCTTTTATATGCAATCTTTTCAAAATAGGGAAAAGTTGACCGATATGAAGAGGGAGTTTTCTTCTCTTCAGAAGATCAACAAGAGTCTTCAACTAAAAATGAAGAAGCTGGAAGACTAGGCCGAAGCTGCCACAAAGGCCCAGCAAATAGCAGAAGAAAAAGCTGATGCTGCTGAGGCCATTAAGAAGGTTGCTGAAGCGCAAAAAAGAGAGGCCGAGGAAAAAGCGACTCAGGCCGAGAAGGAGCTTCAGGAGGCCTTGGCAACAAAAGAGGCTGAAATAAAAGAAACTGATGAGAAGGCTTATGCCCAAGGCGTGGCCGATGTTACTGAAGACTACAAGCTTCAAGTCAAGCAGGCATGCAACAGGGGATTCTTCCTTGGTTGGATGTCCTTGATAAAAAAGCTTGATCTCCCTGCTGACTCGTCTTTCCGCAACGTTGATGCTATTCCTCTTCCATTTCCTCCTCTTCCACCTCCAAGTCAGGCTGAAGAAGAATCTGAGTCTGAGTCTGAGGGTGAAGATAATGATGAGGCCTTGGTGAGGAAATCCAAGGATGCTGCTGGGGTCAAGTCTCCTCCTCAGATTGAGCCAATCTTGGACTTAACCCAAGATGAGGAGATTGAGGAAGTGCCAAAGGCAGCTGATATAGGGAAGTTATCTTCTGACCTTCTTCTAGCTGAGAGAAGTCTTGATAAAACACTTGCTGAGATTGACGCCGAGTTGGCTGCAGAAAAGGCTGCCGAAGCCGTTCCTCAAGAATCTACCGAGGTAATTCTCCAAGAATCTGCCGAGGTAGTTCTCCAAGAATCGGCCGAGGTCCAGACCCAAATCCCTCTTGAAGCTAAAGAATGATAACTTCGATGTCCTCTGTACTCTTCTTTTCTTTTTTTTTGGATAATATAAGTTTCTTTGTATGGCCGATGTGCCTCTGTTCCCTATTGAATGTTCAATACAACTTTCTTTTAAATGCTTGTATCTTTGTATGTTTTCTGATTGCTTCTGTATGAATCTATACTTAGAATATTTTGCATATACTCTTCATACTTCTTCCTTCTTTGTGCAATCTTCTCGGGGTTATATACCTCGGGTATAATAAGTACAAATTTTACTTCAGCAAGATACTGTCCTGCAAACTTTTTCATAAATTTCAACAAGTGTAAAACATATAGTATAAACTTTTCTCAAGTTATAACAAGTGCTAAACAATGATCTACTTGTAAATTGCTACAAATTTCAACAAGTGTCAATATACTTAGCTGTTACTTTAACCTGTGAATTGCTGCAAGTTTCAACAGATGATCATATGTTGGCTTATCGTCATCTTGTAAATTGCTACAAATTTCAACAAGTGTAAAACATTTTCTTTTGGTTTAACCAACCTGTGGATTGCTACAAGGGTTTAAGCAATAACCTCGGCTTCACTTCAACTTGTAAATTGTTACAAATTTCAACAAGTGAAGAGAAACAGCAATCATCTCAGCTTAACTTCAACTTGTAAATTGCTACAAATTTCAACAAGTGAAGATAAGGAACCATCTCAGCTTATCTTCAACTTGTAAATTGCTACAAATTTCAACAAGTGAAGATAAGGAACCATCTCGGCTTATCTTCAACTTGTAAATTGCTACAAATTTCAACAAGTGTTAAGTGTCTTTGTCTTCTTTCTGCCCCCAATGTGAACCTGAGTTCCACTTGGGTTCTCATTTATTCATGTCTCTCAGGAACAACATTATGTAACTTTATTAATCATATGTGTTTGAAGGATTCTGAAAAGATTTTATTGATGACATCGGCCAAAAATAAAGCACATCTTAATGATAAAAAAATTTCAAATTACAAGTGTTCCAAGGTCTTGGCAATGCTTTGCCCTCACTGTCTTCAAGCCGATAAGCTCCATTGCCTAATACTGAAGTAATTCTGTAGGGTCCTTCCCAGTTTGGGCCAAGCTTGCCCTCTCTGGGATCCTTTTTGTTGCCGACGACTTTTCTCAGGACTAAGTCGCCGATCTGAAAATCCCTTGGATTGACCTTCTTGTTGTAAGTTCTGGCAAGCTGTTATTGGTATACTGCGAGTTGAATTGCAGCTTTCTCTCTTCGTTCTTCCAAAAGATCCAGATCTCGGGCTAAGAGTATATCATTAGTCCCATTCTCAACTCCCTGGGTTCGTATTCCTGGGATGCCGATTTCTAGTGGAATGACTGCTTCTGTGCCATAAACCATGGCAAAGGGGGATTCCCCTATTGATCTTCTCGGGGTAGTCCGATATGCCCAAAGTACGTTGGGCAACTCGTCTACCCACTTTCCTTTTACTGCCTGCAGTCTCTTCTTTATTCCATCCAAAATTACTTTGTTGGATGCTTCTGCTTGCCCATTGCTTTGGGGAAAGCTTGGTGTTGAAAAGTAATTCTTGATCTTGAATTTTGCACAGAAGTTCTTGATGAGTTTGCTGTCGAACTGCGTTCCGTTGTCGGCAACGATTGCTCTTGGAATCCCAAATCTGGTGATGATGTTTTTCCAAATAAAATTCTTGACATCCACATCTCGGATTTTGGCAAGAAGTTCTGCCTCTATCCACTTTGTGAAATAATCTGTTGCTACTAGCAAGTACTTTCTCTGCCCAGTTGCCTGGGAAAGTTGCCCAACAAGATCCATGCCCGACTGGGCAAACGGCCAAGGGCTGGATACTGGGTTCAGGTCGGCAGCTGGCTGATGGATCAAAGGTGCAAACCTTTGGCATTGTTCGCACTTCTTCACGTATGCTTCTGCATCTTTTTGCATGTAGGGCCACCAATACCCCTGGGTAATGGCCCTATGAGCTAATGATCTACCCCCAGCATGACTTCCGCAAATTCCTTCATGAATTTCATACAAGAAATCCTCAACCTGCAAAGGATGTACGCACCTTAAAAGGGTCCAGTGAAAGACCTTCTGTAGAGATGTCCGTTTGCTGTTAGGATGAATCTTGCCGACTTTAATCTGACTTTGTATGCCTCCTTGCGGTCTTCCGGCAGCTTTCCTTCTTTCAGGAATACAACAATTGCATCCATCCAGCTTGGCCCCATGTCCGCACACATTGCTTCCTGTTTTGCGTTCTGTGGTTCTATGCTTGGGCCCGACATATATTCGATCATGATAGTTCTTGTCTTTCCAGTCTGCATTGAACTTGCCAGGTTGGCTAACGAGTCGGCGTGGCTGTTATCATCTCGGCTTACTTGGAGAAGTCGGCAGTTCTGAAATAAGGCTGCCAGTCTAATAACCTCTTTTGCATATGCCGACATCCTCTCGTCTCTGGCTGCAAATTCCCCTGTTGACTGGTTAACAATAAGCTGAGAATCACAAAAAACTATTACCTTATCTGCTTCTGCTGCTGCTTGCTGCTGCCAGTTTTAGTCTTGCAATTAATGCCTCGTATTCTGCTTCATTATTTGAGGCCTTGAACCCCAAACGGATGGACTGTTCTATTATTTCTCCGTCTGGAGATATGAGCAGTACTCCTACCCCCGCTCCTTGCCGGTTTGAACTTCCATCGACAAACAGTCTGAAGGAGTCTCCGATGTAAATGCTGCAGGGTCTGAGCTTTTCCTTCCTTTGTTCTTTCGTCTTTGGATAGGTTTTTCCTTGTTTGCTTGGACATCGTTCATCATGGCTCAACGGAGCCCGATGTTCGATTGATTCTGGCGTGAACTCGGCTACGAAGTCGGCCAAAACTTGGCCCTTAATTGCTGTTCTCGGCCTAAACTCCAGGTCATACTGGCCCAGGGCCACTGCCCATCTTGCAATTCTTCCTGTTAAGTCTCCTTGTTGTAATAGGGACTTCAGTGGGTGTTCTGTTAGTACCACAATCTTGTGTGCCTGAAAGTAATGGTTCAACTTTTTGAGACCGTCACCAAAGCTAGCATCAATTTCTCTAGTGGTAGATACCTTGTTTCTGCGTCGGCCAAGGTTTTACTTACATAGTAAACAGCCTTTTGCTCCCCTTTTTCTTCTCGGATTAACACCGCACTTACTGCGTGTTCTGAAACAGCTAAGTACAAAAACAGCTCTTCCCCAGGTTCAGGTGTTGAGAGGACTGGAGCTGTAGTCAGATACTTTTTGAGGTCGGCCAACGCGGCCTCACATTCCTCTGTCTAAAGGAAATCCGTGGCTTTCTTCACTAGGTTGAAGAAAGGTTTACATTTGTCTGAGCTTCAGCTTATGAATCTGTTTAGGGCTGCGGCCCTTCCGGTAAGTTTCTGTACCTGTTTTGCCGATGTCGGGCTCTGTAAATCTAGGATGGCCTTGATCTGATCTGGGCTGGCCTCAATGCCCCTTCTTGTCACCAGGTACCCCAAGAATTTACCAGATCCAACTCCAAACGCGCACTTTGATGCGTTGAGTCGGAGCCGATATGTTTTGAGTATCTCAAATACTTCTTTTAGGTTGGAAAGATGGCCCTTAGGATCCTTGGTCTTCACGACCATATCATCGATGTAGACTTCTACTGTTTGGCCGATCAAGTGCTTGAACATTTTGGTTACCAGCCTTTGGTAGGTTGCTCCTGCGTTTTTCAGCCCAAAAGGCATCACCCTGTAACAGTACAGGCCTTTTGGGGTGATGAACGCTGTCTTCTCTTCGTCTAGGGGGTACATGGCTATCTGGTGGTACCCCCTATAAGCATCCAGGAAGCTCATTCTTCCATGTCCGGATGTGGCATCCACCAACTGGTCAATTTTGGGCAGAGGGAAGCTGTCTTTGGGACAGGCTTTGTTCAGGCTTGTAAAATCTACGCATCTCTCCATTTGCCGTTTTTTTTCTTTACTACCACAGTGTTTGATAGCCATGTCGGATAATTGACTTCTCTGATGGCCCTGGCCTCTAGAAGTCTGTCTACTTCCTCCTCCACTGCTTCGACGTACATCAACGTTGGTCTTCTGGCTCGTTGTATTACAGGTTTGGCCGACCTGTCAACGTTCAATCTGTGGCATGTGACCTCGGGGTCAATGCGAGGCATTTCATAAGGTGTCCAGGCGAACACCTCTATGTTTGTTCTAAAAAAGGCTTCCAGCTCCTTTTCTTCTTCTTCGGCTAAGCCTAAGCTGAGAAGAAAGAAACGCTCTTCATCGCCCTACTGGACGAGGATTTTCTTTAGTGTTTCCTCACTCTTTTCGGTTGGCTCCTTGCCGACATCATCTAGGACCTCCATGTCCTCATCTTCAATCTCTGCCTTCCCTGGTTCCTGTATGTTGCAGGTTGTTTTCATTGCTGCCATGGAGCAATTTTTTGTCTGCAGCCGGTCTCCTCTGACTTCTTCAATTCCATGTTCTGTTGGGAACCGCAATAGTTGATGCAACGTTGAGGGAACTGCCCCCATTGCATGCAACCATGGCCTTCCCAAGATGATGTTGTATGGTGAAGGTGTGTCGATCACGATGAACTCTGTCCTGATCTTCTTAGTGCCGGCTTGTACTTCCAGGTTTGTAGCTCCTAGTGGCCATGTCGGCCTTCCATTGAAGCCGACCATCGGGCCATTCGATTGCTCCATGTCATCTGGGTGAAGGCCCAGCTCCTTGTAACATCTAACATACATGATGTCACAAGAGCTTCCTTGATCTATCAGGATGCGTTTCACTTGGCACTCCCCGACCTGGAGGGATATTACCAAAGCATCATTATGTGGGTGCTGGACCATCTCTAAGTCGGCTTCAGTGAAGGCTATCATCGGGCCTGGGTACTCTTCAGGCCGAGGTCTTTTCTGTCCGACCTGGTTCACGTGCTGCAGGTGTTTTACTTTTTGGGTTTCCCCCCGTATGTCGTTTTCGTTCACCTTGGAATGAATTACGTTGACCACCCTAGGTCCCCCTCCCTGTGGTTGCTGTGCTGGGGGAGGCGGGGCTGCTGGTGCTTGAGGTAACCTTGCTTGCTCCTCTCTGGTCCTTACTTCGTCAATAAGATCCCTCAGATGACCTTGTCTTACTAAGTCCTCTAAGTACGCTTTTAGGGCTCTGCAGCCCTGAGTTGGGTGCCCTTCTTCATTATGGTAAGCACAACGCTTACCAACGTTCCTGCCCATGTATTCCCTTGGGGCCTTTGCTGGTGCTCTGAAATAGGGTTGATTTCGGATTTGATCCAGGACTTTGTGGACCGGGATTCGGAACACGGTCGTCACTGCCTGTTTGCCCCTCAATTCTGTCTCTGCTTTGCTAAATCCGTTGTTACTTCGGCCTCGCTTCGGCGAGCCGTTCCCTTTTTCCTGTTTTACCTCCTTATTCCCCGATGTATCCTCCTCGGCTCTGGCGTACTTCTCGATTCTTGCCATGAGCTCCTCCATGCTCTTCGGTAATGTTTTCGCCAAAGATTTTCGCAGTGAACAATCATCTTTCAGGCCGTTCTTGAAGGACACGACCGCTACTTCTTGGTTGCATTCGGGTATTCAATTAAACACCTCGTAGTATCTTTTTGCATAGGCCCTAAGGCCTTCATCCTTGCTGATCTTTAGAGCCATTAATGCGTCCACCCTCAATGGCTGCAGCTTGTTTGTCACGAACCTGGCCACAAACATCTCGGCCAGGCCTTCCCAAGTCTTCACGCTTCCCTTTGGCAGTTTGTGGAACCAATCTGATGCAATCTCCCCAAAGGACAAGGGGAACACTTTGCAGAGCAACGGCTCGTTTCCACTGTATAATACCATTGAGTTCAAGAATAATCCAACGTGGAAGTTAGGGTCTGACTTACCATCGTAGATTTGAAACCTCGGCATACTGAATCTCTTTGGTGCCTCAAATTTGTCCAGTTCTATCGAGAACGGTGTTCTCGGCTTGTCGGGCAAGGTAACCTCGGCTTCCGCATTCTGTTCCTTCCTCTTGAGGTAGTTTCTCAAGTCTTCTTTACTCCTCCCCGGAGCTCGGCTATCTTTTGACTTCAGTCTTTTCGACGCACTACTTTCGGCCTCGTGGTGGGCCCATTTTGATCTTTCTCCATGGGTTGTGTCAAAGCAGAGTGCCTGCCCTTGGACATGCCGATGTTCTATGGGCTGTGGGTCCTTCGTGTGATATGTCCTTTGGGACTTCTCTTTTCTCGGTTCTTCCCGTCCGATCTCCCTAGAGGTCTGGTGGGAGTGTCTTCCACTCCTGGTGTGCCGAGGTGCTAAAGGGATCTGTCCCCCCTTCTGGGTGTTGGCTGCTGGGACTGGTGTGTCATGTAGTGGGAAGGGTGGCTGCATGACATTGTTTTGCATCATGAAGTTGACGACCGACTGTAGGTCTGCCAACTTGTCTGCCAGTTCTTTCACTTCCTCATCTCTCTGTAGGCACCTATCCCTCCATACCTGGAGGTTATCTTCGTTGTAGTATCTGTCCTGGTCTGGCTTCTTTGAAGTATCGCCCTCCTGGCCGACGCATTTTCCTCTGTGCCCCTGGTCGCGGGCTTCTTTGTTGTGGTTGTCTCCTTCAATGTCAAGGTCGATAGGCCTGCCACTCCCAGCGGGAGCGTCGTCCCCAACCTTTTCTTTCTGTGTGTTACTGGCCATCTATTCGTCTTTCGTTCCCACAGACGGCGCCAAATTGTGTGAGTGATTTTCTGATCACACTGCCCTCCTTAGTAATTCAGCTGTAGAACACAGGCAGAATAGATGGCACCTTGCTGTCCTGCACAGAAAGAAAAGGCTCCGGCGGTGGTTCTTCCACCCGGGGGCACTCCGACGATCAAGTCAGTATATCTCTCAAAGATAATCAAGTATTCAACTCACAAGCTTGAGTATCAAAAACATACCTTAGACCCATGGGGGTGCCTCTTATTTATAGCCAACTCAATCTTAGTCCCAATGAGAGCCTAACTCCAATAGACTCAGGATTACTGTTAATCTGGGACTCCCAGTGGGATTAGGATAAACTCCCTAAGAGTTTATCTTTACCCAAACTGAAGTCTTCTCCCAATCTAGGACTCTTGTCCCATATCCAGGTTGAGTTCCCTTTTCATTCTAGGACTCTTGTCCCTTATCCACTTATCTCGAATTCCGATATCTTCGGAGATAACCTCGGCCTAACCGGGATGACCTCGGCATAATGATCAGGACACGTGGCACCTCGGCTAACACGTCGGCGTCACCTTGCCACATGTTGGTACTTAAGAAAATATATCCCCACATAAGCCTTTAACTTTTAAATAAGCTATGTCTAGTTCTGAGGCTCCTTTATGGAAAGAAGCTGTAAACAACGAAGTTGAATCCATCCTACAAAATCACACTTGAGAATTGGTGGATTTGCCACCAGATTGTAAACCTCTTAGGTACAAGTAGATTTTCAAAAGAAAAATGAAAGCGGACGGATCAATTGACAAATACAAGGCAAGACTTGTGGTCAAAGAAGATAGACAAAAAGAAGGTTTTGATTACTTTGACACATACTTACTAGTTACCAGAATAATATCCATTAGAATGCTAATTACCATTTCATCTTTGTACAATCTAGAAATTCATCAAATGGATGTGAAAATCACTTTCTTAAATGGTGAGTTAGATGAAAAAATTTACATGGAACAACCAGAAGAATTTTCTGTTCTAGGAAAAGAAAAGAAAGTGTGTAAATTGGTTAAATCATTATATAGTTTAAAACAAGCGCCAAAACAATGGCATGAGAAATTTGACAAGGCAATGATGTCAAATGGATTTAAAATTGATGAATGTGACAAATGTGTTTATATTAAAAACACAAGCAAATGTTATGTTATAGTATGTTTTTATGTGGATGATATGTTCATCATAGGTAGTAATAATGACATGATTAAAACTACTAAGAAAATATTGAATAAACATTTTGACATGAAGGACATGGGAATTGTTGATGTAATTCTTGGTATGAAAATTATCAAAACATCAGAGGGGTATGTTTTGTCGCAATCTCATTACATTAAGAAAATACTTGACAAATTCAGCAAAGATGATGATCATCTTGCTAGAACACCTGTGGATGTTAATTTGTTTCTTTCTAAGAATGTACAGGAAAGTATTTCTTAATTAGAATATGCGCAAATTATTGGAAACTTAATGTACTTGATGAACTGCACTCGCCCGGATATAGCTTATACAGTAAGTAAATTAAGTAGATATACGAGTAATCCAAGAGTAGAACACTGGAAAGCAATTATAAGGGTTCTAAGATATCTCTGATTTACTCATAATATTGGGCTAAATTATACTAGATATCCAACAGTACTTGAAGGGTATTGTGATGCAAATTAGATATCGGATACTAGAGACTCAAAATCCATCAGTGGGTATGTCTTTACTCTTAGTGGGGCGACTGTATCTTATAAATCTTCCAAACAAAGTTGCATTGCTAGGTCTTCTATGGAATCAGAATTTATAGCTTTAGATAAAGCTGGTGAAGAAACAGAATGGCTTCGCCACTTTCTTGAAGATATTCCAATGTGGCCAAAACCGGTGCCTACTATATGCATATATTATGATAGTCAATCAGCAATTGGTAGAGTATAGAGTCATATGTATAACGGTAAGTCACGACACATTCGTCGTCGACATAACACCGTAAGACAACTACTCTCTAATGGAATTATTTCCATTGAATATGTAAAGTCTAAAGATAAGATAGCGGATCCACTAACCAAAGGGTTAGCAAGAGAGTTAGTTGAAAATTCATCGAGGGGAATGGGACTTAAGCCTATTACATAAGAGTTACCACAACGGCAACCTAACCTAGTTGACTGGAGATGCCAAGATCTAGGTTCAAAGAGACAACTGATTTGTGTATGACTCATAAGGATCACTAGGGAGTTAAACTCCTACCCATTTCTATAATGAAATAATGATGTCTGCAGCGTTTTAGGTTAAGTAATACTTTTAATGATTCTTATATCTAGATATACCTAGTGGAGTATAGCAGGATACTCTTCATAAGAATCACCTATATGAGTGTAAACTGGGCCGGTTCTATAAGATTTGTGAAGAGCTACAATTCTCTAGAGCACTCATGAAAGACCAGGTTGTTTAGGGCCAAAATGAACATAATAGTGAGAACTAAACTGTGTCTGGTAATATTCTGTGTGAGTTCTATTGTCTTGGTTTACACAAAAGGCTGAACAGTTCAAGACATTATGTTCACTAGTTAGCTAGTAAATCCAATAGTGTCTCACAAAGGAAGGTTCAAAGCCAAAAGCTACCTATCCTTTGCAGAATATTTCCAACTTTTGTACTCTCTGTAATAGATCATGTTGTTGCATTTTCTTTCCGTCAAATTCCATTCATGTGGGGGGATTGTTGGAAATAATGATTTTATAGGCTTATTTTGGGCCATCTTTGAGCCCAAATTTGAACGGGGCTCACACGTCTTTTAGGGTGGGTCTAAAGAGGTGACGTGTTCCTTGTCGCATGGGAAATCACACGGTGAAGACAGTTCATCAAAACCATTTATAAGTAAATGGGAAGTTAATGTCGTTTTTGGGTTTGTAGAATGAACAATTAAATAATTAAATGTGGGTTTCTTTATAAGGCTTGTCCCACATTAGAAACTTAAGAGAACTTATGTATATATATAAGTTCTAGGTAGTAAGACTTGGGTTGGGCTCCAAGGGGCATCTCAAGTTTGTAAAAAGGAGGAGTTATGAATAAATTAAACCTTAACTCAAACCACCACACACTCGCGCGCGCCGTCCGTCAATCCATCCGATTATGGGTCGAGATATTAATTTTTGGACAAAATTTATTTTGAATTTTTCCAAAAATTCTTTTCAAGAGAATTAATTTTTCTAAATGAATTTAATTCAAATTTTCTATCCAAATTTGTGCCTCCTCCAGTCCGAAATTCCCAACAGATTAACTGTTCTAACAGGTTGAAACCTGTCAGCAGTTTCTGGACAGATTCAAAGCTGCCCAGCAGTTTTCTATTTAAATCTGAACTGCACCTGTTCAATTCAAATCAAATAATAGATCTGTTCAGTTCTTTTTGCACCTATTCGAACAGATCTAAAATTCACCAGTTTGCCTATAAATACCAGCCTTTTCCAGCAGATTTCTGATCTGAAAAAATTCATTTTGTTGCTGTCCAGATATTATTCTGTTGCATATATATTCTTCATATAATTTTAGGAAAATTTTGGAGAGTATAGAATACAGATTTTGTTCGCCATACAAATTGTTTGGAGTACTACTACAATTTGTAAAAATCATTGTATCTTGGGAAATAGACGCTATTTATCGGTAAACACCGTAGCGAGGCGAATCTGTCTTAAAGATAGAGTATTACACACTCGACTTGGTCTATTTTGTACATTTTTCATTTCGGTAAAATAAATTATGTAAATAATTTATTTTTATTTGTTTAATTTGTTTTAAGTTATTTATTTTACACAGAAAATTGTTCCAACAACAATATCATTTTCATATTGCTATGAGTAATGAATTATTGATGAAAATGACTTAATTATTATGTAAATTAGAAGTTAATGTAATTATTCAAAAATGTAAAATTAATTATATTTTTCCCCAAACTTATATTATTATGCCCAAGTTAAGGGATATAACTGCAAAACTCTTTTTGAGAAACGGTAAAAACAGTGATTATTTAGGAAGTAGCTTCTCCATTTCAAAATCCGACTGGCTTGTGGTGTTGGATCTTTATTGGCTCACTATAAAACTCGTATCAATAATTCAACCGTAATATATAAAATTTATCAAGTATTTTATTATTACAAAAAATTACACTAATCAGATATAGGTAATCACTTGATTAAATTAAATTTATATTAACGATAAGTATGAACTTAAAAATAAATTATTGACACAAATATGATTTGATCAAGTAATTATTAATATCTAACTAAAATAATTAATTAATTTTATATATTAAATGGTTTAATAAATTATAGAAACAAATCCAAAATAAGCTGTCGATGGACCGGACTGGATTGAAATATCCAACCGAAGACTGTCCCTACCAATTATTTAAAGCTGAAAATTCAATTTCCTTTTTGCAAAGCGTAGTTGATACTTCAACACGGACTGGCCTACAACGCCTTTAATGGCACTGGAATAATAAATTTTTTTGCTTTAATTGGCTTCTTCGATAATAATCTCGTGGCGGTGGAAATGCGAACAGCTCGAAGACGATCGAGACGTTTAGAGAGAGGAACACACACTACTACTGTATATATATATATTTAGAGAGAGAAAAAGATAACGACGACTGTTGAGTTACAAACAAGTGTAAGGTTTGTATCTTCTTGTTTTTCACACTCACTCTCTCTTCGATGATTTCTTTGGTTTTGAATTTGGTTGTGATTTGATTTTCTCAGGAAAAAGAAAAAATTTGGTTCGAAATCCAGCAAAATGGGCTTGATTTCTGGAATTTTCATGGGGACGATCTTGGGGATCGCATTCATGGCTGGTTGGCATCACATGATGAGATACAGGAGCACCAAACGTATCGCAAAGGTTGGTGATTTTGCAATCTTGGGTTGGGTTTGTATTTCAAATTTGGGGGACTTGGGTTGTACTTGGAGTCAGTCCTATGTGTAGGTTGAATTGTAGGTTACTCTGATTACTTTGTTTAGTTTGGGAAGTCTAAATTAGAACAGAAGACCTAGAAATTGTGATCAGTTTACTTTCTGCTTTAGTCCTGAGTGTTTGATTCCTTGAGTGTGAAATTTCCCTGTTATAAAGTAGGTTGAAATTGGAATTCTCATTTCTGCCTCAATTTGTGTGGATCTAGAGGTCAGATCTATCGAAGCTCAAATTTAAAGATATGCGGCCTCGGGAAAAAAAAGCATCATATTTTAATATTTTTAAATATTATGTGAGATAAAATAGTGTTATAGTGTGAAAAAGGCGTTTTACTCAATTTGTAGAAATTATACAACAATATATATACATATAATGATAGTAACAAGCATCTGATGAAAAGTATCAATACATATCCCACACTTTTGTCCGTATCTGACATGGTATTTGATTTATTTCGAAGAGCCGTGTAACATAGTTTATAAGGTCTTTGTTTAAAGGAAAGGGTATAGATTTGTTTCTATCCAAAATAAATATGTTCACTTTTTTTTAACTTCCCAGACTTTGCTTTAGTGGAAGCCTCGTGCACTGTATCACCATTTTTTCAGTAGTAGTAGCTGTGCTCGTGGTTACTGTTTTTGTTTAAATCAGTATTTGCTTGTATGGTTGAGACTCAATCGAAAATATCCAGAGCTAATGACTGATTGACATGCTACAACTGTTAGAGATTAGCAAAGCCAATCCCCTTGGAGATAAGAATAGGCTAAAGTTGTTGCTGCCAACCAGGGCATCATACTCATGTGTTAATTAGAAGTGAAGGGGTTTACTATTTTGTTAATTTTGTAACACTTCTTAAGCATTTGTCATGGCAAGTTCCTATCCCTCTGCTGCTTTTGTGGAGAGAAGAGTTCGTGGTGCTATAATTTTTTTGCAACTTAACGTTTGCTCTTGTACACTGATTGTATTAATTTCTGTGTTTTTTCATCATAATCTCTTGCTATTCTCTTTTTTTGCCGTCTCAACAAGCATAGTATGCATTGATTATTTGATAGTTCTCTATCTCTTCCTATATATGTGTGCATCTATCAAAATTTTGATGTGGTATTTGCTTATCTTATAGCAATATAAACCTGGCACAAGATGCTCTTGCAATCTAGTATGCTTAAAAAAACAAAGAATGTGATATTAAACTTTGTACTTGTGCTTCCCACACTTTGCTTGATAAGAAACAAAGATTTATTAGACAAAGAAAGGAGTTCAAGAAGGTAGGTATCCTAAAAAATGGAAAAAAATATAGGAGTTAACTACCAAAGCAAATAACAAACAAATAAGAGAAATAGAAAATACAAGAGCTTTAAAAATATTGGGGACATTTCCTGAAAATATCTGCTCATGACTGGTAAAAAGTTTTTGTTGAACTGTTTCACAACTCTTCTTGCAAAAAGGTGAGCCTCTGTATCCATTGACTGGAAGGTCTTATGTGAGAAAACATGTTTTATGGGTGAATGAATTGTAAGGGATTGTTTTTCCTGTATTGAAAAACAAAAATATAAAAAATAAGAGAAGTTATGCAGAGGTTTATTCTCCTACGCTAAAAATTAGGATTTTGTATTCTTATAAAAAATGTTACATTTAGGTCAATGATTAGTGATGGAATGTTCAGATATAAACTAGACTTTTTCAGGTGCTATTGTTATTGAACCCTTGAATGGCGAATCATGCTCTTGTTCCAATGATATGCTCAATTCTTGAACACTGTTGTGTTTGTATTCTTCTCATTTCATTTCTCTTTCAGGCTGTTGATATTAAACTTCTCGGTTCCCTCAGCAGAGATGATTTGAAGAAAATCTGCGGTGACAATTTCCCTGAATGGATTTCCTTCCCTGTTTTTGAACAGGTTAGGGTGTTTTAAAGTTCTGAATGAGCAACCATTTTCCTTCCTTCTCCCTTCTGTATGCAATTTGTGGCTAGTTATTTTCCTTTGGCTACCATTAACTTTTAGACCAACCATAATGATGAGAGATTAGTGGCACCAGAGTTATTGGAACTTAATATTGGCCAGCTTTGATTAATATTTGCATTGCTTCTGCAATCCAGCTTATTTGTAAATTGTGGCATTTTTTGAAAAATTTATAATTAGATGAATATTGAAAACTTCTGGAGGGAGATATGAAAGAAGTAACAGAGAAATAATAATGAAAATACTGGTGAGCATTAATATAGACAAGAATTCCATGAGCCTAAATTAAAGTAATATATGTCCCATTATATTTTTTGGATTCTGGATACCGACAATTTTTGGTGTTTGATGTGCGAAAAAAAGAACAAAAAGAAAAAAGGAGAGGGAAATTTCTTCTTTGTTTTTTTCACCAAAGAAGGGAGACTTGTTCCCCCTTCTTGGGAATAAATGGATTATTTTTTTGGTCAATCATCCTCAAGGGTTCCCTGTATTTTATTCTAGATGCTGTTGCCATTTCGTCTTTGATGTTAGTTTTTACCCCTTATAATTGCTTTCGTAACAGTGCTTTTCAGCTGCAATGAAATAATTTGCGATCATATGTTCATGCAAGGAGATTGAACTTTGAATCCCTTTCAGCTGAATGACATCGGTGGCATTTGGTTAAGTTTTCAAATCATGATTTGGATAAAAAAAAATTCAAAACTCATAACCAAACAAAGTTTTCAAAACTCACTACCAAACTCCTTTTAAAACTCAATTTAAATATAAAAAAAATTCAAAAAAAAGATTTTTTATTTTGTTCTTTAAAATTATTTTTTATTTTTTATTTTTTTGAAAATTTATTTGTTTCTAAAAAAATAATTTTTTTTTTTACTTTTGAAGAAAAACATTTTTTATTATTATATTTTTTTGAAAAAAATATTTTGTTAATTTTTTAAGTATTGACCAAATAATTTGTTATGATTTAGGTCTCGTTTGAAAACATGTTATTTTAGTAACGTTTTGACTAAAATATGAGGTAAAAAAATTAGTATGTTTTGGATGATTTTTTGACTTTTTATCAAAAGATGTACAAAAAGTAGAGAGAAAAAAGAATTTTTGACTTTTTGGTATAGGCCGTTGGCTTTTTAGTTTTTTTAGTGATTTTTTTATTTTTAGACTAAAAGATAGAGTTGTCATATGGGCAATCCAAAAAAATTTAAAATTTAAATATTTTAAAAAAAATAAAAAAATATTTACAATATTTAAAAAATAAAATAAATTATTTAAAATAAAAATTATATATTTAAAATAAAAAAATAAAATTTTTTAAATATTTAAAATATTAAAAAAAATATAGCGCACAGATGTAGTAAATACAACTCACATTAAAATAAATAAATAAATAAATATTTACAATAAAAAAAAATTACCTTAAAAAAAATAAAATTAAGAAAATTTTTAAATATTTAAAAAAAAATAAACTGAAAATAATTTCAAAATACAATTCAAAACTCATAACCAAACGAGTTTCTCTTTTCAAAATTCATTTCAAAAACTTACCTTTCAAAATACAACTCAAAACTCATTTCAAAAACTAAACAAAACGGATAGTTTTTGTTTATGTGTGTGTTTAAATGAATGGGTGCGTTCATGTGTTCTTGTGTAAGGAGATCGAACTTTGAATCTCCTGAAGATAAGCACAATCTTAGCATTTCTTCATGGAAACTGTCGTGATTCTGCAGTAGAGAAAGAGAGAAGATCAGAGGATGAAGCATTGTGATAGTCTGTCAGGCATAGAGTGACTCCTTTTATATGTATTTTGTAACAATGATATATGTGAAGTAAATACCCATCACTGATATCTTACTACAGCTAACTTTCTTGTTAGAAATATTCTCACTTGAAGAAGAAATCTCAAGATTTAAAGTTGATTTCAAGAAGAACATGTCAGATGAAACATGTTTAATGTTCTTATCATTCTTCTTTCAGTGTACTTTTTAGACGAGAATGTGACAGTGCATAGTTTCAATTAATCACATGTGAAGTGGCTCAGGAAATAGTCCCTCCATAAAATTATTTTAATTTTTGTTGGATATAAGCGTATGGATATAGGCATACTGACATGTTATTGTTTGTTTTGTCTTAATTTATTTGGCTTCCTGTTTCAGGTGAAATGGCTGAACAAACAATTGAGCAAACTGTGGCCATATGTTGCCGAGGTAATTTTTTAAACTTGTTTTCTGTATCAATCAACTACAAATATTAATGAATTATTAGCTGCTTACTGTTATCCATTACTTTTGAGGTATGTTTCTTAATTGTGTCTAAGGAGACTTGTACTCAACAGAGTTGTTGAAATGAAGTTAGAGACTACAATAGTACTTTCTGTGTTTTTCTTATTAAAGTCTTCAATTTTTCCTTTTTTAGGCAATCATTATTAAGACAAAAGCTGTTGTTCGTTCCTCTAGGGCTCTACCCTTCTAGCCAAATGTCCCAAAAAGTGCACTTCCATATTAATATTTTCAGAAGTCAAGAAGTAAGTGCACACCAATTTGTAATTTAGCAGGGTCAAACCTTCAACATTTTTTTAAAACTGGTGAACTTAATCAAATGCCATCATTAATGCATCTCTTACTATATGTTACTGTATTCATTCATATTGCTAGTACATTAGGATATCACGCACATTTGGAGGCATAATGAAATGTCAGCCTGAGACTCGTGATAAAGTGAGAGTCTAATTCTCTAATTGAAAACATGACGAAGGAAAAAGAACACATGGTTACCTGATAGTGACTTTTCTGTTGTAATGGTTCATTTCCAATTGTAACAACTATATGTTCTTCTATGGCTGAAGCCTACAAAGGTAACCAAACCAAATCAAACTAAGCCTTGTATTCCAATCAAGTGGCATCGCCTACATTAATATTTTTTTTTTACCATTCCACTTTGTCATGGACTATATGCTCATTTAGGATCATATTTGTTGGATGTATTTTACATTCATGTGATATCTAAATGAATAAAGAATTTTCAATATATCTAGTTTCTTTCTTTATGTAGTCAGTGTTAGAATGTTTTTATCATGTTATTTTATATATTGAAATCTACATGTTTATTTTCAAAGTAATATATATATATATATATATATTTTTGTACTTAGAAACATAATGTGTATTTGTGGTATGTGCAGCTGTGTAGGCGATGCATGCCTTGGCGGTTGGTGGGCTAGGTGGTTGCCTAGACAGTTGTGTGGGCGCTCACCAGCTGGCTGATCAACTTTTCCCCCCGCCCTTTAAGCAACAATGGGCTTTCTATTAAATGACTAATTCTAAATAGACTTTTTCAATAATAGTTTTGGGCTTCCATATATAATAAATTGAACTGAATAATCAATCAAACATATTTTTTAAATTATAAAATGATCTTAATATTATTGATAAATGAACAATAATGACATTTTTAATTGTTGTTTTCTCTTTAATTGTGGATTAAAAAAGTTAATAGAATAAGAAGTGGAAGTGGGGAATGAAATGAGAAACAGAAGCGAGATATGTGGCCAAAACATATAGGGAAATGGAAAGGTTCGAAATGGTTAAGTGTAGTCATAGCATTAGAGCTAAAACAGTCGGGATGTATGTTATGTATTTATTAAATGGTTTTATGATTATAGAATGGTTATTTTTTAATTGTGTTAGTCGTCTGGGTGTTCACTTGTATGCCTAGGCGGTAGTTCCGGTTCGCTGCCCAAGTGCCTGCAGGCAATTTGGCAACTATGTAGTTTATGAGTGTTTTTGCATCTTGATTTCCAGAGGTTGGCCTGATGGAAACCCTGTTTCTGTATTGAAATTTGACCCATGTCTGTCTGCAAATTATAGAAAATAGATTCCGCAATGATTAAAAATTAAAGAAAAAGAGATTCTGCAATGAGTAATGCGATGCATGGAAATTTTCATCTCCTTACCTAAAATCTAATTTATTTCATTGTAATTTATGCTTTGTGTTGCGTAGGTTTCCAGCTGTCTAGCTTCTTTGTTAATTAAGTTCTAATTTTGTGGTATGTATTTATTTGTAGGCAGCAACGTTGGTAATAAAAGAATCAGTTGAACCTCTATTAGAGGACTATCGACCTGCTGGAATTACTAAATTGAAGTTCAACAAATTGTTTCTTGGAAATGTGGCACCCAAAATTGAAGGTATGATCAATTGGCAGTACTTGCATTTTCACCTTTTTTTACTTGCTCCAAGAGAGTCATTCTATCCTGCTTATATGGTTTATATATATATATATTCTTTCTTATTCTTAATGCTTCTATGTAGCTTATTGTATTCTTTCTTATTCTTGATGCTTTTAAGTTTGAGAGTGGATATAATTTAATTTGGTGGCAGCATTTAGTCATATAAAGCTTTCTAAGAGGAACCTTAGAAGTGGAGATCATAAATGGTCATGTTTTCAACTAAGACCCAAACTTTACATTGATATTGCTTGTCTTCTTGTGGACATCGCTCTGACTGGTCGAGGCATAAGTCCTCTAAGGGAGGAGGGAATGAGGCAACTTGATGAACTCTAAACTCTACCCTCCAATTTACAAGTCTTCCGAGTGTTTCAAACAAGGCAATGGGTCACTCCGGTATCCCATGGCCAAGGAAGCAACCTAAGGGAAAACTGAGCGGATGATGTAGAGATCGGAGAAGACTGTTTCCTAGACCTTGTTCCTAACCTAAGTTGGCATGGTAGCATCAAGGTTCCCTTAACCAAGTGTAGTAGAGATCAGAGAAGACTGCTTGGGCGAGCAAAGAGAAAACCAAGCAGATGCCACAAAAGGGCACACTCAGCCAAAGGGTGAGTGTGCCTAATATCTTGGAGTGACAAGTGTAGGAGACATGCTTTCGTGAAAGTGCTCCTTGGTCAAGCTGAGGGAACACCAAGATTGTCAATCATCAACAGAGAGGGCGACTTGCTTGAGTGGAGGATCCTTGGCCGAGTTGAGGGGTGTTGTGATCGGTTAGGAGAATGCCATATCCTCAAGTTCCAAGGCTCAGGTTAGGGCACCAGGTATAGGTCGACTGTGAAACATGTTGAGATGCGCAATTGGCTGATGTGTCTCCTCACAATGCTGACACATGGTGGCCTGCTAATCTTAGATGTCAATGTGGTGTGACATGGCAATTGTACATGGTGGAGTAAGATATCTGTACCTACAAAGATGCATTTAGTAGAGCATAGGAATAGAGATTATTGTCTATAGTTTTCTTTGAATGAATCAGTTTGGGTTTGAGTTCTCCAAATGTGCTTACTTTATCTTACTTTGACGAAAGTTGCTTCACACTCATCCCCACTTTCATTTTTTCTAAGGTGACCTTCCTTCAGAGAATGATTTCAGCTTGACTTGAATCTAGATTGTTAAAGTCCTTCGTTTTGGACATGTCCTTCAATAAACCAGATTATGGATTGCTTCTGGTTTTGTAGTTGGATTTGAAATGTGTTTGGTTCTTGGGTTGCGCTGCATATAGCCTTTATTTCCTTATTTTTTATGGAAAAATATTTGAACTAACTTTATAGATTATTTCAACTTCAAGTTTTGAAAGCATCGGCCAAGAACCAAGAACTGCCCAAAAGCGGCAATATTGTGTGTTGTGAGACCATGTTCTTGGGCATTTCTTGAAAGCATGAATCATTGCATTTTCTCTTTAGATTTTTGTGCATGATTACTTAAATAATGCAGGTATCCGTGTTCAAAGCCTTAAGAAAGGTCAAATTACCATGGATATTGATTTCCGATGGGGTGGTGATCCAAGCATTATTTTAGGCGTTGAAGCTGCAATGGTTGCTTCAATTCCCATTCAGGTTGGTGTATTTACTACTGTCAAGTTTAGTTTTGATGCCTGTCCTATTGGAATTTAATGAGTGTGTGGTCATTTTTTGTTCTTTGTTTACTAATTCTAGTATACTGGAGGATATACATTGACTTTTGTCATTATGCTATTGGGTGTAGTTGAAGGATCTCCAAGTTTTCACAGTTATTCGAGTTATCTTCCAACTTGCTGAAGAGATTCCATGCATATCTGCTGTCGTTGTTGCTCTACTTTCTGAGGTATGTCCTTAGGATATTTGGATGTGCTTAGAGTTCACATTAGCGGTTCTCTTCTGTCATTGGCAACATTAATTTTTAGTTTTTTTTTGTTCTCTCTGAATTGCAATGTTGAAGGAGGGCTAATCTGGTTCAGGTGCTCATCCTTTTATTTTAGAAAGAAATGGTTGTTTATAGATTAGGGTGCTGTTTGGTGCAGCTTATTGTAAGCTAAAAGTTGACAATCAGAAAGCAGAAATCAAAAGCATCCCTTCCCCAGCTTCTAAATAATTAGCTTTTCTTAGCTTATTTAAGCTATTTATGCCTAAAAAGCTGTAAGCAGAAGCTGCACCAAGCAGTGTGACACAGATTTTCAAATTAAAATAAGCTATAATCACCCCTATAATCCACACCAAACACCCCCTAGGTAAAATATTGCAGATTACTTGTGTGTGCATAGTAACTTCAAATATTGTTGGTTCTAGTTAGGGGCTAAATTGTATGGTTTCATGACATGTACTGTACATCTAAACTACATTTTCCTAAGAATTTTCTAATTAAATTATTTTTAAGTGGGTTTTTATTTGTACTTCATTTTATTTGTTTTTAAGGAAGGATGAAAATATATGTTGTTATTGGGTTAGATGTTTGATATACATGGGCTTGAAATTTCACCAGAAAACACTTTTCTTTTTTTTTTATCCATTGTGTTACTGTGCTGGATACTGTACCTATTTTATTGCACTTCAGATAATGATGCGTAGCACTTGAGAAAGTTGTGTTGTGATAAATTTGGTGTAATACAATAGAGTGAAGCAAATCTAGGTTATTTACTTTTTAATTAGGGTAAAGTTGAACTTTCAATTGGTTACCACACCTATATGACGGTTGGGGACAACTTGCAGGTATATTGATGAAGGGATTCTGTAGTTCATAGTTATAATAGTGGACTCGACCAGTTGGATATTGTTTAGTGATTTTGATAAAAGGCAAAATGCTGGTTAGTGGTTGTCTTTTGGTTGATGGTATATTATTTTGATGACAAAAGCTTCAAATGCCTCCTGGAGAATGCTACCAGAAAATGCTTACTCCCTAGTGATTTACGTTTTGGAACACACTTTTGGAAACATGGTATACTTTCGTTTCAAAATGGTGAAGTTAGCAATCCAAATGGATCCCATCATTTTTTCTATTTTTTCATTGATAGTTTTCTTTAATAGGGAGAAAGGCAAATATAATGAACTAAAATCTAGTTGCAGTAGAGTTTTGGATTGACAAAATGTAAAGTAATGGGTCATAATGTTCATAGAATTATGTTATTGAATGATTAATTGGAAGATAACTACACTATAATATTTTTGATGTCAAATTAAGAAGTCTACCTCTATTGTACCACATTTTAATGCATGTAGTGTATTAGAACGATTTGTAGGTAACATAGAATACTTCAAAATATGGGTGCACTTTATGAGATTAAGTCAAGCTTACTACCTAGGCATGATATGATTCCAACAATTTAAAAACCTACGAAAATCAAACCATAGCCTATGTTGCACGCATGCTCACACAAAAGCACATATATTTTTATTGCAAACCAGAATATTAATCCAATCTGAAACTTTATTAAATGCCAATTTGTGTGTTACATCCAATGAAGGAGACCAGCCAAGGAGGACATTCTCAACTCAAGAACCAAGATTAATCGCAGTGTGGATTTCCCAACAGTCCAAGTAATTAACAATGAGGGTCTAGTAAGGAGGATGATAAAAAATAAGAAGGGAGACAATAGAGAAAATAAAGAAGAGAGGAACCAGAGGTGGAGAATAATAGACAAAAGAATGGAAACAAGTAGGTGAAGAAGAAAAGAGACTGAGAAGTTCTTAATGGTACATGTTGTAACAGCTGGAATGAATTTGAGTGGTATGCCTGAAACAGGCTGGTTTATTACCCGAAACGGAATTATCTGTTCATTGTACCGGTTTGTTGTTATAATGGTAAAGTGTGGAACAGAATTAACAACTTTGTTTCTGCTCCTGGCTTTCTTTTTTCTCTCTCTTCATGTAGGAAAAAAATCATAGAATATTTCTTTCCCCATCATTTGGTGGACAAAATTCTACTTTTAAGTCCAAGTTGCATAAACTAATGGATGTTCACAACTAAGGCTTAGTATTTGAATTTAATGGAGACTTGCATGGAAGTGGTTCAGCTCTATAGTTTAATGCTTGAGATGAGTGTGAAATAAACTCTAAACCTGTGTATTTAGTTTGTGATATCAGTAGTGTTGTTGGCCAAGAACCTGGTTTGTTAAGTAGCCATTCATCTGGATTGAGTCTCTCCTTGTTGATCTCTCTATCATATAATATAAAGTATATTTCGGTGTTAGATTGCATGCTGTTAATACCTGATAGTGTTAAGGATATATGAATATACATCCCACAGGAGAAGTGAGATTGTACTGTACTATTTGGTTACTGGTTAGTAAGATGGGTGCTCTATAAACCATTCACACTTGGATTTTTTGAAATTGAATAATGCTTGTGTGTTCTAGTAATTTTGTTATGAACATAATTAAGGCTTTTGTTTGTTGATTCAGCCGAAGCCTAAAATAGATTATACATTGAAGGCCGTCGGTGGAAGCTTAACAGCCATTCCTGGACTTTCAGATATGATTGATGTAAGTGCTGATTATGATATCAAAATCTTTACTGCCGTTGGTTTTCAGAATGGTTGGTATTGTTATGTAGACTTAGTTGTGCTTTTTTTGCCAAATTGGATAGGATACTGTGGATTCAATCGTAACAGACATGCTCCAATGGCCTCACAGGATTGTTGTGCCTATAGGTGGTATAGCTGTAGATACAAGGTAATCACACACATATATGTTTTAATTAAGAAGGGTTCTTAGTTGTACTTGGCTAATGATATGCACCATAAGAACAAGATTTATTTGCATTGTTTATGGTATATCGTGATTGACACAATTTCTTCATCTTCAGGTTCAAGTATTTTTTCATTTTTAGATGTTTTGTTCATCACATGAATTGATAGTATAACACTTTTTTTTTTTTCTTTTTTCTTTTTTTCTTTCTTTATTTGATTTTATATGGCAAGTTGGATTTAACACTTCTTTGTGCCTTTTATGCAGTGAACTAGAGCTTAGACCACAGGGACAGCTTACGGTGACAGTAGTGAAGGCAAATGATCTTAAGAACATGGAAATGATTGGAAAATCTGATCCTTATGTTGTTGTGTACATTCGACCATTGTTCAAGGTTAAAACAAAGGTCATTGACAATGACCTGAACCCCATTTGGAATCAAACATTTGAGCTGATTGCAGAAGACAAGGAGACACAGTCTCTTATTCTTGAGGTTTTGATCCACATACCTTTAGTTCTCTTTTGACTATGCTATTTTGTGAGATTACTGGGATGGTGCTTTACTTGTTGACCATTCTTGGAAAGTTAATATGTGTACATACTGAGCCTCTATGCAATTATTCTCGTAATAATCTCTCATGAAAAAGCTTGAACCTAGGGGATGTGGGTGGAGGCCATTGCACCGGGGTAATTGCATAAAGGGTGGGAAATTATGAGAATAATTGACAAATATTGGGAATAATTGAATAAAGAGGAGAAAATGCACAACAGTGTAAAGGGCAGACTTACGGCATGTTTCCCTCTAGTTGTTCCAAGTTTACTGATCTGTTGACTCAGGTTAGGCCAGACCTGTCACATGACCGGATAAGTGGGCAGACTGGTTAAAAAATATGGTTGATCACATTTGATAAATCTGATGCCAGTGATGCTATAGTTTATAGAATTTAGATTAGTTTTCTTTCTACTAGTATATTAAAATAATTAGGTATCTTTTTGTCATGGTGCGATACATATTCAGGTCCAATGGGTTGGATTACCCTTCTCCATCACCATCCTGAACCCAATTGGGTTCTCCAATTCCACCCTCTAACCCGCCCCTGCGCTATTAAAAAACACTGGGTCAGTGTTTGTGCTATCCCTATCCCTACACCTACCTAGCTTATGTCCGAAGCTTTTAGTTCTTTATTTTTCACTTATCAATCATTATTTGTAATATACTACATCATCTCTCACTTTATTAGTAACACCATTCGTAAGATTGCAAAATTAACCAGTCTCTGACTGTGCCCCCGCTACCTCCTTGATTTGCAAAATCGTATCAGAGAGGGGCAGGACAATACAAACCTGTCCCTGCCCCCCTTGCCATCCCCAGCTGGGCCTGTTCCACTTCTTCGGTCTGCTCAGGCTTTCTCCGAAGGCAAGGTTGTGTCTAGATCATGGGTTTGGGAAGGAAAGAGAAAAGCCGAGGGAAATGGAGAAAGATTTTAGCTTATATTTCATTCACATTTCCCTCACCTTTCCCTTTCCCCTTCCCCTTCCCCTTCCCCTTCCAAATCTATAATTAAACACAACCTAAACGTTTTGGTCCTTTCGAGTACCACAGAGAGCCATTTGGTATGGATACTGTCAAACATTTGTATTATTTTATTTTATTTTATTTTTGGCTGGTTGAAATGGAGAGTTTCTATTTGCTTTGACTGTGTGCACACAAACTTCACAATCCTTTCATACAGGTTTTCGATGAAGATGTTGGGCAAGACAAACGATTGGGCATAGCAAAATTAAAGCTGATTGAGCTGGAAGCTGAAACTCCAAAAGAGGTTGAAGTGAGACTCCTTCCATCACTTGATATGCTTAAAATAAAAGATAAGAAGGATAGAGGAACTCTTACTGTTAAGGTACACATTTCAATTTATATTCTTAGATGTCTTCTTCATTCTTGAATATTCTTTCATTTGTAATCAACCTATGTTACATGGACTCGGATACAGAGGTGTGAGTGCATGTTTGTAGGTCGGACTTCTCAAACTTCAAATTTATACATATTCGGACTGGCAAAAAAGTGTCATATTTTTAATATTTTTAAATTACTGTATGAGATAAAATAGTGTTATAAGCAACATACAATGTCAAAAATACTTTCTCATTTTTATAACAATTATACAACAATATATATATATATAATGATAGTGTTAAATACAAATATGTAAGACATGTCCGATGGAAAATATTAAACACATTCCATATCTTGTCCAAGTGTTGGACACGGAAATTTAATTTTATTTTAAGAGTTTGTGTAACATAGTAATCAACTGCTATGGTTTCCTGCATCTCTGTGGCTTTACAACCACGTGTCTTAATGGTGAATTTGTTAGATGGTGAAATTTGTATTTAGTGTTTCCTAGCATTAATTCTCTTTTTCGATAATATTTATTTAGCGTCTGGTTTGGTGTTTGTTAGGAAAAGAATGGTATTATTTGTTTATTTATAAGGAAAATAGTGAAATTTTCAGGTGTTGTATCATCAATTTAATACAGAAGAGCAACTGGCCGCCCTTGAAGCTGAAAAGATGATCCTAGAAGAGAGAAAGAAACTGAAAGCAGCAGGAGTTATAGGTAGCACAATGGATGCTCTTGGTTCTGGGGTAGGGCTCGTAGGAACTGGTCTCGGTGCCGGAGTAGGGCTTGTAGGAACTGGTCTCGGTGCCGGAGTAGGGCTTGTAGGAACCGGCCTCGGGGCCGGAGTAGGGCTCGTAGGAACCGGTCTCGGTGCCGGAGTTGGGATTGTTGGGAGTGGCTTCGGAGCCGTTGGTGGCGGCCTGTCCAAAGCAGGAAAGTTCATGGGAAGGACCCTAACAGGGCAATCCAGTGCCCCGAAGAAGAGTGACTCCACAACTCCCGTGAGTTCTGCTCAAGAAAATGGCAGCGAAAAGCAACTTTAGTGTTTTCACAAAATTATTGATGATATGAGTGAATTAGATCCTGTTGTTTTAGGTTCTGTGAGTAGAATGCTTATACACTTCTATTTGCTTTTGTTTTCCAAAACAAAAAAAGTGTTCATATTGATTGGAAAATGATGTGATGAATGTTAGTTATGTGAATTACTTGACTTGTATAATCCTAGATCAAAAGTTTGTGTTCTACTTTTCCTTCCTCCTCTGACCTTGTATGGTGTGACTAGTTCTTTAATAATTGTTTGTCCTGTTGTGTTTCTGAATGTTAATTCATTTTTCAAAAAGGTAAATTACACTTTGCACTTATATATTTTGCACCAAATTTTATTTTGATTCATTCACATAAAATCATGACAGTCAAGTCCTTGCACTTTTGGTTAAATTTCACTTTAGTCCCTGCACATGAAATTATGATAGGTAACCCTCTGTACTTTTAGTCAAATTTTACTTTGGTCTCTATACAAGTGTTAATGTTTCATTTTTATTACTCAATTGTTTAAACATTTATCAAAATCTAGTCATATGATAAAAAAATTGACTATGGCATTAGGGTAAGAAAAGAAAATTATCTATATTTTTCAACATTATATATTTTATCTCAAAATTTATACCAAAAAAATAATATTAGAGATCATGAAAAAAATATCAAGAAATGTTTCATAAAGAGTTTTCATCATTTGATCAGTATGTACGTGTAATTTAATGGTGGAAAATCTTTCATGATCATTTTTATGATATTTTTTTCATGATACCTAATATTACTCATATCAAAATATGACAGTATTAGGTTAAAACAAAACGCAGATTATGAATAATTAAGAAGATGAACTAGAGTTTGGCAAAAATTGGAATCAAGAAACTCTGTTGTTACGATAACACAATCTTCTGTCTATTTATTTTTCTTTCTCTTTGATTTCTTTGTCGCATATTTTTTTATTTCAAAAGTTCTACTTTCTTACATTTTCGTTTCAATTTTTACCATACACACATATATATTGTATTATATAACTCTTATATGCTTATCACACAAGACAGTATATTGGTGGAAAACATGGATGATTTTCTTCTTTTATCCTCATTTCATAATCACATTTTTGTCACATGACTAGATTTTGTTAAAGATTTAAAAATTATGCAATAGAAAAGAGACATTCACACTTGTATAGAGACCAAAGTGGGATTTGAGTGATAGTGCAAACAGTTGACTGTCACGATTTCATATGTAGAGACCAAATTAGGATTGGACCAGAAGTGCAAGAGGTTAACTGTCATGATTTCATGTGTAAGGGCTAAAGTAAGGGCTAAAATAAGATTTGATACAAAGTACAGGAGTACAAAATGTAATTTACCCTTTCAAAAATGTTAAAAGAGATTCCTAATGAACTTTGCACTTAAATTTACCTATAAATGCGAAGCTCACATTTCATTGTGAACTTTACATTATTATGAGTAAGATTGTGCAAAATATCATCCAATTCACTAAAATCAGAATTTTCAAGTTTTCCTTATGAATGTAATGAAAAGCAACTTCAATTTTGTATTCAAGAGCAGAAAAAAAAAAAAAAAAAAAGAGTACTTGTTCTTTTACATTTTCTCTTACATTGCAGATAACTTTCATCATCATTAAATGTGAAAAAAATAATAGATGGGATAAAAACAAATAACCGATCCGCATCGCATTAATCGTTAATCGCGGTTTAAACTTTAAAATTTATAATCCACAAACCAAATTGCTTCGCTCTGCTCCGTTATGGTTAATACCTATATATTTTTTAATTTCCAATGAAATATCAATATAAAAATGAGTATGAGAGAAATTTAAGATATGAAATTTATTACAAATTAGTAGTTATATATATAAAACATATTATGTAAAATTACTTTATGTTATATATCTAAAAAATATTATACAAATTAGAGTTACATATTATGCAAGTGTATGATAATTAGTTAGAATATTATTCAATCCGCTAAAAACAGCCAAAACCGCAATTTGTCAATCCGCTAACCCGCTATTTGGTTTGTAATTTTACTTTCAAACTGCCCAAACCGCACCGCGCACACCTCTAATTATAAGGGGTGTGCGCGGTGCGGTTCGAGCAGTTTGAGAGAGAAATTATAAATCGAATGGCAGATTGACAAATTGCGGATTGAGCAATTTTGAACAGATTGATGGATTGAATAATATTCTAACAAATTATCAAGTGTTTACATAATATATAACAGTAATTTGTATAATAATTTCCATATATATAACATAAACTAATTTTCAATAATATTTTTCATATTTATAACTACTAATTTGTAATAAATTTTATATATTAAATCTCTCACACTCATTTTTATTTTGATATTTCATTATAGATTATAAAATATATATGTATTAACTATAGCGGAACGGAGAAACTTCGAAGGCGAATTATAAATTTTAAAGTTTAAATCGCGGTTAAAGGATAGAGTGATATGAATTAATGCGGATCGGTGAGATTTGAGCGAATTTGGCGTATTTTACGCAACCCTAACTATATGACAATAGGTTTTCTATATTGCATTACATAGCGACGTCCTTTTTCTTTTTTTCTTTTTTTGGCCTTTATTTTTACAGATGTATATTTTTAGATCAGTAGTGATTTAGACCCCCTCAAACTTCAACCCCCACTATCCCTACACACACGTGGCGGGTGGTGATTGAATGAGGAGAAAAAAAAGAAAAATAAAAAGAAAAAGTGATCAATCAAAAAAGAAAGGTGGTCAAAAGGGGGTGGAGGAAAGGGGGTCCCAATCTTTATTCTTTTTAGATTTGGATTGAGACATATAGCAAACCACGAGGCCTACGGGATGGCCGAATAACACATTCCAACAAATGCTGCTCACCAGCCACCACCGTTGATCCCCCTTTCTGTATCTTTTGTCTTTTTCTAAGAAAGAATAGAGGGAGGGTGGTGGTGGTGGTGGTGGTGGTGGTGGTGGTGAGGGAAGGGGATGGGAGATTTAGATTTCACCATTTTTTTATTGAGGGGAAATAATGGCATAGTGGTGTTGGGTTTGTTTGTTTTTTTTTTTTTTTTTAAATTAGTAAGAAAATTTATGTATTTTAATAATTAAAATATTCTACTTTTCATTTGATTTGTAAAAAAATTTCTCTCACTCTACTGACAGGTAATTCCCTCTTTTATCAACATGTATATATGGGCGTTTTGACAAGCTGCTAAAAAGTATGTTTTTGATTTTTTTTTTAAATTACATCACCTTTTTATTTTTTTACATTAAAAAAATTAAAAAATTATTAAAATAATTAAAAAATTAATTTTTTATCATCTTCTCAAAACAACATATAACAATAAAAAATTTTAACTAGTGTTGGTAGGGCAGTTATTAATATCAAGCTAGGCTGTGCTACAAATATCAATCCCACCTAGTTCATTCATGTCTAAACTAAAACGCAGCCCAACTAGTCCACGAATTTAAGTATGGCAGTGGCTTCTCTCCCATTTGAATTAAAATTAGAATGTGTTATTGGACTTTTATGGGCTCTATTCTCAGATTAATAATTCAAACTGTTTAATGTATAGGGCCTATTGAGTATTTTATTTTTGTAAAAAATTATATTAATCGGCTATCAGTAGTTACTTAATCAGATCTAATTTGTGCTACGATAAGTATGATTTTTAAAATAAATTGTCCACACAAATATGATATAATAAAGTAGCCATTAATATTTGATCAATGTAATTTTTTATAAAAATAAAATATTCAACAAACTCTATATATTAAACGATTTAAATTATCAAAATAAACTTAAAATGGATCGGACTGAACCGCCTACTTACAATAGCAAAAGAGACGGTCCAATCCTTTAAATATTTAATCTCAAATCTTAAAAACCAAAGGAGAAGTCCTACTAATGATATTACCAAGGTTATCAATAAGAATTTTATAATGCCAAAATATTTATAACTTTAGTATACGTCTTACAAAATTAAAATATTTTTATATATCTTCATACATTTTAATATGTTTTTTACACATTTTTTAATAATAATAATATAGGATTGTAAAAATTAAATTTAAAGAATAAAAAACCAAACACATTCTAGGGGTGAGTATTGATCTATTAGTTGGTCCAACCCGATTATATTTTTTTTAAGATTTGGAAAGATTGTTTTAACCCATGAGATTGAGTTAGGTCAATATTTTCAGCTCAATATATTAATAGGTTGAGTTTGAAATTTATATTTTCAACTCAACTTGACTAACTATTAAATTAATTTATTAATTAAAATATATATTTTTTATTAAGATCTAAACTTTATTTTTATTGATTTTATTAAAACTTATATTTGTGGTGATATTTGATTGAATTTACTAAAGAAATCTTTTAATTCATATACAAAATCTTTGAATTTATAATAATATCAGTATATTTATTCAAGAAATATGATATGTGATTGAATTTAATTATGAAATATTTTATTTTTTTTAAATATATAGCTCGATGGATGAATTTGTAATTTATAATAATTTTTTTAATCAAATTTGGATAGAAATAGCAGTAATGATACTGATCACTAATTTAGGAGCACTAATGTCAGCTTTAATGAGCTGACAGTATAAGAAAAAAAAAACAAAAAAAATAAAATAAAGGTCAAACATAAAATAAAGGTCAAACTATCACATCAAGATGAGACCTACAGTAATGTCATCTCATTAATGTAATTTTAGAACTGCTACTTTAGTGATCCCAAATATTATTCTTTCTTTATTAAGCATATGCTAGAATGCAGGGATGGTCATTCATCAAATAAGGTCGGATTTAGGCCAGATTATATAATAAAGGATTTTATATTTATTAAGTCCAGTTTGATTTTAACTTTGAGTCTCTATTTTTAGAAAAATGTTCCAGAGTTATAGAGTAAGAGCCCTAGAACTTACTTTAATGATGTGGTAATTCTACGAGTTTGATATGATATTTTAGTTTGATTTTTTTTTTAAAAAAAATTACATTTCAGTAAAGTCTTATTTAGAGTTGTATTTTTAGGTCATGTTTGATTCACAAAATTAATAGTGAAATATTAATAATCCTATTAAATTAGTGTGGTATTCACTATCCAATTAGATTAAAATCTATTGGATTAATAATCCCACCCCTACCCTATTACTAATAATCCTACAAATTTGTTGAATTAATTATTTATTGGATTAATAATCCTAAACCAAAATGTTAAAATAAACATAAAATAATTAAATCCACGGATTAATAATCTCAATCTCATGCTCTAATATATCCAATCAAACATGCCTTTAGAGTTTTAGATTACCATTGGCCAATAAAATAGTGTTAGACCGTACAGAAACAGTCAAAGGAGACATAATAGAACATGGTGCCCAAAAGCGCCGGTTCTGCTGAACATTGCGTAAAGCTCTCTCTCTCATCCAAAACAAAATAAAAAAGGAAAAATTATAAACACAGCCGTTGAGGTTTATCCAAATACAAATTATTTTTTATAATTTTAAAAATTACATCTTATTCCTTTAAATTTTTAATTATATAAAATTTAAAATATATTTAATTAACAAATTTAGGTAATTTTATTTCAATTAACAGTTTTTTTATTAAAAAATTATCAAGTTAATTAATAAATTTTAATAATATTAAAAATATATTTTAATTATTAATTTAAATAATTTTATTATTAGATAGGATAATAATTAGGAATTTTATTTTTTTTATTAATTTTATTAAATAAAAATTTTAAAATGAGAGCATTTATAATTTTTAAAATTATAAGAGATAATTTATATTTTTAACAAATATCATGAGATGTATTTGTAATTTGAGAAATGCTATATATCCAAAATATTTTATCAAATATTCTACGAAACTTTTTATATGAATTGAGACTCACACAAATCTATTTGTGTGTGCCATGTAAGAATTTTGGTAGAATATTTAATAAAACAAAAATGATTTAGACCCCCACAGGGGAGGCACCTCCACCCTCTAACTGTGATTGGTCAATTTTTTTTCATTTTTCTTTTTTCTCCTCTAATTACCAGTCCCCACGTATATATAAAGATGATAAGATGGTGATTGAAGGGCGTCTCAATCACTTCCTTTAATAAAATATTTGGGATCCTACATAACTCTTGTAAATTATCTTAACAAAAAGCATGCAGCGCGTGGAATTGACGCCAAGTGAGATAGCGCGTGGGGATCTAATTCCGTATTTTTGTTTTTCTTGCGAATGGTGTGGACCACCACGTTGGGGCCAGCGTGAAGTGATGAATGAGACAAGAAACTTTTTTTCAAAGACGCATTTGGACTTTTCTTTATAATATAATAATCAACAACACATAATCCCATACTCACATATGACCTATGACCTACTACTCATTGTCTCTGTGCAGAGTATGAATCATTTAAATAAATATATTTTTTAATTTTTATAAAAAATATATAAAAAATAAAGAGATAATATAATTTAAAAAAGATAAAAAAAAAAAAAAATGTGATTATATAACACATTCCAAATAAACTAATTGTTTAATTCGTTAAAATCGTTGAATTCATATTTATTAATTTATTAGCTACTCACAAGTTATTTTGATTTATTGTTTAAAATTTATAATTTATCTTAAAAATCATTTTACTCCGTTATAATTAATATATATATATATTTATATTTAATGAAATATCAAATTAAAAATTGAGAAATGTTTCGTACACTACAATATTTTCTTAGTTTAGTGATATTTGAAAGCTGAAAGCGTCACAAAACTATTCTTCTAATGGCATTTTTTGGTCTTGTGACATTTTAAACAAGTGCCACTTCTATCGGTGCCACGGTAGATACGAGTGTTACGGTAGATACTTGCAAGTGCCACTACACCATCATGACTAAAAACTTTCAATGACATTTTAATGTTATGGTAGATATTATTTGTGGCACTATCAAGCGCCATTAAAAAAAAAGTTAGTGACACTTATAAGTGTCATTACACCATCAAGACTAAAACCTTTCAGTAATTATTTGTAGCACTATCAAGCGCCATTAAAAAAAGAGTTAGTGACACTTATAAGTGTCATTACACCATCAAGACTAAAACCTTTCAGTGACACTTTAATGTCATGGTAGGCATTATTCGTGACGCTATCAAGTGCCATTCGTGACAATAATTCGTTGTAGAATAATTTGATCCGCTCTTGCAGAGACTCGAACTGCCAACCTCCCGCACCATAAACCTTATACACCACACTCTTCCCACTACACCTCTATAGCACCATATGATTATATATGCAATATATATTATTTATATAGTACATACATCTATATTAATATAAAAGTATATGTATAAATATAATTATTTTATTGAACATAATTTATGTAAAATAAATTATTTACTAGTAAAATAAAAAAAGACCACTTTTGGCGACTAAAAATATTTTTTAGTCGCCAATTTTATACTTTTGGCTACTAATTGTTTTTTAGTTGCTAAAAAACTTAACTTTTGCCGACCAAAATCGGATTGGGTCACCGAAGATGCACTTTCAGCTACCAAAATTTTGGTCGCCAAAAACTTTAATTCCCACCTTAGGATTTTAGTTCTCCCGCGCTAAAAATAACCACTTTTGGCGACTAAACTTATTTTTTAGTCGCCAATTGTAGATTTTTGGCTACTAAAATTTTTTTAGTCACCAAAAAACTTTACTTTTGACTACTAAAATTTTTTTAATCGGTAAAACCCATATAATCAGTGACCAAACTTATTTTTAGTCGCCAATTATAGACTTTTGGCTACTAAATTTTTTTAATCGCCAAAAAGCTTTACTTTGGGCTGCTAAAATTTTTTTTGTCACTAAAACCCATATAATCAGCGACCAAACTTAGTTTTGGTCGCCAATTGTAGACCTTTGGCTATTAAAATTGTTTAGTCGCCAAAAAGCTTTACTTTTGGCTACTAATGCTGTTTTGGTTGCTGAAAGCTATACTTTCAGCGACCAAATTTTTTTTGGTTAGGAAATTTAGTCGCCGAATATGCTTTTTTCTATAGTGTATATTGAGTTTAATTTATTTATTTTTAATCATTTACTGCATTCTAAAAATTTTAAAAATATATTGACATTTTTTATTTTTTCAAAAATGCCATTATAAGCTTGGAAAGTTGGCATTTCTCAAAATGCTATAAAATATTTGTTTATGAAACTTTTCACCTAAGTGCCATAAAAAGTAATTTGCACCTACCTAGTGTCCTGACATTTTTTAAAAAATGCCATTGCTACTAAAGTTTAGTGGCATCTGTTGGCAAATGTCACGAACATAATTTTTTGTGTCATTATTTTATAAAATGTCATAAAATTGATGTGACATTTCTTTATTGAAATGCCACTAGAGCCTTATATGTTTGTGGCTTTGTGGCATTTATCTAAATGTGTCACCAAATATTATTTTTGTGGCATTTTCTAAAAACATGCCACTAGTATAGTGTCACTAAAGTGTGTTTTTGTTGTAGTTTTGTGACACTTGTTCATTGAAATGTCATTAGAATCTTTTATGTTTGTCGTTTTGTGGCATTTTTAAAAAACGTGCCACTAAATATCATTTTTGTGGCATTTTCTAAAAATATGCTACTAGTGTAGTGCCACTAAAGTATGTTTTTGTTGTAGTTTTGTGACACTTGTTCATTGAAATGTCACTAGAGCCTTTTATGTTTGTCGTTTTGTGGCATTTTTTAAAAACGTGCCACTAAATATCATTTTTTGTGGCATTTTCTAAAATATGCCACTAGTGTAGTGCCACTAAAATATGTTTTTGTTGTAGTGGTAGCTCGAAATGCCATCGACGGGAGTGGCTCAACTGTTTAAAACAACGTTGTTTTGGGCAGTTTTTTTTTTTCCCTCTCTGTTTTTCTCTAAAACAAATGACAGAAGAAGAAGAAAAGGAGAAAATGAGAGAAAGAGAAGAAGCAGAAAATGAGAGAGGGGGAACATATTTATGACAGATTTGTGTATACCCGTAGATCTGGACTTCAATGGTCTCTTCGGATATGGACTTCAATGGCTTGTTATTCTCTCTCTCTTTTCGTGGTTAGTTACTCTCTTTCTCTGTGTGTTTGCTGATTTTGTGCAATGATAAGGTTTCTGGAATGAAATGGGAAATGGGATTTGTGGATAGGGTTTGGTTTGGGATTTTTTATGCTTAATTTTGGAGAATTTTCAACTTATTTTACATATATTTGATTTTATTTGAGTTTATATGTATGTATGTACAATTTGTGAGTCTGTTGTTATATTCAGATTTATACATTTTTTTTGTTGTTGTTGTAATATTCATATTGCAGAGTTCGTAAATTTTCCCATTCGAGGCATGGAATCGGTTGTTGCCACCGTCAACGGGTACCACAACTCGGAGTGATTCAAGCTCATCAAGTTGATATCCCAATCCAGTGCAAGCTATGTTGGAGCGATGAATCGGTCCACTACGCACTTGGTGGGTTTTAGTTTTTATGGAGTATTTGTTTCTAAAACCTGTATATTTGTCATGGAAGTTATTGGATCGATTGTTTTTATAAACTCTTTTTTTTCTTTTAAATGATTAAGTGTGTTGGAAATTTGAAGGAAGGAAATATGATCTTGCTAAGCTGTTCAATATGTTGAGGGAAGGAGACAACAAAGGGAGAAGTTGAAGAAGATGAAGGAAAAAGACAGTGATGAGAGAGAGAAAGAGAGACAGACAGACAGAGAGAGAAAATGAAATATCTAGGTGTAATTTGAGCACAACAGCAGAAAGTTGAGTGATAAAAGAAATTCGGGCCTCTAGAGCCAATGAAGATTCGAGCTACGGTCGTTAAAAATAAGAATTACCGGTTGTAGCTCGAGAAATTTGGCCCGAAAGTGGCTCAAATACCCAAAACGATGTCATTTTGGGTGTTCTCTCTCTCTCTCTCTTTTTTTTCTTTTCTTTTTCTTGCTTTCAAATACAGAAGAGAGAAGAGGCAAGAGAGAGAAGAGAAGAGAGGAGGAAGAGAAGGCGGCGTCTCTCTCTCTCTGTCGGTGGCGACACCGGTGGGTATCGCCGATCACCTCTTTCAGACTCTACTTTTTTTTCTTTTTCTTCTTTTTTTTTCTCTAGTTGATCTGGATCTGAAGATAAGGGGAGGAAAAAAAATTGTTGATGATGATGATGATGTTGATGAAGATGTTGTTGTTGATGATGATGATGTGTTGATGAAGATGACGTTGATTTCAAACTCTGTTTTCTCTACTCTCTCTCTTATTTTCTAGTTGATCTGGATCTAAAGATGAAGGGAAAGAAAAAAATGTTGATGATGATGGTGATGATGTTGATGAAGATGTTGTTGATGATGATGATGCGTTGATGAAACCCAACTCCTTTTGTTGATGATGATGATGATGATGTGTTGATGAAACCCAACTCCTTCTTCTTCTTCTTCTTCATCTTCAGAAAAACGCGAAAAGAAAAAAAAAAACACCAAAATGACGTCGTTTTGGACTCGGGCCATTCAAGCCATACTAATTTTGAGCTACCAACCGGAATTGTAAAAATAATGTGAAAGAGAATTTAAGTTGTTGAATTTGTTGCAAATTAATATTATATATATAAAAAAATATTATGTAAAATGACATAGTATTATATATATGAAAAATATTATGTAAATTAGTATTCTATATTATGAAAATGCTTGATAATTATTTAAGATCATTCTACAACCAACTAGTAGATTGAAACTCGCCTACACTGCAATTTGATTATTTTGTCAATCAGTCATTCACGATTTAGTTTATAATTTTATCCTTAAACTACACCGAACTGTACCACGCATACCCCTATTAATCACCCATATATTTTTGTTAGGTGATTTGCAGGTCGATCTTATGGACTGGATGTAATACTTAACAAGTTTTGTTTTAAGTTAATAGGTTCATGTTCTTAGTTTTTCTCGTACAATTTAACTTGTTAATTTACTATTCTCAACTCGCATCGATTCTTATAATAAACTCACTGTTTTCCTAATAATTAATAACGAAAACATACGATTTTCAAGACTATGGTCATGTTTGTTTTGAGAGATAGAAGGAATTGGATTAGTAGTGAAGTGAGTCTACAAAAATCATATTTGTTTTGAAATTTTTCTATTGGATTTAGAGTCCATGGAACTATAAAACCCTTCCAAAGGAGGGGATTAGTAATCCCATTGGAGGGCTGATATTGAAATTTAATTTTATGGATTGGAGGTAAAAAGATTATTTTATCCTTCACTTTACAAAAATAAGAAAGTCATTTTTTATATAATAAGGACTTTTACGTAATTTTATAAATTTAATTTCCACCAACTAATATCACTATATAGTACAATAAACATAATTTAGCTTACATTTGCAACTTAATATCACTGCACTAGTAATTTTCTTACCGAATCCCACTGTACTAATAGTAATAATCTTCTCACTCAAACAAACAAGGCCTATATCTATAAAAATCTCACTCATAACTTATTGGGTAATAACTCCAATCATTAGGACCAATTGGTAATTTTGCCTCTTTGGTCTTTACTTATTTATTTATTTTTTTGGGAGTAAATTACATCAACCTCTATGAGATTTAAATAAAATAAAATTTATAAATTTAATATAATTATATCAACCCCTCTTTTAGTATAATTAAAATGACAAAAATTAATGCAAACAGTGTGTAGAAACAATAATAAACAGTGTAAAATTATATTTCAATATAAAAAAATGACAAATTTTTTTTTAATATCTACAATAAAATTCTAAGAGAATTCAATATAATTATATCGAATTTGTGGGATTCAATATATATATTTTTTCAAATCTTAAGGATAATTAGTGTAATTTATTATTTTTATTTTTATTCTTTTGAAATTGTGTTTGGATTGCGAGAATGGAATTGTAGAAGTGGGTATTTTACTATCAGAAATCTCATTAGTAATATTTATATTTATATTCATATGTCAATGTAATTCAAGTTTTTATTTTAATTAATAATCTTCTATAAGAATAGATTAGACAAACCATTTTCTATCGCATTTTTTATCCTATATTCACAATGAAAGTAGAGCTATAATTTAAAACTTTGTAAGTCTATTTATTTATTTTATTCTTAAATGTGTTGCATTCTTCTAAAAGTGAGAAACTTCCATGAGAGGTGAGAATAAGATCCCACTAGTGTAATAATCTAATATTGTTTGGAACCAAACTAAGAACCACATTTTTGTTTTTAAAAAAATAAAAAATAAAAAATAAAAAACCATAAAATGAGACTAGCCGTAGTGTGATAATTAATAATGTCTTGGGATTCATTTAGCATGGCCTACAAAGGGTCATTTTTTTTAAAAGTTATTTGGCATACATAGTTCTTGTGAAAAAAGAATAACTTTAGCCATTTTAAAAAGTCAATTGAAAAGTTAAAAAAAATTATGAATAAACCAAATAAATTAAATTTTTTAGCCTTAACTTTTTTAGGGGTTTTTGGTTTAAGATCTTCCTAATATGTTGTTACAAAGGTAAGGATAACACAATTTTATATATTAAGTCTTCCAAAACATATTGTGACAAAGGCGCTGCTTGGGAAGCGCATGTTGGGGCTATTGTAGCCTGAAAATGAAAATTAGCCCAAAAGCCTAACTGTAGCAATCTTTTTTTACTGATTTTCAAAAAAAAAAAAAAATTTGACTTTTGACCGGCTGCTACAGCAGCGCAGCCTACACTGCCACCAACAGTGTAGGCTGCAGGTTTGTTAAATTACAATATTACCCCTATACATCAATTTTGAAAAAAATAAAGTCAAGGGTAAATTTGTCATTTCAATTTAAACTATCATTTCAATACACTTTTCAATACAACAACCTAACTAAAAATCCATCTCATCTTCCCAAACACAAAAACTAAAATAGCCAAAAAGTCAAAATGCCTCTAAAATTTCCACTTCCCAAACGAGGTCAAAATTCTATAACTTTTTTAATTCATTTGAAAATTGAAAATTCTATAATTTTTTATTTAGATCTCTATTTTATATAAAATTTATATTTTTGGAACCATTTCATTAAGATTTGCAAAATAAGATCCATGATGTATACAAAATTCTAAAAAAAAGGTTGATGAAATTTCACTGACCTAAGATAAGTCAATGTTTTAGGTTAATGAAATTTCGATTAGTTAGTGAAATTTCAATGACCAAGTCAATCTAAGTTAGTGAAATTTTGATTGGTTAGTGAAATATCGATGATCAAGTTAATAAAATTTCATTAACCTAAGTTAGTGAAATTTTGGTTGGTCAATGAAATTTCGATGACCAAATTAGTAAGTTAGTAAAATTTCATATAACTTATGAATCTTGTTTAAAATATCTTGTCAATAGGAATATAAAAATATACATTTTTCAAAAAATAGAGATGTAAATAAAAAATAATTAAATTTTAAAATCACTTAAACAATGTAAAAGGTGGAATAAAAGACTTAAGCTACTAAAATAATAACACTGAGCGATCTTAAGTAGGAAGAAAAATTATTTTCGACCTCTCTTACTATCCAAACTCTATGGAAGATGTATTGCTAATTTTCCTAACTATTTATTGACTTATTTTTTAAACAATAAAATAATTTTTTAGTGGACTTTCAATGGAAGTTTGAGAATCATATTCTTCTTTTTTAACATACCCAAAGAACAAAATAAAAAATATTTAAAATAAAATTTTTATTCCGCCTCTCCACTCCCACCCGCCAAACATAGTGGTTGCTAAAAAAATAATTTATCAAGTCCCAAACACCAACAAACTAAATAAAAAAAATTGCAAACACAATACATTGAAAAATAACAATTAAAAAAAAAGGTGAACTATGACCTCCCCCGCTGAGGTCTAAAAGTATTTTAGTGAGCTTGATTAGTTTGGACATATTATATAAATTGACTTAATTTTTTTATTGACATTACACACAGTACACTCTAGTCTAGTCGTTAGGGAATCGGTTAGACAGTGATAGTTTTGGTTCACATCAAATATAAATTGTACCAAATATCTAATTTACCGTTGCTATAAGATACCAAACTAACTTACATATTTTAATAAAAAAAAATAATGTGTAATGTTTGCAGCCATGTGATGCCACCTGCCTTCCCATCTAACTTTCTTTACGTAGAGTATCTTTAATGGTGAGCTTTTTTTTTTCATTAAATTTGGATAAAAAATGATTCATTTTTTAAATTTGATATCAGTTACTTTAACGGTACATCAAAATTCCGTGGGTCAACCGGTGGATCGATCGGTTGGTCGACCGGTAAAGCTAATTTTTTTTTTTAAAACCTTTTTGAACTGTTTGAACCTACCTATTTGAACTGTTTAAACCAGTTCGCAGGTCAATTTTTGCATGCACTGGTCGACCGGTTGGTCAACCGGGTGGTCGACCAAGGGGTCGACCAGATGGTCATCCAGGTGGTCGACCACCGTGTGTAAAATTCTCAAGCTTTTCCGCTTTAACGGTCCCGCACAGTAATTTGGTGAAACCTGTATTCTGTTCTCAGTTTGATGATTTTTTTGTTCAATTCTCAATTTGATACCAGTTTGGTGAAACCGTTGGAGCTTCAAAAAGTGCATTTTTCAACAAATTTCAAATTTGATGCCAGATTTGCTGAACCGATAGTCTTATACACTTAATTTTGATAACAAAGCGTTGGAATCAATTTACGCACATCAACAATTCTTAGAAATTTTACTTTTGACGATTAAAATTTAAGTTTTATTTTTAGTCGTTAATTATTTTTGGCGACTAATATATTTAGGCCTCGTTTGAGAATCAGTCCGTTTAGTTAAAAAGTCAAAAAGCCAACAACTCATACCAAAAAGTCAAAGACTCTCTTTTCTCTCTACTTTTTGCATATCTTTTCGTAAAAAGCCAAAAAGTCATCCCAAACATATTAGTTTTTTTTAGCTCATATTTTAGCCAAATAGCCAAAAAGTTACTAAATTAACCTGTTCCCAAACGAGGCCTTAGTCGTCTATTTGGTCGCTAACAGTTTGTCGGAAAAACAATCGGAAACTAAAATTTTTTTGATAGCCAAAAATGACCTATTGGTGACTAAAACTTTAGTCGCCATATATTTTTTTTAAAATAATCAAATATATATATTTTTTACTTTTAGTGACTAAATTATTTAGTGGCCAATTTGAATATGTATGTTTGGCAACTAACTATTTGATAGTCAAAAGTTTCACTTTTTGAGAATAGGCGACTAAAAATTTAGTAATCAAAAATTTCCTTTTTACAATTGGCCACTAAAAATTTAGTAGTCAAAAATTTCACTTTTTGACAATTGACGACTAAACTTTTAGTAGCCAAAAGCCAACATATAATATTTGTTTAGTCACTAAAAAGTCTCATTTAGTTTTTATAATTTGTTCTGTAATATTTTTTGCGTCACCTGTAACCTGTGTATATACAAAATTATTCATTCATTCAATTCTCAACCATTCAATAAAATTATTTTTCCACAACTTGTAGCATTCAATTTTCAACCATATACAAAACTTGATTATCAACCGTACATATTAAAGAAAATAAGAATCCATAAACATATTATAATCCAACAAATACATATACTATTCAAACCAACAATTAAAATCCAAATTAAAAAAATTCTTAATAACAAAACATATCAAGTGTACATATTTTTCATAAATAAAAATATAATGTAAATTGTGCCTAAGCAAACATTATCAATCTGGCCCAAAAACATCACTGTATCTATGCCAACATCATCAATCTATAACAAAAATATAATATCCATTAATATTTTATTAAATAATATTACATTTATAATTATAAAAAAAATAAAAAAAAATACATACAACTTGAAGAGCATAGGTAAGTTGAGGCTTAGTAATTCTGCATCTCTAATGAAATGTGTGTTGCATCTAATAAAATAAATAACTAAAGAATGAGATTAGGGATATCCATCTGACCATCATTCATCGTACCAACACCCAGACTTGAAGAGCCACCAAACATGTCACAGCTAGGTGAGACATAGGTGGCATCACCCAAATCAGATACTTTATGCAACTATGTGTTAGGACAATGCAAGATCAATTATTCTTGGTTTCTGTAGCTTATTATAAACAAAATAGACACAAAAGCAGACAACTACCTTTAAGTATCCATTGGATAGTACAGATCAAATTTCCAGTTCACTACCATCGTAATTGAACTCACTCAGCCTCCGTCTGGAGGGTGGGTTAATTTTTTTATTTTTTAATTTTTTTAACTATTTTAGTTTGAGTTAAAAAGTTTAATTTGGGAAGGATTTTTTAGCTTTTTGATTTTTTTGACTTTTTTTTATGAGAGAAAAGTGTAATGATTATGAGTTGAATGTGATGTTTTGTTTGTTGTGGTTAAAATAGCCTATTTTGTCTTTTGTGGCTAAAATAGCCCCAAACCTCCTTGCCAAACGGAGCCTCAGTATTTTAAAAACAGATTATTCATTTTTTTAAATGCAAAAACAACAAAATTATGTGATTATCATTATTGAATCAATTTATTTTATAAATGATTTATACACTAAAACTTAAAATATAAATAAAATATATTATTAAATAAGACATATAATTTTGTTATCTTTGTATTCATAAAATTGAACCATATGTAAGATTCTAAAAACAAATTGTTCATTTAAAAAAAATAAAGGCGGCATATCACGATTATTAAATTAATTTTATTTATAAATAATTTAAATATAAAAAATTTAAAATATAAGAAAAGTTACAACAACAAAATAATTTTAGTAACAAATCAAATCTTAATTTTTTAATTATTTTAATTTAAATATTTTAAACTTTTAAAATTGTATCAATTTAACCATTTGCTTGTACCGGATAGTTATAATTAAAAGGGAATGAATAATTTAAACAATTTAATCATGTTTTTTTTCTCTTTTATTACTGTTGGCAACTAGCTATTGCTTGTCACCGTCACCATCACCACTACCCCGCTCCTCTCTTCCAATCCACTACAATCGCTCCATCTCTTTTTCTAGCTTGTTATTTGGTATGTTCTAAATAAGTGTACTTTTTAACTTTTTATAAAATATGAGTTGAGTTTGAAGTGATGTGGTAGAGAAGTGATCTAACTTAAATAAGATGATGTAACTTAAATAGGATAATAATTTTTTGACTTTTTAAGCCTTGTTTGGGTACCCAATATAAGTGCACTTATTTTATATTTTTATCTTTTTTGGGTCACATCAATCAACATCTCCTCTCTACTTTTTTTACACATAATACAAGAAAAGTCAAAAAGTGCACTTATTCTAAACTTCCCAAACTTGGCCTTAATTTATTTTGAAGATGTCAAACTTAGCCTTAATATCACCCCTCTCCATCATTCTTCTAGTCTATATCCACTGCTATCATTCAACATTATCAACAAAAAAACAATTAAAAAAGAAAATTGCTACTCTCATTCCACTTTATTTCAAAAATATTTATTTTTATTATATATAATTACATTTAATATTCTTAAAATTTTGATTTTTTTAAAGAGTGTATTTTATGTAAAAAGATATTAATGTAACTATGTATAATAAAATAAAATAAAAGTTTATTTGAAATAAAATAAAGTGAAAATAATGAATTTCTTAAAAAATTAAAATTTAGGGAAGTGTACTTTTTGTCTTTTTGGACTAAAAAATTGAGGTTAAAAATATGGATGTTTGGGTTAACTTTTTGACTTTTTATGAAAAAATGTGTAATAAAAAATTGTAAAAATTGATTTGTAGGGAAAAATTCGAATTGGGAGTTGTGCAGCCGTAATTATTGACTTTTGGTGAATAGTGTTAACTTTTTAACTTTTTGAGTAATTTTTTGACTTTTTTACAAGTCCTCAAACTTGGCCTTAATTTATTAGTTAAATTCATTATTTTTTTTTAAAAAAAATTATTTTATAATTTCCCCAAAAACACATTTATCGAAATACGAAACCATAGAAGGCCCACGAGCCGGTAATGCACTGTAGCTAAAGTTATTTCCGTTTCCGAAGCAACAATCCATTAGTCAACTCTGGAGGTGTTTGCCAAATTTTTTTTTACTTTTCCTAGGCTAAAATTTAAAAGAAAAAAAAAATATATATATTATATTAAATTCATAATTGTTATTTTTTTTATAAATATTTTATCAAATTATAAAAAAATTTAATTATTTTTTTAAATATACAAATTTTAACTTATTAAAATAATCAAAAATTAAAATAACTTATTAAAATATTAACTTCTCAAACCCTTATTGATTAACTACTTTCATGCGTCATTCTACTCACAGCTTCGTCACCCTAACTTTACTCCCAAATACAAAGCTAGTAGAGAGAGAGAGAGAGAGAGAGAGAGAGACAGACTCTGGGTCTGTGTTGTTCACTACTCTCTGCTTGCGTATCCTCTCGTCGTCTTCTTCGCTTAGCTCTGTTCTCTCTCTCTCTAGTCTCTTTCCACCTTATACTCTCTCTCTCTCTCTCTGCAAATCCAGTTCTAACCTATACATACACACACATTATATATACATATATATTCACTCTTCGTTTTCTCCGTTTTTGTCCAACAATGCCTTCACGCCCACAACCACCACCATTCCCAGATTTTCCGGCGCCGCCGGAACCATCCACCGACCTCCCCCCCCACAACCCACATCCCCATTTCAACTTCATCCCACCCATCCTCGCCGGAGCCCTCACCATCGCTTGTCTCTTCTTCCTCGCCATTCTTTACCGGAAACTCTCCCGGAAACGCACAGCTCCGGCAGATCTGAAGCCCCCTCACCGCTTCTCCTACCCCCTCCTCCGCCGCGCCACCTCATCTTTCTCCGCCGCCAACCGCCTCGGCCAAGGTGGGTTCGGGTCGGTTTACAAAGGAATCCTACAGTCCGGTCAGGAAATCGCTGTGAAGCTCATGGACCCTTCTGGGTCTCTTCAGGGTGAGAGAGAGTTCAACAATGAGCTCTCTCTTGCCTCTAAGATCGACCCTGTGTGCTGTGACCATGTGGTGGCGATCCTCGGGTTCTCCTCCGATCAGCGCCGCCGTAGACGGCGGCGACTGGCCCTGGTTTATGAGTTTATGCAGAATGGGAGTCTTCAAGATGCGTTGTTGGATCGGAAGTGTCCTGAGTTGATGGATTGGAAGAAGAGATTTTCAATCGCGGTTAACATTGCGAAAGGGATTCAGTATCTTCACTGTTCGTGTAATCCTCCGATAGTTCACGGTGATATCAAGCCATCGAATGTACTTCTCGATGCGTATTTCAATGCCAAGATTGCTGATTTTGGGTTAGCTCGAGTGCTCACTGAGGATGAAATTGCTGAAGCTTTCTTGGAATGTGGTGAAGATGGAGGTAAAAGAGTGAATGGGGATGATAATGGGTCGATACTCGAAGAAACAGAGAGTGTGATGACAGAGGAGGTTGTTGTGAATGTGGATTTGTCTCCGGAGGGTTGTGTTAGGGTTTCAGATACCGAGGCGGGTTTGTCGCCATCGGAGGGTTTGGACAAGACTAGTGTATCAGAGTGTTGTTTTGACAGGGCTAGTGTTGATAGTGGCAATAGGAGAGGGATTGGGAGGAAGAAGAGTAGTGGGTCAGGGAGGGATTGGTGGTGGAAACAGGACAATAGTGGCGGTGTCGGGTCAGAATCGGGGAGAGTGAAGGACTATGTGATGGAGTGGATTGGGAGTGAGATAAAGAAAGAGAGACCCAATGGCGAATGGATTGCCACGCCGAGCTCGGTAGAGGATGGTGTTGGTGGAACAATGAGGGGAAGCGTGAAAACAGAACAAAAGAAGCATAGGAAGAAATTAGAATGGTGGGCTTCATTGGATGAGGAGAGAATTCAGAAACAGAAGAAGAATAGGAAGCCAAGGGAATGGTGGAGAGAGGAGTTTTGTGAAGAATTGACAAAAAAGAAGAAGATTAAGAAGAAAAGAGGGCTAAAAAATAGTGGTGGTGGTGGCGAATTGTGGTGGCAGAGAGATGAGTTTGTGGCACCTGAGAGAAAGAAGAGGAAGAGCAGAGGTAGTATGGGTAGCATTGATTGGTGGATAGATGGGTTCAGTGGAGAGTTTCGAAGTGGTCGAAAAAACAGTCAAGATTGGCCTAGTGGAGATTTACCTAAGAGTGGTGGTGTTAGTAGTACTCCCAGTATGAGAGGAACTGTTTGTTACATTGCTCCTGAGTATGGTGGTGGTGGGCGGCTCTCTGAGAGGTGTGATGTTTACAGTTATGGTGTTCTGTTACTTGTTCTAGTTTCGGGTCGAAGGCCACTGCAAGTGACGGCCTCGCCAATGTCAGAATTCGAGAGGGCGAATCTTATTTCGTGGGCTCGTCAACTTGCTCGTAATGGGAAGCTTTTGGATCTTGTTGATCCGTGTATTCAGTCGTTAGATCGCGAACAGGCACTGCTCTGTATCACAATTGCACTACTCTGTTTGCAGAGATTGCCCAGTAAGCGTCCCACCATGAAAGAGATTGTCGGGATGCTTTCTGGCGAGGCAGAGCCGCCTCACTTGCCGTTTGAATTTTCCCCATCACCACCATCCAATTTCCCTTTCAAGTCCCGGAAAAAGGCCCGGTGAGTTTATCAGATATCTGACTTTTTTGTTTGTTTGTTTGTTTTTTATTTTATTTTATTATTAACATTAGAGTGAACTGTTGTAGCACTTTTCATCTAATTATCATTTACTAAAATTATTGAAAAAAAAAAGTATATATGTTTCATGAATTCAGATGTTCTTATACTCTTTGTTTGTTTGCATAGTTGGTATACTTGACAGATTCCAAAATGATAATTTCTAAGTGTTATGATTCAGGCACAAACTTCCTTTGCCCTGGAAGTGATTGAATTTTAGGAATCCAAGGCATAATGATAATGATGTGGGTTTGGGTGGTGTGGTGTGCGTGTAAACCATTGATTGCTTTTGAAGTGGTGAGGCCAGCTTAATCAACAACTATAGTTAGTGCCTTGGATTTTGATGAGTTTGCTTTTGCTTGCTTTTGAACTTGGGGGACCCAGGAAATAATTGCTTTCATAGTTGTCTGCTAACATTCAAGAGCTGATATGAGAGCTTTGTGCTAAAGTAGAGCATTAATTTCAGTGCAAGTGAATAGAGCTTGGTCAAAGTCCCTGCTTTTGCAAAATGTTTGTATAGACACAATGGAAGTATATACAGCAAGAGCAAATGAAAGCAACACTGGGGAACAGTTGGACAAAAAAAAATTGGCAAGCTTTCCATTATATTATACATTCTTGTTTTAAGTTGATTTTTAGTGTATTGAAATTGCATAACATTGGCAAACTGACAATGCAATGGTTAGCTCTCATAAACTTCTCTGTATATTCTAAAAAGCACCTGCAGTGAGAGTGCACACACAAAAAAAAAAGTCGTTTAGAGAGCCTGGACATGTTAAATGAGTGGAGAACCACACAGAATTTTAATTATCACTTTTAGAAGGGGGCTATTGGTTCAGTGGTTAAAATGCCCTCAACATTGAGAGGTTGTGGGTTCGAACTCAACCTTAACTTTGTGCAAATAATGCCAAATGTTAGTTCCATACCCAATCTACCCCGCCCAGACCCCTATCCAATGGAGACTAAACTGGGTGTACATTTTCACATTGTTCTAAAGTACATCACTGTCTAGGGTTTACATCCTATTTTTCAAAATTTTCAACAAAACTAGGATGTTTAAACTTTCATTTGATTGTCAAGCCATAGTTCTCATGATGTGGACTAATGCTTCTTCTAGAAGCAAATTAGCCCTTTTTTTGAACAGCAAACTAGCCCCCATTATTAATAACTGAATGGGCTAGTACATTAGAAACGATGTGGAGTGTCACAATGAATGCAGTTGATTTAATTGGAAATGAGTCTTTCATTAATTTTTTTTCATTAGCTTTAGGATATGTGAATAACATATTTCTTCCTTTAGTGCTTATATTATTTAGATGGTTGCACTTTCGTTGAATTGATTGGTGATTCTGCACAGGACCGATTAGTCTGGTGGGGAATATGATATCTAGAGTATCTATGTCATTTCAAAACATCTATTTGTGAGCTTTAGGTGGGCATTGATTCTCTTTTACTTTATTAAGCTAAATTATTGTAACTTGTTATGTGAACCCTACCTAATTTGTTATTTGAACCAAATTCTTTGAAGTAAGATCAACTTCAAAAGTAGACTCACAGTTTGTCATGTTGATGTTGAAAAAGTATATGGAAGCTGTTGCATGGTCATCAGAATGTCACTGTGAATCATGAATATATATCGACAATACATGGTTTTTTGATTTCTATTAATGTATTTAGTACTATAATACATCACTGCAAATTTGCTTTTAGTTTATGTGCGTGCATTATTTTGTTGCTTTGAAACAAGTTAAACCTCCAGGGAATTTCAATATGTACATGAACTGCATTTGTAAACTGTATTCTAATAGTAAATTTACACGTTTGCTTTCCTTTTTTTCTTTTTTTTTTTGGTTTGTTTATTTATTTACCTTGAACATTATTATTAATCAACTTATGAGGTTTATAAAAGTTTGTAGTACCAAACTATGTTTCAAGGAGATGGCACTGGAGGAGAATGCCAAGATGAGATGGTCACAGTTCGGATTTACGGTGGGTTCATAGTAATCTGCCCCCATCCCGTATCATATAGGGGGTGGGGCAAGTGGCGGATTAATTTTGTAAGTTGAATGAGAATATTAATAAAAATTATAAATAATATAGTATATTGCGGATAATGATTTATACTTAATGAGAATTATAAAATATAAGATGAAAAATAAATAAGTAAAAATTAATGTTTAGTATACTAAGTTACACGGACTCGGGTACGAGTATCCGGTACGGGTGCGTATTTAGAGGTCAGACATTTTAAAATTAAAAATTAAAGATACGTGGATATGTATTTAAATTTGGATACGGGTACGGGGATACGTTAAATAGTTTTTTTTAAAAATATATATATATTTATTATAACGCAGACACGGGACACGACAATTTCTAAAAAATGGGAATACGGACACGGCAAATTTTTAATTTTTTTTATAAATATTTTTATTTTAAAATACATTAATTTTTTTTTATTTATTCTATTTTTTAAATAATGTGTTCCAATTAATTTTTTTATTTTATTTTACATACATGTATTTATTTTTTTATTAATATATATAAATATATATTATCTTATAAATATATTATATGTTATATAATAATTATGTAATATATAATAATAGTTATTATTATTTATTATTCAGTTCCTTAACTATTATTATTATTATAGATAGATAGATACGAATCAAGAGACAGAGGAACGACAGAGAGAGAGAGAGGGAAAGAAAAGCGAAGCCATCGATCGCGATGGCGATCGCGAGGGAGAGAGAGAAGGCGAGAGAGAGAGAGAGAGAGAGAGAGGCTTTTCGAAGTCGTCTGGGGGTGTTCGGCTGTTCGATCGAGATTGATGGAGCTTCGATCTTCGACTGGATCGAAAGGATGGAGCTTCGATTGGAGGTCTTCGATTTTCAACTGGATGGAGTTTCGACTGGATTGACTGGATAAAGCTTCGACCGGGTTCTCTCTTGCTCTCACCTCTTTCATTTCTTTTGTTGTCTGTGAAGAGCCGTGTCCAAGAGAGAACAAGCGAATCCAACACAGATCCCACACTCGCACCCGTGTCATGTCGTGTCGACACGGGTACTTCGGCCCAAAGTGCCAAGTCTATGTAACACAGTTAGTATATAATATTTTAATGTTTTAAGTTTATTATATTGAAAAAAATATTTTATATATATATGAATATATTTGATAAATGTAATTGGGGAGGGTGTCTGTTAGAACGGGGCAGGATAAGCAAAACCTATCCCGCTCCACTTCCCCATCGGAGTGGGAAAAATCCCTATTGGGATGGGATGGGATGGGATGGGATGGGGCGGGGCGGGGCGGGGCAGGGCGGGGCGGGGCGAGTGGAGAGAGAAAAATGACCATCTCTAAAGATTCTTAACGAGGACCCTTGGTTTGTGACTCCTTTTGTGTTTCTTTTTGACTTTGTGGAGGTCAATTGATCTGCTCATATATTCTTAGAAATATATAGTCATATTCTTCAATCTATTGTCAAGGTATCTCTGCGCTCCAAGCATAGACATTAAGTTACACGATTTCTAGCATGCTGTTGGTAGTATGGAATCCTTCTAGGCTGGCATAGAAAATATCTTTAATCCCAGTGGTAGGGCAGCCACAGGTGGAAAGGTGCTTTCTTGTACATACACATGCCTCAAAATCTGTCAGCAATATTATTATTTAACTAAACATGATATTATCAAGGGGAGGTTCTATTTACACAACAAAAATATCTCCTTATACCCTTTAATTTTTTTATTTTTTATTACAATTTTATCCCCATCTAAAATTACCAAAATGTAATAAAATTCAAAAATTCAAAACCCTAATTTTCCTTGCACCCTCCATACCCTTCCTTTCAACCTTCATCAGTCCGCTGTTGGCACCTCCCTTAGTAGCCGCGGGATCCCCCAGTCACAGCTGCCCTCCACTGCTCTCCCCTTTGGTCTTCTCCCACTCCACCACTTCAACCACAACCCCTCCCCTCTTCTCGGCCACCACCGGTAACTAGGGGTGTGCGTGGTGTGATCGGGTGGTTTGAGAGTAAAATTATAAATTGAATGGTAGATGGACAAATTGCGATTTGAGCGGTTTTAGACGGATTGGCGGATTGAAAAATATTCTAACCAATTATTAAGCCTTTGCATAATATATAACATTAATTTACATAATATTTTTCATATATATAACACAAACTAATTTTACATAATATTTTTCATATATATAATTACTAATTTGTAATAAATTTTACATGTTAATTCTCTTTTACACATTTTTACTTTGATATTTCATTATAGGTTAAAATATATATATATATATGTATGTATTAATTATAGCGGAGTGGTTTTAAAAGCAGATTATAAATTTTAAAATTTAAACCATGGTTAGCGGAAAGAGCGGTGCGGGTTGATGCGCATTGGTTCAATTTTAGCGGATTGAGCGGTATTTTGTATAGTCCTACCGATAACCCTAGTCCTTCCCATGCCCAACCCCTCCTCTGCCATCCGCCATCCATCGCTTATCTGAAAACCCTAAATCTATCTTCTTCTTCCCAAAATTTGAAAACCCTAGATCTATCCCAAGTTACACGGACTCGAGTATGAGTATCCGGTACGGGTGCGTATTTAGGGGTCGAACACTTTAAAATTAAAAATTAAGGATACGTGGATATGTATCCAAATTTGGATACGGGTATGGGTACGGGGATACGTTAAATAGTTTAAAAAAAATATATATATATTTATTATAATGCAGACACGGGACACGACAATTTCCAAAAAATGGGAATACGGACACGACAGGGACACGGCAAATTTTTAATTATTTTTATAAATATTTTTATTTTAATATACATTAATTATTTTATTTATTTATTCTATTTTTTAAATAATGTGTTCCAATTAATTTTTTTATTTTATTTTACATACATGTATTTATTTTTTTATTAATATATATAAATATATATTATCTTATAAATATATTATATGTTATATAATAATTATTATGTAATATATAATAATAGTTATTATTATTTATTATTCAGTTCCTTAACTATTATTATTATTATATATAAAACTATTATTATTATTATAGATAGATAGATACGAATAGAGATACGAATCAAGAGACAGAGGAACGAGAGAGAGAGAGGGAAAGAAAAGCGAAGCCATTGATCGCGATGGCGATCGCGAGGGAGAGAGAAAAGGCAAGAGAGAGAGAGAGAGAGAGAGAGGCTTTTTGAAGTCATCTGGGGGTGTTTGGCTGTTCAATCGACTGATGGAGCTTCGATCTTCGACTAGATCGAAAGGATGGAGCTTCGATTGGAGGTCTTCAATCTTCGACTGGATCGACTGGATAAAGCTTCGACCAGGTTCTCTCTTGCTCTCACCTCTTTCATTTCTTTTGCTGTCTATGAAGAGCCGTGTCCGAGAGAGAACAAGCGAATCCGACACAGATCCCACACCCGCACCCATGTCATGTCGTGTTGACACGGGTACTTCAGCCCAAAGTGCCGAGTCCATGTAACACAGGATCTATCCCTTTCTTTCCCTTACAGAGTTTAGGTTGAAGTGGGGGAGGGTCATGGTAGTGGGGGGTTACAGGGTGGTTGTCAGAGTGTCGGACACAATGCATTATCTTCTTAGAAGTGTCCTTGCTTCATAGGCACTAGTGGATATCAGGGTTGCTAAGCTGCCTTCTAAGTACGAACAGCTAGCCTAGATTAGGGATATATTGAGGAGTGCTGTGATAGATAGTTCATGTCCTCCGCTACGAACTCAATAATGTGAGGCAATCCTGGGATGCTCAACTTGGGTTTTTCTTTTGATGATTATTAGTCTTTTGATAAGTAAAAATATCATAAACAAGGCACCAAGTGTGGTGCCCGTATATAAAAGATATTTCTTTTGATGATTATGCTGCAAGAATTGCAATAGGAATTGAAATGGAAGACTGAAATTCAGTCAGTATTTGGACTACAATTAAAGTTTGGTAAGATATGAGAAATCGAGTAACCGGTTTTCTGTTGCAAGACATAGGGATTAATATAGGAAACATAGATCTTGGCTATTGTGGGGCAAAGTTGAAAGTGTGCTGCATTAGGATGCTTTTTGTCCTCTAAAAAATGCTGTGTGTGGAAATTGGCCTCCCTGCAATGTTCATTCCGGAAAATATCAGTCTGGTTACCTTTATGTGATGTAGGACCAGTAATCATTTCCATAAACATGGTGATGTAGCACCAACAACAAGAAGAATAGAAGAAGACATCGGGGATCAGTCCCAAAACAACTCTCAATAATCAGTTACCGATAATCATCAAAGTCAAGGTATTAAAACTATTACAAGAAGCCATATATAGGCATAAGCACATACCTAATTAAGAAACCCAAGAATAGGTAACCAAAGGAATTGAAATCTACTATTAGAATTAAAATCCTATTAAAATTCTAAATTAAATTAATACTCGTAAATAAATAAAAATTACAAAATTTTCACTTATTTCTTTATCCAACCCCGTTCTCATTCCCATCACATGGATTTTTGGTTCTGTGCAGGTTGTATTAAGATTGCTGACTTGAATGTGATAAAGTAAACATCTTTAACTTGTTACTCTATTATTAGGTGTCAACAGAATTTGTTTGCCTAGAAGCATAAGTATGAACAAGAGTTGTTAACTGCATTGACCTTTTAATGCATTCTTGTAGTTTGTTTGGTGTGAACTTTGCTTTTTATATATATGCTTTAGATAAATTTGTATATTTGTTTGGCATCAGCTTTTGTTGCGCGTATTCCACTCGAAGGTTATCTTTTGGCTTCCATTTTTCCTCTATAGTCTCTCAGTTTGACAATAGTCTCTCTCTCACAAAATGAGATTGACAACATGTGCAGGAAATCCTTGCATATGAGCTTGGAATGCCAAATGGCTTGATCTGCATTTTGTTTGTTCTACAAATTGAACACGGAATCTTCTGGGCTTTGCTTGATATCTAAACACTGATGAAACCATAAATCTCTTTTATTTTACGTATGAACTGAGTACGGTTTGATCAGGTATCTCGTGTAACACTTGAACACAAGTTTCTGCGTTCTGCTTGTTCTTCAAACCGAACTCAAAATCTTCTGGGTTTTGCTTGATATCTCATTACTAACAAAACCTGAAACCTCCTTTACATACGAACCGAGTAGGGTTTGAACCAGTTTCTATACTTGCCGGAAAACTTCATTATCACTTAATTAGGTGTGGAGTGTACCTTTTAGCCTAATCTAAGAGGTCAACAGAAACTGTTTTTGAAGGTCATGTTCCCTTTAGTAGGACATTAGATTTACAACATGCAAGTTACTTTAGTAACATGTAGTTTCACTTAGGCCTCGTTTGGCAATATCACTTTTTAGCTTAAAAGTCAAAAAATTATTTTAAAAACCAAAAAACCAACAACTTATACCAAAAAATCAAATATTCCATTTTCTTTCTATTTTTTGCACATCTTTTCAAAAAAAATCAAAAAGTCATCTCAAACATATTAGTTTGTTTTTACATCATATTTTAGTCAAAAAGTTATAGAAAAGTCTGCTCTCAAATGAGGCCTTAATACAATAAAAATTGGAAGATACACAATAGCATAGGGTAGGGTCCTTTAATATTTTATTCTTTTCTTATGAAACCCGCGCTGTGTATTTCTTGTTCTGTGAATACAAATATACGTCATTGTTAAAAAAAAGAAATTTACATATAGGTCATAATAGGTAGATTTATTACTCAATAGATCCTATGATAGTTAATGGCATTTTTTTTATCAAACATATTAAAAAAACGTTAGTAGTTGAGGATACTGGTTTTAACCTGTATTATAGTGGTAAGGATAGACGCAAAAATGGGTTAGGAATCATAATTGCCAAGGGTCTTGTGGAGAGTGTAGTGGTGGTCATTAGGAAATGAGATATGATTATGTTAGTTAAATTAGTTATTGAAGGGAATATAGTGAACGTTATTAGTGCATACGCTCCTCAAATAGGATTAGATGATCAGACTAAAATGGATATTTGGGAGCAAATGGATGAGATCTTATAGGAGATACCCGTAGGAGATAACCTGATTATAGGTGGAGATTTTAATGGCCATGCAGGCATAGATAAACTAGGCTATGAAAGGGTACATGGTGGATACAGTTTTGGTGATAGAAATGAGACTGGAAAGAGTATCTTAGATTTTGCGTTGGCTTCTGGCCTTATAAGAAGAGGGAGGAACATTTGATAAACTTTAAGAGTGGGTCAGTTAAGAGCTAAATAGATTACTTCTTAGGGAGAAAAGTGGATCGCCTAAAATGCAATGATTGTAAGCTGAATCCTAGAGAGAGCCTAGCCTCTCAATATAGGATTTTGGTACTAGATTTATATTTTAAAAGGCAATACCAAGCTAGGAAGGATGGTGGGCGTCGTAGCACGAGATGGTGGGGACCTAAAAGGGGATAAACAAGCAATATTTAAGAATAAAATAGATAAAGAAGGTACTTGGGACTTGAAAGATGATGCTAACACTATGTGGAACTCGATGGCCATTTGTATGAGGAGAACCTCAAGGGAAGTACTTGGAGAGTTGAAAGGAACGGGACCCAACTCTAGGGAAACTTGGCGGTGAAGGGAAGAGATTCAAGCGGTAGTTAAGACAAAAAAAGAGTGTTTTAAAAAGTGGCAGAAAAATAGAATTGAGGAAAACCTTAAGAGTTATAGATTAGCTAATAAGGAGGTCAAGAAAATAGTGAGAGAGGCTAAGTTGAAAGTTTATGATGACCTATACACTAGACTAGATAGTAAGGAGAGAGAGAAGAATGTATACAAATTTGCTAAGATACAAGAGAGGAAAGCAAGAGATTTTAATCAAGTTAAGTGTATCAAGAGTGAGGATTCTAAGGTATTAGTGAAGAATGAAGAAATTAAGGAAAGATGGAATAACTATTTTGAGAAACTATTAAATGAGGAATATGGAAGTACGTCAATAGGGGAAGAAATAGCCAGTAATACAATAAACTAAGACTATAGCTTCTATCGCAGGATTATGAACTTTGCAGTAGAGATTGCATTTAAGAAGATGAAATCAAATAAGGCTTTAGGACCCGATGATATCCCTATTGAAGCTTAGAAATGTTTGGGTAAAAAGCGGGTTACTTGGTTGACTAGGTTGTTTAGTAAAATTTTATTGACTAGGAACATGCCAAATAAGTGGAGGATGAGTATTTTAGTACTAATCTATAAAAATAAAAGAGATGTCTAGAATTGCAACTACTATAGAAGAATTAAGCTAATGTGTCATATAATGAAAGTGTGGGAGAGGATGATGGAACGCCGATTGCGAGATATAACAAAGGTGTTAGAGAATCAATTTGGATTTATGCTTGGTAAATGGAAGCGATCTATCTTTTGAGGAGAGTAATAGAAAAATATAGAGAAAAGAAAAGAGACAACATTCATATGGTGTTTATTGACTTTGAGAAAGCATATGATAGAGTGTCTCGGGATATAATATGGTGGGTGTTAGAGAAGAAAGAGATAACAAAATGTTACATTGATGTGATTAGGGACATGTATGAAGGGATGGTGACCATTATTACATCGCCTGCTGGAAAGACAATGAATTTCCTATTACTGTGGGGTTACACCAAGGATCTACCTTGAGTCCTTATCTTTTTGCTTTAATTATGGATGAGTTAACAAGAAATATTCAAGATAATGTGTCATATTGTATGCTTTTTGCAGATGATATCGTGCTAGTGGATGAGACTAGAGAAAGAGTTGACACAAAGTTGGAGATTTGGAGAAAAACACTTGAATTTAAAGGATTCTGGATAAGCAGAACTAAGGCAGAGTACTTGAAGTGTAAATTTAGTAACAATAACAATAACAATGAAAGCAGAAGAGAAGTGAAGATTGAGAACTAAGAACTGTCTAAGAGTGAATTTTTTCGTTATTTAGGGTCGATTATCACAACAGTAGGGGAGATTGATGCAGATGTAACCTATAGGATTAAGGCGAGATGGTGCAAGTGGAAAAGTGCGTCTGGGGTATTGTGCGATAAACAAATACCCACTAGACTAAAAGGTAAGTTCTATAGAATGGCTATTAGACTAGCGATGTTGTATGGGATGGAGTGTTGAGCAACCAAGAAACAACATATAGATAAGATGAGTGTGGTTGAGATGAGGATGCTAAGGTGGATGTGTGGCAAGATTAGACAAGACAGAATTCGGAATGAGTGTATTTGGGAATGGGTATGAGGAGTATCGATAGAAGATAAGTTAAGAGAGAATCGATTGAGATGGTTTGGTCATATTCAACGGAGACCAACAGAGATAGTAGTGAAAAGATACGATGCAATGACAGTAGATTGAAGTGTTAAGGAACTAGGTAGGCCTAGATTAACGTTGGCTAGCGTTGTAAATAGAGATATGGATATACTTAGGTCTCGTTTGACATGTGTCTATTTTAGCCTAAAAGTCAAAAAGTTACTAAAAAATCCAAAAGTTTATAGCCTATACCAAAAAATCAAAGATTTCTTCTTTTCTTTACTTTTTGCACATTTTTCGTAAAAAACCAAAACATCATTCCAAACATACTAGTTTTTTTTATCTCATAATTTAGCTAAAAAGTTACTAAAATAGTTTGTTCCCAAACGAGGCCTTAATTTGATTAACGAAATGACATTTGATAGAGTCGCGCGGAGAAGAATGATTCATATAATCGACCTCATTTGATGGGACTTAAGACTTAATTTGGTTTGGTTTGGAATTGTTAATTGTCAGTGTCAGTTTAAAAATTGTTATAAAAAATGTCACTAATTATAAATTTTAGTAATAGTTTAAAAAAATCGTCACAAAAAAGTCATTAATTTTTAATTTTCAGACAGTTTGAAAATTGTCATAAAAAAAATCCGTAAGTGTAAATTTTAGTTATAATTTATAAAAATCGTGATAAAAAAATATAAATCAAATTGTTAATTTTTAATAACATGCAAAAAAATATAAAAAATTAATAATTTTTTACGACGATTTTATTATGGCTTATTTTTAATAAGACTTGATGGAAATTACTTATTCGTAGTTTATCTTAAAAAAAGGAGGTGAATTACACTAACCTCTCTTAAAATTTAGAGAAAATACATCAATTACACTAACCTCTCTTAAAATTTAGAGAAAGTGCATCAAGCTCTATAAATTTGGTATGATTGTATTGGGCTCCTTGAAAGTTTTAATTCAAATAAAATACTAGCTTCATTTTCATCATCAATTTATTAATTGTATAGATAAAAAAGTAATGTTGTTATCTTTTACATTGAAATGTATATTTTAACTTAAATTATTTGTTTGTCTGCACATCATTTATATTAGTTTTGGTCATTTTGGTATCACTAAAAGAGTAGTTGATGTAAGTATGTCAAACTTATGGATTTATTATATTTTTTTTCTAAACTTCAAGGATATTGAATGTGATTTATCCAATGTCATAAAAAGCGGCCGCAACCGTTACGTAACGCTGTTAGGTAACGGTTGTAGTGGTTACTGCCACCCGTTATGACCACTTTTGCAATGATTGAGATTTACGAGTGTGTCGGCCGTAGCGATCGTAATGGTGTCGTAACAGTCGTAACGGCCAGTTACGCACCGTTACGTAACGATTTCGAACTGCTTCTTTCGAAAAAATACACACACACACACAAAAAAAAAAAAAAAAAAAACAACTGAAAATAGGGGAAAAGGGATAGAGACAAGAGGGAATATAAAAAGAGAAGATGGAGAAGCAAGAGATAGAGATAGAGAAGAGGGAAGATGAAGAACATGTTATTGATTTGTTGAAGCTGTAAGACCTATGCTATTCTATTCAACTGCTATCACTCAACCATTTTGTTTGTGTGTGTTTCCCTATATATTGTTTGATCATAATAATAATAATAATAATAATAATAATAAGTGTGGTCATTATCTATTTGGTTTGGTTAAAATATGTATGTATATATATAGGCTCTTATTTATTCTTACTTTTGTTATTGTTTATCTTATATATAATAGTTAATGATTGATTTTTTATATAATATAAAATCATTAATTATTAAAATAAAATGTAAAAAAACGCAATTTATAGTGATTTAAAAATATGAAATATATTGGATCATATTTTAAAATTTACCAAATTTGATCAATATTTATTTTAAACCCAATAAATATGATTATGGAAAAAAAAAATATGCGTATTGATAAGTTTTTTTTAAATTGTGCGAAAAATAAAAAAATTCACGATTCCTGTTACCGCAACCGTTACGTTACGGCCTTTACATCTCGCAACTACGCAACCGTCACCGTTACGGCGATCGTAACCGCTTTTCAGAACCTTAGATTTATCTTTAAAAAAAAAAAAAACAAAAAAACAAAAGGTTATAGGGTCGCAATTGGCTTGGTGAAATAATTTTTCTTTTTTCTTTTATTTATTTATTTATTTTTTTTCTTTGGTCCCTAAGTTCATTCAGTTCACCCAAGTTGCATCCTATGGTATGATTTTGGTGGTCCATCTCTTTGAAAATTATTATTTCCTCTGGTCCCATATCTGAGTGTTACATTATAAAAGCAGAGTAGATCACAAAACTTTGATGACTTTTTTTCTTCTTCGTTCTTTTAATTATTTATTATTAATCTCATTAGTAGTAGGGTCTTTTACTTCACTAGATCTGGCTACAAGTTCTTGAAATGGATTGCAAGAATATGTAGAATCTTCTTTATACCAAACCATGCTATTAGTATTTTTATTTATTTATTTATTTGGGAATATGGATTAAATTATGTATTGTCATTATCTTGGAACTTTGAATTGTCAAAAGAAAAAAAGTTTTTTAACACCAAATAAGAATCTTCATTCAATATTTTTCTTTTTATTCACAAATTTAAAATTCAAATACAGTGTTAAAGTCAAGAAGGGGCTGAGGGATTCATTAAACTAGAATGCAATAAAGAAAGTTAGGATTCCTGTACTTTTCAACAATAAAGAAAAAGAAAAAGAAAAAGGAAAAAGTAAAGAAAAAATAAAATAAGGGTTATACTTAATTTTTAAAGGTGTAGTCATAAATTGATTAATATGTTAGCACATTTTAAACTGTTTTCTTTCAGTCTAATTTTATTCTTTGATGGTACCCCTCTGTATTAATTAGACCCATCCTAATTATTGTTGTCTATTTGGGCATGCTTGGTTGGTGATGTTAAAAAAACCATTGATAAAAAAATGAAAGATGTTGGGTGCAGAAATGATACCCATTTCATGCAGCTTATTGAGCTATTTATATATATATTTTTATAATTTATAGTAAAGTGTTTGGTGTTGTTTTTGCATATGGTTGATAAGGAAGATATATTTAAATAAATTGAAAAGAATTGGTTCTGAAAGTTGGAGGGCTGCTTATAGCCTGTATTTAGGCTTCGTTTGGGAAGATGGGTTGGGTTGGATTCGGTTTAGGGCTATTTTAATTATAAAAAAACAAAATAAAATTTTTAATTTAATAAGACAAAATATCATATCCAATTCATAATCATTTTATTTTCTCTCACAAAAAGTCAAAAGAGTTAAAAAGTCCTTTTCAAACGACTTTTTAGCTTTAGGCTAAAAAATTCAAAAAGTCAAAAAGTCAACCCATTTTCCAAACGAAGCCTTATTTATTTATTGGTTTTAAGTATCTATATCAAGAGTGTTTGGTGCAATTTTTAAGGTAAATATAATTTTAAAAATAAATAATTTGCAGTTGAGGAATTGTTTTCAACTTGAGAAAGTTTAACCAAACAAGTCTACTATGGAGACCAATATATAGATAATATAATAAAGTGTTATGTCAATAAATAAATAAAATTATAAAATTATTAATTTGTATAAGGTTAGGGAAGTATATATTATGAGAAATGAAATGTGTACATAATTTTTTTAAGGATAAATTACAAATACATTATTTAGAGTTTGATTAAAATATGAATCGCCTCCTGTGATTTTAAAAATTACATTTTACCTCTTGAGATCTATAATTTCATAATAAATTAGCATTTTAATTAATAAATTATCAAATCAATTAATAATTTTTAATAATGTTATAAACATGTTTTAATTAATAATTTAAGTAATTTTATTATTGTATAGAAGAACAATTATGAATTTTATTTTTTTAGTTAATTCTGTTAAATAAAAATTTTAGCAAGGGGTATTTGTAATTTTTTAAATCACAGGAGGTAATTTATATTTTAAGTAAATCTCAGAAGATGTATTTATAATTTACCTTTTTTTATGTAATAATTTATATATACATTTATATGTCACACAGGTGTAAGTGTTTAAATTATTAGATAAAAAATTAAATACTTTTAGAATTATTCATAAATTATAGGTACGAAACCCAAGACCAAAGAGAGGCTATCACCTAATTATAAGGAACAGTCATGATACATCCCTCTAAAAAAACACTAAACTCTATATTTAGAGCTCCCAATAATTTTTGTTATAAGGACAATTGGGTGTGGATTGCTCCAGTAGAGTTTACTCCAGTTCTATTTTAATAACTAGAATTGTTAATTTTATAGGGCTTTTTTATATATCAATGTCTCAAAAAATTAAATCAATTTGATCATTGTAATCTATTTAATTTATTGTGTTTGTCACTAAAAAATAAATAATATATTTTTAAAAATACACTCGTTTATTTTTTGAAGATAAATATAATAAATTGAATAGATTATAATTATTAAATTAATTTAATTTAATTTTATGTAAATTGTATATAAAAAAAATCTTATAAAATAAATAATTTAAATTATTAAAACGAAATTTATGATAAATCTCGTTTGAACAACATCGAATCTTGGACTGAAAAAAATCCGGCCCAATGCAATTAATACATGCTGTCAATAATTAGTAAAGCATTTAAATGGTTTAGTTTCATTTTTATTATTTTTGGTGACTTACAATAGAGTAGTAAATATGGAAGGATTAACGCTAGAGATTTTAAAAAAATTATTAAATTTTTATCAAAATATGCATATGGGAAAATATTTTTGATAAATTTTTAGGTAGCGTTTGATAGAATTTTTTAAATATAATTTGAGAATAAAAGTTGTATTTTGAGTTTGTGAGTTTTGAAATTATGATTTGAGTGTAGAAAATTGTTTGGTTATAAATTTTGAAAAAAGTTTTGGAAAAAGTTTTGAATTGAGTTTGAAATGAATAATATAACATATGATATTTAATTTAAGAACTTACAACTCGTACCAAACACACAACCCAAAATCCTATTCAAAACTCATAAAAAATTTTAAAAATATTTTTTATTTAAAATATAAAAATAACAAGTGTAAAAAAAAAGTACACTATTCCTATCAATCAGCCGGACATTCAGAGAGATGACTGGATTAACTAAATTTTTTCACTTAAAAAAGAGTTTTCAAAAATAAATATAAAATTAATTTTTAAAAATTACAATTAAACACCACGGGCAAATGAAGAGGTGAAGTTCTTCCAAACGGAGCCTCAGTCTCTAAGCATTTTTCATATGAAAGGGAATATGGACCTAGTACATGCCTTGGAAATGACAAATACAGTTGACTTTCTTTGGATTTATATATTTATTTATTAGATTTTTGTTAATGAACTTTACAAGAAGTTTAAAAATTTATTGGACAACTTCTCACCTTTGTTGTGGTTTAGTTAAATTATAATTTTTTTTGTTGAGATTTTTGAAATTATATTTTGCTCTATGAGATTTATATTCACATAATAATTTAACTTTTGTCGTTAATTAAACGTTAAGAATGATTAATTGATATCACTAAAATATAAATTGATCAACAACATTGTCCATGTTAAAATCCTTTTGATAAATCAATAAAATTTACAAAATAATTACGTTGGATGGAAATAAAAAATTATCTGTGTTTGGAGAAGCTCTCTAAACACATTTTTACCCCTTGTTTTGAGTGTGTTATTTGTTTAGAGTTTTCAAAGATTAATTCTACACTTATTTTTGAAAATTCTTTCCAAGATAGGAAAATTTGAGCTAACCGGTCGTCCTCCTAGACATCCGGTTGGCTGACCGGAACAGTTTTTTTTTTTTTTTTTTAACAATTGGCACATGATATTTTTTTATATTTAAAATAAAAAAATTCAGAATTTTAATTTTTTTTTTATGAGTTTTGGAGTAGAATTTTGAGTTGTGTATTTGGTTATGAGTTGTAAGTTTTGCACCAAATATCATATGTCACATCAAAAATTCTTCACTCACTGCAAAACTCATTCACCAAACAAATTTTTCGCACTTAAATCATAATTCTAAAACTCACAAACTCAAAATACAACTCTATTCTCAAATCATATTTAGAAAACTCTACCAAATGTTATCTAAGTTTTGGAACCATGTTTGATTTATTGTTTAGAAAAAAAATTTAGAATTTAAAAAAAAAACTAATTTAATAAAAATAAATATGAAAAAATATTTTTAATTTGTAAAAATCATTTCTAACCACTCAAAAGATAAAAACAATAATTATTTTTTATTTTTTATTTCTTAACCAAATTAATTTTTAATTTTTTAAAAAAATTGAAAAATAAATTTCTAAAAATCAAACCAAACATATTCTAAGAATTTTTTCACAAACTATTTCTTGTGTTTTTAACTTATTTAATTATTTGTTAATTTTATGATATTTTCACCATCTGACACTACAACATGTAAGAGTTTTAGAGAACAATTTTTTTGAGCTCTGAAAGTGAAAATTTTGTTATAAAAGACATTTAGGGACTAATTTCTATCGTCGTGAAGGTAGTGGCTAAAGGTCACAAATAAGGCTTTTAGCGATAAAAATTCAAAAATGTCAATAATAAATAGACTTTTAGGAACAAAATAATTTGATTTCAAAATGGTTTATTTTTTGATACAAAAAAATTGATACCAAAAAAATAATAATTAATAATTAATGTTCAATTTTCGTTGCTAAAAATACAATAACAACACTTTTCGAAACAAAAATATTTGGTCCCCTAAAAATAATTGTCCATAAATTTTAGTCTCTAAAACCTTAATTTTTTATAATGAGATAAGTGTTTTTCAATTTTAATTTTACTTTTCATAACTTATTTAAAAATGATAATTTAGTTAAATCTCAGGGAAAAATCTATAATTTAGCTAAACCTCAAAGGGGTATAGGTAATTTGCCCTTATTTGTCAAAAGGGCATTTTAGTCAATTTATGATATCCCTTAACGACGTTAATTGCGATGGACGGAATGTAATTTTTGAAACTTCAAGTGAGAATTTATAATTTCATTAAATCTTAAAGGAAGTGTAGTTAATTTGCCGAAATTTATATATTTTGTATAAAAGTAAGTGTAATAAAAAAAAGAAAAATGTTTTGTGGCCCTAAAAACAGTGGCCCTAATGGCCCTAATTTCCTTTTTGGGTAAGTCTGTTTTTTTTTTCTTTTTTTTTTTACTTTGTTTTTTTTTTTTTTACCTTAAATGGAAATTAAGGCCATTAGGGCCACTAATTTTTGAGCTACCAACCAAAGCCGTAAAAAAAAATGGGGGATTGATTAATAAGTTTCATATTTTGGATTTGTAATCCATATAGTCCCATATTTTTTCTTGTGATCTATTTAGTCCTTTTGGATGTATAATGACTTATTTGCTCGCCACATTGAAATGTCACATTTAGAAAAAGTACATTAAAGAGTTTTTTAGTGTCACATCATGCCCGCCATGTTAGAGTGTCACATTTGAAAAAAGTACATTAAAGAGTTTTTAATTTTTTTAAAGTGTCACATCATATCTGTCACGTTGGAGTGTCATATGTCAGGTTTGGAAAAAGTACACTAGAGAGTTTTTATTTATTTTTTAAAGTGCCACATCATACTTGTCACATTATCATGTTTGGAAAAAGTACACTAGGAAGTTTTTTATTTTTGTAGAATGTCATATCATACTTGTCACGTTTGAGAAACATATATTAAGTTTTTTTTTTGAAGTATCACGTCATACTTGTCACGTTATCACGTTATCACGTTTGAGAAAAATATATTAAAGAGTTTTTAATTTTTTTAAAGTGTCACATCATACCTGTCACGTTGTCACGTTTAAAAAAAGTACAGTTTTTATTTTTTTGAAGTGTCACATCATACTTGTTACGTTGTTACGTTTGAGAAAAGTACAGTTTTTATTTTTTTGAAGTGTCATATCATACCTGCCACTGTCACATTTGGAAAAGTACACTAAGGAGGAATTATTTTGTTTAGAGTAAAAGTTTTGGAGTGTCACATCATACTAGTCACGTTGTCACATTTAGAAAAAGCACACGAAGGAATTTTTAATTTTTTTGAAGTGTCACATCGTTGAAGTGTGATATCAATACCTGTCACATTTGAGTATTATATCATACCTGTCACATTAATAAAAATGTATAACTGTCTATCAAAATATTACCAAAATAAAAAATAGGATCATACGAAAAGAAACTCTCAACTAATAAGATTTAATAGATCAATAAAAAAAAATTTAGAACTAATTAAAGTATTTATTTATGAAATAAAATTTATTGATAAATATTTCTAAAAAAATATTTTTTAAAATTTTTTTTATATAACAAGTGCTTTAAGACACACACTATAAAAAATTATAAAAAAGACTCTTATTAATTTAACCGACAGATTTATTTAACAACAATGATTCATCCCACTAAAAAAACCACCACTAATAGCACTAATGCATTAAAAAAGTAAAAAAAAAATAAAAAAAATACAACTCTAAGACCAAAACATCACATCATTACTGGTGGGACCCACTGCCACCTAATTAGTGGGAGCACTAATTAGTGCTCCCACTCATTTTCCTTTATTTAATGTAGATGTAACTGTCTACCTACCTGTACCTACCACCTACCATATTTATTGCTTTTAGTTGAAATTCTACAAAAATATCAGAGGTAGAATAGGGATTCTTCAGTACAATTCTTTCATCTCTTTGGCCATATTTGCAACTCAGGAATTAAAAAGTTCGCCATTTAATATCATATATATTTATGTAAATTTTTAAAAATATACGTAAATTATTTTATAAAATTATATAAATTTTTATAAATATATATAAATTAATTCATAAAAATTTTAAAAAATTATAATTTACGTATATTTATTAAAATTTACGTAATTTTATAAAATTTTTTATATATATTTATGAGACTTTAAACAAATATATATGATAAGCACATTACACACCCAAACATTTATCAGAATATCATATTTTTTTTTTGATCAGCTTCTCAGAATGTGGGTGTTTGGGTAGTGAGTTTTTTTTGTAGGCTTTTTTAGTTGTAAGATATTATTAGAGAAAAAATTTTGTATATTTAGGAAGATAGTTGAATTTTTTTGTAGTTGAATGTTATGTTTGTGAGATAAAAAATAAAATGATTATAGAGTTTAATGTGATATTTTGTTTGAATTTATTTTTTTTATTTTGTAACTAATTTATCTTTTAATAAAAAAAACAAAAAAAAAAAAACCTAAAAATTAACTTTCCAAACACCCCCAATATCAATTACAAAGGGTGCATCATGAAGACAACGAGACGAACGTGAGTCGGGGGATCTTTATCCGCTGGGTCCAAGTCAACTTTGTAACAATTCTTTGGATTAATAATGGCTAAAAAAAGTCTTTTGATTAATATTAATTTGAGATTTGTGTGTTGTGATTTACAAATTACAATACATTGTCCGAATGTATCATTGGTCAGCCTCTCTTTTCTTATGATTGCGTGATAAAGGAGTTTGGCACACGAAAGAAAAATATAAAAAGAAAATTCTGCCTTTTCACTAAAAGAAACTAGTGATTTAAAAATTAATATTTAGAGATTAATTGAATTTAGTCTCTAAAAACTCTCATTTAGGACAAAAAAAAATTTAAGAGAAAATTATACACACACATCATATTCCTTTATGATAGGCCCAAAAAAATTATTTGAAGGCTTTTAGGGATCAAAAAAAATTAACACTTACGTTCATTTGAACACTTGATCCGCGTATGAGGTAGGTAATTTATTTGGTTGCTAAACGTTGAACAGACCAAATAAAATCATCCTCTTGCGTGTTTCAATTACGCGCTCGGTAGAATCATCTTCAGCTTCGATTATCTTCAGTTGAATAAAATCATCTTCAACTTCAATCGATGTTCAGCTTCAATCCGGATCAATTCTTGAGCTGTCTCATACCAGAATCGATTTTCACCTCATATCATAATTGATCTTTGTACTGATCTTCAGCTTCAATCGACTTTCACCTTTCAAAATCGATCGATCTTTGTCCTGAACCCAACCAAATTGAATTTTTTTAATATTTTAAGTAATTTTTTAAATTTTAAAATTTTTAAACACACCTAATATAAATATACTTAAAAAGTATAATATTTGTGATTTTTGAAAAAAAAAAATTCATTAAATACCAAAAATATAAAAAAAAATTAAAAATTCAATACTGTAATTTTTTTTTGTATTTTTGTGAATTTATTAATTTTTTAAAATATTTTTTTCACAAAATATTTTATTATTTAGATACATCTAAGTAAGATATATTTATAAAAATAAAAACATTATTTAAAATTTAAAAAATATTCACTAAAAACAAAAAATACGAAAAATAAAAAATTTAATTTTTAAAAAACAAAATTAAAAAAACTGAAACCAAACACACTAATTATATCTTCTTCTTTTTTTAAAATTTTTTTTAATTATAACTCATAAAATATAAAATTATGTAATTTTTTTTTATTATCAAATTATAAGATATGCCGTACAGCCTCAAACACATCATCATATTCCTTTTTGAGAGGCCAAAAAAAAGGGTCTTGCTACATCCCCTAATTTCCCTCCCCCTAATCCCCTAATTTCCATATCAAGTAAGAAAAAAAAAAAAAAAAGGAAACAGTTGCCAAAACAGGAAATTAGGGGGATTAGGGGGGCTCTTTTTAGGGTTTCAAATCATTTTCCCAAAAAAAATTATTTGAAGGCTTTGAGAGGGACCAAAAAAATTAACGTTCATTTGAGCACTTGACCTGCGTGTGTGAGGCAAGTAATTTATTTGGTTGCTAAAGGTCGAACAGACCAAATAAAATCATCTTTCTGCATGTGTCAATTACGCGCTCAGTAGACCAAATAAAATCATCCTTTTGCGTGTGTCAATTAAGCGCTCGGTAGAATCATCTTCAGCTTCAATCGATGTTCAGCTTCAATTTGAATCAATCCTTGTGCTGCCTTATACCAGAATTGATTTTCACCTCATATCAGAATTGATTTTTGTACTTATCTTCAGCTTCAATCGACCTTCACCTTTCAGAATCGATTGATCTTTGTACTAAACCCAACCAAATTAATTTTTTTTAATATTTTAAGTATTTTTTTTAATTTTTAGGCACATCTAACATAAATATACTTAAAAAGTATAATATTTGTGATTTTTGAAAAAAAAATCACTAAATACAAAAAATATAAAAAAATTTGAAAATTCAGTACTGTAATTTTTTTTTTGTATTTTTGTGAATTTATTAATTTTTTAAAATATTTTCTTTACAAAATATTTTACTATTTAGATACATCTAAGTAAGATACATCTATAAAAGTAAAAACATTATTTAAAATTTTAAAAATGTTCACTAAAAATAAAAAAAATACGAAAAATAAAAAATTTAATTTTTAAAATACTAAATTCAAAAAACTGAAATTAAACACATTAATTATAATATTTTTTAAAATTTTAATTATAACTCATAAAATATGAAATTATATAATTTTTTTGTTATCAAATTATAAGATATGCCGTACAGCCTCAAACATAAAAATTCTATAAATTCTCTCTCTAGACATACACACACTCTCACTAAACAAACAGGCATGGCTGACCAAGAGTCAACTCCTACAGCTTCCATGGATCCATACAAGTTCCTCAAAATCATCCTCAACCCAGACGGTTCACTCACCCGCCTCAACCCTATGCCCACCGCTCCCCCAACCCCCAATCCCACCACCACCACCACCGCCGCCGCCCTCTCCAAAGACATCCCTCTCAACGCCGCCACCTCCACCTTCCTCCGCCTCTTCCGCCCCCTCCACCCTCCTCCCGCCACCAAACTCCCCCTCATCATTTACTTCCACGGCGGCGGATTCGTCCTCCTCAGCGCTACATCTCAACCCTTTCACCAATCATGCGCCTCCATGGCCGATCAAACCCCAGCTCTAATCCTGTCCGTCGAATACCGTCTCGCACCAGAACACCGCCTCCCTGCGGCGTACGATGACGCCGTCGACGCGATTACGTGGGTCCGGGACCAAGCATTGGGTATCAACGGCTGTGATGAATGGATGAGAGATTTCGCTGATTTTTCCAAGTGTTTTATATCGGGGAGTAGTTCAGGGGCAAATATAGCCTACTTCGCGGGTGTACGTGTACTGGATCTGGATCTGTCTCCTGTGAAGATCGTAGGGCTGATACTCAACCAGCCGTTTTTCGGTGGGGTCGATAGGACAGAATCACAGATCAGGTTTATGAATGATCGGATCGTACCGTTGCCTGTAAACGATCTGTTGTGGGCCCTGGCTTTGCCTGAGGGTGCAGATCGTGATCATGAATACTGCAATCCGACGGATGAGGATGAGAAGATCGGACGGTTGCCGAGGATTTTGGTGAGAGGGCATGGTGGGGACCCACTGTTGGATCGGCAGAAGGAGTTTGTGAAGATGTTGGAGGCACGTGGGGTGCACGTGGTGATGAAGTTGGATGAAGATGGGTTCCATGGTGTGGAGCTCTTCGACCCTCAAAAGGCTCAAGATTTTTATGATGATGTCAAGGGTTTCGTCAGCAATGTTGTTGGGTCCAAGTCAACTTTGTAATAAGGGGTTGTTTGGGGTGTTCTAAATAAGTGTATTTTTTATCTTTTTAGATTAAAAAGTTGAGGAAGAAAATATGGATGTTTAGATTAATTTTTTTGACTTTTTATGAAAAAATGTGTATTAAAATATTGTATAAATAAATGTGTTGAAGAAGATAATTAATGAATCGGTACGGTTGGGCAATGCCTGAAAAGCCTATGGGAAAAGATTGTCTACTTTTTGGCCTTTGATTGGACGATATTGTTCGGCCCGTGAGGGCCATCATGGGTCCCGTTTTTCTTATCGAAACCGTTCAATGTGTAAACTCGTTGAATACAATATTTTTGTAAAAAATTATATTCATTGGATATCGATAGCTATCTGATCGTGTTACTTTTTTTTGGTCACATGTTAACTATAACACCATCCATTTTTTATACAAAACTGATTTGATCATATAGTTAGTGATATCCGATAGACGTGATTTATTATAGGCATATAGTACTCGACGAGTTCTACACATTGAACGGTTCCGATTAAAAAAAAAGGACCCGTGGTGGACCCCCACGGGCCCAACTTTACCATCCAATATACACATGTAATATTTTTTATTTTTTCCCTTCACTTCTATGCGACAAGGTCTGTACATAGGCTGTCGTAGACGTGATTGGTATTTAATATTATGTTTATTAATTTTTTTATATATTTTTTTGGTGAATAATAATAGTTTTTTAACTTTGTTGATAACTTTTTAACTTTTTGACTTTTTTTTGAGTTGCCAAACTTGACCTAAGTCTTTGGATTAATAGTGGCTACAAAAGTCTTTGGATTAATATTAAAAATTTGAGATTTGTGTGTTGTGATTTACAAATTACAACACATTGGAGTGTTTGGTTTGGTTTAATTTGAACATATTGTAACTTTTGGCTTCTTAAAAGCTACTACAAAGTGTTTGGTTAAGATTAAGGCCAACAGTTTCAGTTTTTAGAAATTTTTTTCTTACATAAATTTGTCCAAAATCAGAAGCGATTGGGAGCTGCTTCTGCGGGGTGTCAAAATTACTTAAATGGCCTTAACTAATTTGAAGTATTACCAAATTGTCATTATATAAACTACAAAGATCACTGTTTATTTTTTTGAGAGAGAGAGAGGGAGTGGCGATTTTCGGCATTATGAATCAGAGCTCTCTCTCTCTTTTCCTCCATCTCCCTCTCTCCGGCATTGTTCTTTGGCTGTGTTGTGAAACCCATCGTGATTTGAAACCATCGCGAAGCGAAACCCTAGTGTGATGATGGACGGCGTGGCAATTGACAGTGTGACAATGCGAAACCCTAACCCTTCTTCTTCTCTTCGGCATTGTGATCACGATCGCGATTAACCCTAGCTTTCTCTCTCTCTCTCTCTTTTCGCGATCGAGATCAATGACAAGCTTCTTTCTCTCTCTCTCTCTCTCTCTCTCTCTTTCTCTTCGCGATCAACCTTAGCTCTTTCCGTGTTCACTCCGATTTTGCAGAGAGCTGCTGGCGGTGGGATGAGGAGGATGAAAAGAAGGGGGCGGCCAGCAATGGCTAGGGTTGCTAGCGGTAGCTAGGGTTTGGTATTTGTAATGAATTAATAAATTAAAAAACTTAACAATTTTTATATTATTAATTGATATTAATTGTAATGAATTAATAATAAATTAAAAAAATTATTAACTTTTATATTATTAATTTGTATTATAATGAAAAAAAATAATCACAATTTTTAATTAATTGATATTGTGCATAATGAAAAAATAAATCACAATTTTTATATTAATTGGCATGTAATAAAAAAAAATGAAGAAAATGAAATAGGTTAACAATTTTTTTATCTAATAAGGGCAAAAAGGACATTACACAACAAAAATGTATTTTATAGCTTATTAAACAAATACTACTCAGTAACTTAAATCTATACTCTAACAGTCATACCAAACAAGTTAATAGCTTCTGATTAAATCTATAATTTATAATCTATTAAGTAATAAGTTATAATCTATTTTAACAGTCACACCAAATATTGAATTCTCTATTCGAATGTATCAATATCACATGGTCAACCTCTCTCCTTTCTTATGATTAAAGGAGTTTGGCACATGAAAAAAATAAAATAAAAAAATTTGCCTTTTATAGCTATTGATCAATGATATGATTGTCAATGTAGGAAAATTTTAATATATACCTCTTTAAAAATGACATATCATATATTTATATATATAATTTTTTTTTTATAGTTATAGCTGTGTTTTTTTTCTTTAATTATAATATTATTTTACTTATATGTTATGTTTAGTTGTGAGATTTTTTTTTTTAATTAAAACATAGAAAATTAAAGTTATGTTATTTTTTTTTAGTTACAAGGTATGGTGCACACCTTTTAAGAAGTGTGCATTATAATATTTTCCATTTAATGCACATAATTTATTAGGGTTGAACACACATCCATTTAATTCGTCAAAATAAAATAATCCAAGTTGATCCACCATAGAATGAACATTGATGGTCCAAAAAGATGGATACATATGTATTTTCTCAATCCTTTTAAGTTCGGACATATTGCGAATGGAAGGCCACCGATCTAACCTAATTCACGAACACCCATTAGTTGGTAGAAATGTAATGATAAATTTTTAGAGTCACTTACCAATAAGTCATATCAACTACACTTATTTACCTACATGTTTTGATTGATAAATTTATTACTGTAAATTTATTCATAAGAATAAGAGAGATTGATAAATTTATCAATAGGACTTAATGAATCTATTAATAATTTACCCAAATTAGTATTAAAGAAAAATGGTAATTCTACTTACACTACTGTTTCGACTCGAGTGCTCCTATTAGCATCCATAAATTATTTTAGACCTTCCAATTTTTTGAATCCTTATTTATAAATTGTATAACTCTTAAAATTTCTTTTCTTTTCCCAAATAATACCAAAATTATCCTTGTAAAAACATTCCACCTATTCAAGTGTACATCCCCACAGCCCCATACCCTAAAAAGCATCTCTTCTAAAACCCTAACAAAACCACGAAGGTGGAACCTCCCCAAAGTAGTGGAAAAATTTGTGGTGATTAGTAAGTTTTTTCTCTGCTTTATTACAATGTTTGTTAATTTGTTTGATTTTTTTTTTCTATTACCTCGTTTTACACACACAACATAATCCACTTTTATGCTTCTTTGGTTAGTTTTCTGCCATTCATCCATGGCCTCACTGTACTTGTATGCTATCTGTGTGAGCAAAACTAAGCAGGATTTCACCCATCGGTCGACCGGCTGGTCGACTACCCATGGGTGGTTCGACTTTCTTTGTTTGTCTGCTTTTACTGCTGCTTCGGTTATCTGTTCCTGAACAAATAAGAAATATTTGGTTGTTTGTTCCCGAACAAATAAACAATGTTCGGGCTTGTGTTTTCGAATTTCGGTCATATATTTGGGAGTTCAGTCTCGAAAAAATGATGAACAGTTTTTATTATTTTTGTCATTTTTTTCAAGAAATTTATCCTTATAAAGTCAATCTCCTTTGAGCTGAGAACACTATCAAAGCTATGAATCTCCTTTGAGATTTTATTGTTGTACTCCTCTTATCTCATGGAGTTGTGATTACTGGAAAAACTTCTACTCATTGTCGTTGCAGGAGAAGCGTATGTAATCAAATGGTTGCCACCATTGCTCTCGGAATATTGCCGTCGAATGGTTTGCAAGGTTTTTAGTGTGGGTAGGTTTTGAAAGTGGGATTTGGGAAAGATGGATGAGTGGTGATGGAGGTGGGTGCTCTCATAAACACCCTAACTCGTGATGTAATGGATATGTGAGTTTAATTGTAAGATAGGGTGTCTCAAATTTATTGACGTCATTTTTAGTAATTTCACTTAAGGTTATTATTGTGATAAAAAAATCTAAAAAATAATTAATGGGATACTAATAGTAGTACTCTTTAAACTCATTACACCTTTAAATTTTATTACACTTAGAATTTGAAAACCCTAATTTTTCATTACCCCGTATCGGTACAATCTTTACCGACCCACCACTGCCGCCGCCCTTTTGCCACCAACAAGCCCCTTATGCCCACTATAGCCACCCAGCCCCTCACTATCAGTCGCCAGCACCCAGTTCATCTCCGTCTCACCTCACTAACCCTAACCCTTCTCTATTAGTTGAAATAAGGCCTTGAGGAGAACACCTTTCAATTTCTTCCAGAGTTATTCCTAATTGCGTTGCCAATACAAATACATCTATATTTATATATGTATATATATTATATGCAATAAATTGAAAAGAGAAAGACAAAGAACCCATCAAGATTTTTTCCATATTCTGCACTAGAGCTTGTTTCATCTACTTGATTTCACATACCTTACAAAGTAAAGAGATCTACAGAGGGATCAAGAGAGTGTCATAGCCTTGCATGTATAACAGATTTTGTTATACATACAAAACACCAATCAAGTGCTATTGTTAATTTAATTTTCTTAGATTTTGATATATTATTTTGGTGAAATTTGAATTATTGTTTCGCATTTGATCAAAACTATAGAAATATGGGTTTGATGAGTTCCATTGCACTTTTGATTAGTTCGTTTGTTAGAGGAAAAAAAAGAAAAAGGCAGAAGAGGTAGTCGGAGGTGGCAGTGCGCGAGAGGTCGTCGGAGATAGTTGCCAGTGGGGTGGGTTTTTAATGTTGGAGTTGGAGATAACGGTGGTGGCTGTGATTGGCTATCAGAGGTGGTGATTGGGAAATGAAATAGAGTTAGGGTTTGTTGAGTTGGGGGTGTAAGGATAAGGGTCAAGTTGGGTATTATGATGATTGTAAGGCGGTAATTGAATTTTTGTATGCTGTGTAATGAGAAATTGAGTTTAAAGAGAATTTTTTGTCATGTCAGTAGAATTTCTCTAAAGAAAATGAATAACAATGCATTGACCTTGGGTGATTCTATTTACACACCATAAATCTTTTCAATACACACCACTTGTTCAGTTCACACCACACACAAATTAAAGTTTTTTTAATTTTATCTCAATGCACAACACTAATTTTCAAATAATACCAAATTACCCTCATCTTCTCTAACTAATCGTAATCCTAACCTTAACCCTAACCCAAACCCTTGCCCATCGCCGGCCATCAGCCACCAACCTGCACTCCTTTCCCTTCCCTCTTCGGCCCATCCTCTATCTTCCTCTTCTTCTTCATTGTCTAGATCTGGAAACCCCAGGGCTCTCTCTCTCTCTCTCTCCCTGGGGTGGAGAAGGCCAGGATGCAGGAGGACTAAGTAACGATGGAGAGGTAGGGGAGAGGGATCGTGATGGCGGGGGTAGGAGTGGAGTTGTTCACGATGGCAAATGGGGAAGCGGAGTTGTTTATGATGGAGAGAGAAGGGCTATGATAGCAGAGGGGTGGACAATGGAGCTGGATGAGGCATGACGTGGTTGGGAAGAGGGGTTGGTGGTGGTTGTGACGGCGAGGGTTGGCGATAGTGGCGGCAATGGTGTGTGGTGATGTTGGGGTTAGGACGACGGCGTCTAGGAAGTTGTTGGAGGGCGAAAAGTAGAGAGGAATGCTGTGGAGAGGAGGCGATCGGAGTCTAGGGGTTGCGGTAGCAATGATGGCAGCTGGCGATGGCTGTCAATAGGTTAGGTTAGGGTTTGTGGATGAAGGGGATGGAATAGAGTTGAGGGCAATTTTGATATTTGATTGAAGGATAAAATTGTAATTAAAAAATTATGAATAATGGTGTGAACCAAGAGTAATTGAGGTGTGTAAATAGAATTACCCATTAACCTTCTTTCCAAAGCATCTAAAAAAAAAACAATGCATTGACAATTGTGTCCTTTTATTTTTTTTATTTTTAAACATGATACTTTATTTTATTATTTTTTTTGTTAGCATTCTAGAAAATGATACTATACTTTTATGTTTTGTGTGTTAAAAAATGGTCTTTTATTAATTAGTAATTATAATTATTTATGAAATATGATAATTGAGCTTTTATTTTTATTATAAGAAATAAAAAATTTTGGGCTCAAATAAGGCCAAACAATGAATGACTATTAGAAAATAGTTTGGAAAAAAACCTAAAATAGTAAGCCCAAACTGCTAAACCAATCTTTATCCACTGCCAACTCACATTGTTGGCTCAATCCTGCTTCTACTAACTAAGTGGACTGATGTGGATTAATTTTTCGCAATCCGCTTAAGTCCAGACAAATGATGAATGATAAGCCAGCCAACCTAACTCGATTAGCAAGCATCTTTGTAAGTAACATCTTAAATATTGGAGTTGTTTGGTGTAGTTTAAATGAATTGTTTATAACTTATTTTAATTAGAAAGTTTTGTGCTAGACTGTTTGGTACAATTTTTGCTTTTTAAGCAGAAATAATTTAAATAAGTTAAAAAATAATTATGTAGAAGTTGGGGAGGGGTGCTTTAGATTTCAGCTTTCGGCCCTTAATAAATTGTACCAAACATGTCCAATCTAAAAATAAATTATTTATGGGAAAATCTAAAAAAAAAAAAAAAAAAATCTAAAAATATGAAAATGTATTGAAGTTTTGTAATTTTTTTTCTTTGTATTTAGTGAATTCTATAAATATTTTATTCTTTCGGTGCATTTAAATTAAATGCATCTAAAAAGTAAATAAATGTAATTAAAATACTGAAAAAATATACTAAAAACATTAAAATACTGGATAACAAAATTTTCAAATTTGAAAACTCTATTATTAGGATTTTTATTGCAGCCACATACATGAACTCTAAATAAACGAGTTCTTGAGGGGTACTAGTATAAACTAGATACAATATACACCGATTTTAGTTGTCATTAGATTTATAATAATAAATGCTACTTGTTGATTTATTTAATGATAAGGGATTTTTGATGAAATCCCCCTTGTCAGGCCTTTTTAATGAAAAGGATAAGGAACAAAGTAATGCTGTCAAAACCTCCTAGAATTTTAAAAAAAAGTAAATAAATAAAAAATGGTAAATAGACTTAAATGCTCATCCTTATATATAGGCAATAGAGACGGTTAGAATAGACAAAGTGGTGGGTCTTTGTGGGTTTTCTTGAAGTCGAACGGTTGTTTTATGTGTAAACCTACCTCGGAACTCTTTTTCGATAAAACTCTCCTTCGATAAACCTAGATCGAAGTAAAAATTAAAGCACAAGACGAGAGTTTGAATCACCATTGCTGTGTATTTGGAAGGTATCAAACAATTACTTCATCTTTTAGAATTTGTTACTTCTGAATCAACCATCAAAAGTTGTTGAAGTTCGAAGGTAAATCATTTCTTTTGTAGTAATAGTCATACATTAAACTCTCAGATCTGCGTATTGAATGATTTCAGAATCTTCTATTGTCTCTGTTCAAATTTTTTTTAATGAAATCTAGGGTTTAAGACAACATTCATCATTCTAGAATCTATAATCATGCCACATTGATATTATAGGTTGCATTGAGAGAGTTTGGTTTGGTATTTTTTTGATATTCTAGGGTTTAGTTCGTATATCTAGGAATTTGTATAAAGTTTTGCTTAGTTAATGGGGTTTAGTTCATGAAACCCCGTTTTACATTTGTGTTTGTGTTTTTTTACATTGTTATTATTTTTTAGAATTAAATGTTACTGTTTTCCAGAGTAAAATTTACAATTTCTATTGTCTATTGCCTATAATTAGTGTATTTTCACGCAGCTTGCTACAGGACAAGTCTGCTATTTTGAAAAAGAGTTGGACGACAATGGAAAAATGATTTTCGAGCAGCATTGTTGCATGCGTTCTTAAATGATCATCCGAGATCGTGGATTGAAGAAGAGCATAAAAACAAGAATGTAAAAGTGAAAGCATAACATTGCAAATGAGGATGTCAATGAAACAATAAATAGAATTTAAGAAAAACAATCACTTTGCTTTTGGGTTTTCTAAAAATACTTTTCAGAAAATTCTACTTTATTGTTTTCCATATATTTTTTTTGTTTTTACTGAATTTTTAAAATATTTTAAGCAATTTTTTTTTAAAAAATTTTTTAGACACATCTAACATAAATACACTTAAAAAGTATAATTTTCGTGAAAAAATTCTTAAAAAAATTCACTAAATACCAAAAATACAAAAAATATAAAAATTCAGTATATTTTTTGTACTTTTGTGTATTTATTAATTTTTTGAAATATTTTTTCATAAATATTTTACTTTTTAGATACATCTAAGTAAGGTGCATTTAAAAAAGTAAAAAAAGTGCTTAAAATTTTAAAAATATTTACTAAAAACAAAAAAATACAAAAAACAAAAAACTCAATTTTTAAAAAATTGAATTCAGAAAACTGAAACTAAACACACTGAATATAACATTTTGAGAAATATCTTTAGTGTTGTAAAGGGTGTAAATAAGCAGGTTCAACTTTTTTGAGAAATATAAGCAGGGTTTGCCCTTTTTTTTTTTTCTTTTTTTTTTTTTGTAAATGGTATTTTGAAAATGGTGTTAAAGAATGATATATATATATATATATATATAAAATGGAATATGATTACTTGCCATTTTAGTAGTATGTGTTTGTGTTATTAGTAGATATGATTATGCTTATGATAAATGATTATATACTTTATTGTCGTGATTTTGTGAGTTTTGGTGCAATTGGTTGGATATGTTTGGTTGTAACACTTATAGTGAGCCATAATTTACTAGATAGTAAAATGTTACTATATTATAGAGTAAAATGTTACTGTATTACAATTTACAGAGTAATATCTTACTATGTTATAGTAAAATATCATTGCATTACATAATAATATTTTACTTGTTTGCACTAATATCATTGTAATAATGGGATAAAATGGTGCATTTCAATTCCAAAGAAATTGTAATGGCCAATTTAAATTACTTTACAACTTAGTGTTGCACAAAACAATTCAACAACAAAGTACAAAATGGACTGTTATTTGACCTACATGCCTAATTCCATTCACCCATTTAGCATACAACAAAGGCCTTTCATCATGGAGACAACATTGGAGTAAATCTATTTGATTGTTAATAAAGTTGGATCCGCTAGTTATATCTGATTTTGCAACTCCATTAACAATAAGTCCATGATTTTCATTTGAATTGGTCATTTCAAGAGCAGTCTTGAAACAAAAATGTCAAAAATACTAAAATGTTACTGTCAAAAAAGTAATATTACTTACTACTAGAGTAACATTTTGTTGTTTTCTTGAACAAGGTATCAATAACACAAAAAAAGAAAAAAAAAAAAACACCAAAGTAAGTATAATCAACATAGAACGAAAACAAACTTAAAAAAAAAAATTAATTTTTAAAAAGCTCTACAAACAACAATCAACAAACTCAGATAAACACAATTAATCTAACAATACAATCAACAATCAACAAACTCTGAGAAATACAATTGGCAATTGTGGGTGTTAATTTCCGACCACACAACCAAATAGGAAACTTAGCTGAAGAGCACGCGGTAAAATAGATTAAGCCAACCATCTGCCAACAAGAAGATGAGAATACCGCGGTAGTTCGTCCACCCGGGGGCACTCCAATGATCAAGTGAGTTAACTTATCTCTGAAAGATATCAAACAAGTACACAATTCACAATCGAAAGCATCACAAATAAAAGCATACCTTAGACCCACGAGGGTACTTTACTTTTATAATGATCAATGTCCAACTTTTCTAGAAGTCTTACTTCATAGGACTCTATCATTTACAAGGCTAACATCTATCACAACTCACATTATTTAGATTAAGATGAACTTCCTCAAGAATCCCATCTTTATCCAAATAGGTAGCTTGATGTTATTAAGGACTCTTGTCCTCTATCCGAATATCTCGAATTCTGGCATTACTGCACTGAACCTCGGCGACGTCGCAATCACCTCAGCAAACATGACTCACCCACATGGTACCTTGGCCGATATCTTGAAGGCACTTTGGCCATATGGTGTCATCCTTAATATATTTCCTCACAATAATCAACAAATTAACCGAAGAATCATTCAACATACCTGAAACTTGGGTAGGATGGAATTAATCTCTGAAACTCGATCAACACTCACAAAAATGAAGCCTACACTACAACAAATTACACTTTTGGCGACTAAATTTTTAGTCGCCAAAGATTTTTACCGACTAAAATTTTTGGTCGCCCGTTTGGTCGTTGACTAATTGTCGGCAAAAGAATTGGCGACTAATTTTTTTTTAGTTGCTGAAAGTCGCCAATTAGCAACTAAAAATTTAGTCGCCCAAAACAACATATTTAGTCATCAAAAAGAAAAAAAAAATTCATCTTTAGTTTTTTAGCTACTAATTTTTCAGTCGCTAAAAACGTTACTCCTTTTTGGCTACCAATTTTTTAGTCGCCAAAATTATGGTGCTCTTTTTTAGCTACTAATTTTTTAGTCGTAAAAAATTTTCATTTTTTTTGGCTACTAACTGTTTAGTCGCCAACAAGTTCCATTTTTATTTTTTGGCTACTAAATATTTAGTCGCCAAAAGTTCTATTTATTAATTTTTTTTAAAATGCACAAATTCAATATTTTTTATTAATTTCTAAATTACATACATTCCATTATCAATGCAACCTGTACAGATACAGAATAGTACATCTATCAATTACAATCAAAATCCATTATCAATAATACCCATTTCATTATCAACTATTCAAAAACTTTAACTTGTAAAATCATATTCCAAATATCATACAAATCCATACCAACCAAGTATAATCCATCTAAATTAAATATTACATACAAATACACTGAATTTCCAAAACAGAGAATTGTACAAAAAGAAATGTCTTCCATATACAAAACAAATGCTCTGCGTACACCAAAATAAATAACCTGCTGCATAATAAAGCTCTTCCAAGGATTTGAAATTATTTTGCTGTAAGTATGCCCAGGCCAAGTTGCTATCTACAGCCAATAAACCACCTACAAGCAAAATAAATAATAAGCCATTATCAACAAAAAAAATTATAGACAGGTTTTTATTATAGATAGGTTTTTTAATAGAGTACCAATTATTTTACATAGAATGACTATTAATATTGATTCTTTAAATTCCTCTTACATTTTTACACTCTAGAAACCAATTTCTCAGCAGGAAAAGAGATAAAAAAGAAGGAGAAGGAAAAGAGAAGAAAAACTGGTGTTAAGTTTTTTGTGCTCTGAATAGAGTAATGCAAAGGACAATCCTTCACCCAATTATTTGCACTACTTACCAATGTGATCGGCTGGTTTCAGTCAGATATGACTTATCAAAATTTTTCCCTCGATATAAGCTCCTCTTACATAATGTAGACAGTATAGAATAGAAGCCAAAAAAAAAAAAGAGTAGAGGACTATATATACAGAAAAATGTTGATACTCTACTATATATAAGTGTATGCCTACTTTTATAAGTGTAGGTACTCTACTATAAATAAGTGTATGCCTACTCCTTTGCATCTTAGATCATACTGTACCCAATCTAAATGCCAGGAATGATTTAATGTATCAAAATCTATTAGCAGAGCACCCATAATACATATATAATCTAAAAATTATGATCAATATTGAGATACTGTGGGGAGAATTTGTGGGGAGTCATGTATTTTATTTTCTAGTTAAGTCCTTCTTAACTTTTTTTGTTTAAAAAATCGTGAGGCCAAGGGGTTGGTTGTATGGATGCGAGTAGCAGTAGTAGGGGTATTTTTGTACTTTTCGAATCTCTCTCGATGAATGTCATCTTCCCGTACCTTTAATTTCATGCTGTTAATGAAATTTTTCTTTATTGATCAAAAAAAAAAAAAAAAAAAAAGATTGAGATACTGTGAAGCAAAATAGCACAGAAATCATCTAGCTCAAGAGCAAAAGGTATATACTCTATACCTGTCTTTGATGCTTGAGCAGGGTTCCATCCACAATGTTGTTGAGGTACACGAGTGGTGTGTTACCTATCAACTGTCAAGTCAAAAACAGCAAGATGAATATGATAAGCAATATCCCTTAATCATAAGCTCAAGAAGAAGGTAGGGGACTATTATGTGTATGCCTACATTTATTTAATACTAGAAAAATGTTGTTCAAGTAAAGAATCATCCTATATATACAAAACAAAACAAACAAACAAACAAACAAGTCATAATGTTGGGTTCTGTTGTTATGCAAACAAACAAGTCAAGCCAGAGTCACCCATTAACATACACAGTCGGTATGTCACTCTATTATCGAGGATTTTTCTATACTACCAAAAACAAAACGGTTTTTCGAAACCATGCCCAATAATTATCTCTTATCTTTGTATTTGGATTCTAAAAAATTTCAGCCATTGATTAGTAATATTAACCAGGATATAAAAAACAAAAGAGATTTCCAAAAAATCAAGCGGTTTTCATACCAGGATATGACCCCAATACACTATTGATACCTTACCTTTTTTTTGGTATGGGACCCAAAATTTCCACTTTTATACCATAGTTGGATCCAATATCCACTTTTGTATGATCTAGAATAATGTGGCAGCTCATTTCAAAAGTAAAGACCGATCAATGTGACTTATATTTTGTATAAAAAATTCGGTAATATTTCATTTTTTTCTAACAAAAGGGTATATTTTTGCCGATGAAGAATGCATTAGACAACCATGCCAATACCAATTTCTAATTTAGATTATCCAATCACGGCCTAAAAAATTCCAGCACAAAACAAAGCAAAATCAAGCAATACCCACGTTACTAATCTTCAAAATTGACCAAAATCTGGAAAAATCCACTACTTGGGATTTCAGTTTCAAAATCATTAAAACACCCAAAATGGTTATTCAAACACAAATTCAGATTTACAGCAACAACTTCAATAACAAGCAATCAAACCCACAAAATATAACAACTAATAAATAGATCGATTAAATTATAATCGACTTACTCTTGAGTTCATCGAGCCACCGCTTGATGCTATCGAAAGTAGTCTGGTGAGTGATATCGTAGACAACGAGAGCACCAACAGCGCCTCTGTAGTAGGTAGAGGTGACGGCGCGGAAGCGCTCTTGGCCGGCGATGTCCTAGACCTGGGCTTTGATCTCCTTGCCATCAAGCTCCATCACCTAGGTCTGAAAACTTTACTCCCACTGTGGCTTTTGAGTGCAAATCGAACTCGTCTCTCGCAAATCGCGAGAGCAAGTTCGATTTTCCCACTGCTGAGTCCTCAATTACCACTATCTTGAACAAGTACTCTTCTCCTTCTGATTTCTCCATTTTTGTTTGGTTTGTTTGGGTTATAGAGAGAGAAAGAGAGAGAGAGAGAGAGAGACAGACAGACAATATGTTTTGTCTAAAATTTTCACACCTTTGGCGACCAAATTGGTTTTTTAGTCGGCAAATGTTAATTAATTTCATAAATCCCTCTAAAGTTTGAAATATTTCTCCTAAATATTTTAGTTCTTTGGCGACCAAAATAATTTTAGTCGTTGAAAAAATATTTTTGGCGACCAAATTTTTAGTCGCCAAAGATAAAAAGTAATTTTTTATTTTTCATTCGGCGACTAAATAATTTTAGTAGCCAAAACTAATTATTTGGCGACAAAAAAAATTTTTAGTCGCTGAAAATATATTTTTGGCGACCAAAGATAAAAAATAATTTTAAATTTACATTTGCCGACTAAAATAAATTTTTTGTCGTCAATTTTAGTATTTTTAGTGACTAAATTTTTTTTTAGTTGCCAATAATCAATATATCCCGATTAAAAAAAATTAGTAGCTAAATATTATACTTTTGCTGACTAAAAAAATTTTTGATCGCCAATTCTACAACTTTTGGTGACTAAATTTTTTTTAATCATCAATTTTAATCGCTAAATGTGCATTTTGTTGTAGTGCTATGCCGCAAATTGATTACGTATTGAAAGTTAAATTGTGAAATCGTGATTCCCTATACAAATTGATCATGATCTTTGTTTGAAAACTTGCATGAAATCATGAACTCTCTTAAATTCAAAATCTTTGAAATATATACAGGGGCATGATTGTTTAGAATAAAAACAAAAACTATTACTTTATACTTCCTAGATGGCACGCTTGTTACTTGGGAGGTTTAGGAAATAATATATTTTGGGTCGTCCTTTACACTAAAAAAAGGACCCAATAGGGGGTTTTGGCCAAAACTTTCTAATAATAAATCTAATTTTTTAAATTAAAAAAAAATATCTATATGCACATATAGAGGTGATAAATGAACCAAACAGTTCAATTTTGACTCGTTAAAAACTCGTTCAAGTTTAATTCATTAAGTAAATAAGTTAGATTTGAACACATTTTAGAATTCGTTAAATAATTTAAACCAAGTTTGAAAAGTCAATTGCTCGTTCGGTTCAATTTGATAATCCTAAAACTATATAAAAATTAGCGGTTGACACATGCGATGCATGTACAATTCAATTAAATAAAAATAGGACAAATTACACCGGTAGTTCCTATATTTTATTCCTTATGTCATTTTGATTCCTACACTTTCAATTAGCTCAATTTTTATCTTTAATTTTAGATTTTGTGTTAATTTGGTCCAATTAATAATATCGTTAGTACTTTTTAAGAAAATTTATCACTAAATCGGTTGAGGTTAACTCACTGACTTGAGTAAATTTATAATTTTGTACTTAAAAATATGACACATGACACTTTTTTGCTCATTTTTCATAAAAAAATTGTTAAGAATTGTAATTAATTTGACCAAATTGAGACAAAGTCATGAATTCAAGGTCAAAATCGAGCTGAATGAAATTATGGGACTAAAATGACACAATGCCCAAACTATAAGGACTATCATCATAATTTGCCCATAAAAATAAAACAAAGTATTTACTATATATCATGTGCCATTTAAGTGGTAAGAATTTTCTTCATTAAGGTTCGAGTCACGCTACTCTCATTTATCTAACTCTTTTTTTTTTAATAGAAAAATAAAAGACATGTGGCATAAAGAGAAGCAATTAAAGGCTTGGATATCAAGTTTAACCTTCACTTAATACAATAATATAGATATTAAACTATTCAAGCTCGGCTCGATAAAAATTTGTTTGAGATCGCCTTGAAAATTTAAGGAATCAAACTTGAACAAATTTTTAAATTTGTTAAAATTTGCAAATCAAGTTTGAATAGTCAACTGTTCAACTCGTTCAGTTCGTTTATCACTCCTGTACACAGAGTGTTGGAAAATTTATAAAGAGATAGTTGTGAATTGAAATAGACTCCATTTTGAATGAAAAGGTGTAACCTTTCATGGTGTCTTTTTGTTTTAAAGGAAGGGTTAAACCTCTATTTGAATCAAAGGATGCAAACCTTTCATGGTGTCTCTTTATTTTAAAGGAAGAGTTATGTCCCTTCTTCATACATTTTCTATTCAAATTAAATAAGAGTCAACAAAGCCTATATAAAGGCAGCCCCATTCCAATTTTGATTGATTCCGAAAATTCATTTTCCTTGCCTTCATTTTGCTCTCTTGCGTCCTTTATTCTTCATATTATTTTAGGAAAAATTTCAGAGAGTTATAGAACACAAGGTTCTAGTTCGCCGGACAAATTTGTTTGAAGTGCTACTACAAATTTGTGAAGATCATTGAATCATGGGAGACAGACGCCACATAACCGTAAGCACCGTAGCGGGGTGAATCTGTCTTAAGGACAGAGTGTCACACACTCGACTTGGTCTTTTAATTTTTATTTGGTTCAACAAAATAAATCCGGTACGTTATTTATTTATTTTGTTTGATTTAATTTCTTTTTTATTTATTTACACAAAAGATTGTTTCAACAATCTTAAGACAGATACGAATTTATTCTGTTTTACAGAATTTTTTCGTTTATTTCCTTTATTCTTTCTTCTTTTAAGAAAATTATTTTCTGTGGATTTTCAAAATAATATTCTAGTTGGAAAAATAAATAGTGATTATATGCTATTTGACAGATAGTAGTTATATACTGTTTATTTTTTTTAACAACTAGTAGTACGATACTGGTGTCATTAACAATTCATAATATATTTTTGTCGAATTTTTTTAGAAATTAATTTTGGGTTTTAGAAATTATTTTCTGAGTTTTCCTTACTTAAAATTCTGTTTTAGTATTTTAATTATTGAAGTGTTACAGAAATTAATTTTCCGTGTGGAATTAATTTGGTTGAATAAAATTTTATTTTATTTCCAAATTAATTGAAAAATAAAAGTTATTTTCTTATTTCTTTTATTTTTACAAAATTTAATTTCTTGTGTGGAATTAATTTGGTTGAATAAAATTTTATTTTATTTCCAAATTAATTGAAAAATAAAAGTTATTTTCTTATTTATTTTATTTTACAGAATTTAATTTCCTGTGTGGAATTAATTTTGTTGAATAAAATTTTATTTTATTTCCAAATTAATTGGAAAATAAAAGTTACATTCGTATTTCTTTTATTTTTTATAGAATTAAATTCTGTGAATTTGGTTTAATTTTCTGTGTAGTGTAAATTCTAATTATAATTTTGTTTTATAAATTAGAATTGATGGCTACTGAAACTAATGCCCAAACAAGTACTGCTGTGGTGGCTGCAATGACGCCAACCCCCTCACCTGTTGTAACAGTACCGGTAAATCATGGTGAAAAGTCAGAGAAGTTCTCAGGAACTGACTTTAAAAGATGGCAACAAAAAATGTTGTTATATCTTACAACTCTGAACCTGACTCGTTTCCTCCGTGAAGATGCTCCTATCTTGAAAGAGGATGAAACCGACCGCCAAGTGGTTGCTGCGGTTGATGCCTGGAAACATGCCGATTTTCTTTGCCGGAACTACATCTTGAACGGACTTGACAACACATTATACAACGTCTACAGTCCAATCAAGACAGCAAAGGAACTTTGGGAATCGTTGGAGAAAAAGTACAAAACGGAAGATGCCGGCTCAAAGAAATTTGTGGTTGGCAGATTCCTGGATTTTGTAATGGTTGATTAAAAAACTGTGATCAGCCAAGCTCAAGATTTCCAACTCATTCTGCATGACATTCACGCAGAAGGCATTTCTCTCAGTGAATTCTTCCAAGTTACAGCTTTAATTGAAAAATTACCAAAATGCTGGAAGAAATTCAAGAACTACCTCAAACACAAGCGCAAAGAAATTTCTATGGAAGAATTAATTGTGCGTTTGAGGATTGAGGAGGACAACCGCAATTCTGAAAAGCGGGCTGGTAAGCATCCTATGGAGTCTAAGGCAAATGTGGTGGAACATGCTTCAAAAACCAAGAAACGAAAGTCTTCTGGAGAAAGTTCATCACAAGGCTCTAAAAGGGAGGAAAATAAAAAGTACAAGTTTAATGGCAAATGTTACATCTGTGACAAAGAATGACATCGGGTCAAAGATTGTCGTTGCAAAGGCAAAAGCAAAAGAAGAACAAGCAAGAAGCCTGCTCAAGCCCATATGATCGAAGTGGACAATATTTCCAATGGTGTCGATGACATCAATCTTTCTGCAGTTGTTTCTGAGGCAAATCTTGTCGGAAATCCTAAAGAATGGTGGGTGGACACTGGTGCTACTCGCCATATTTGTGCTGACAAAAAGATGTTCACATCTTATTCTACAGTGGACAATGGTAAACAACTTTTTATGGGCAACTCCTCAACTTCCAAAGTTGAAGGATAAGGAAATATTGTACTCAAGATGACATCTAGAAAGGAACTCACTCTCAACAATGTGCTGCATATACCGAACATTCGCAAGAATCTTGTTTCCGGATCTTTGTTGAGTAAGAATGGGTTTAGGCTAGTATTTGAGAGTGATAAATTTATACTTACTAAGAATGGGATGTATGTAGGAAAAGGTTACATGTCTGATGGCCTTTTCAAGTTAAATGTAATGACCGTTGTACTCTCAGTTATTAATAATACTACATCTTCTTCTTACTTGCTTGAGTCTTCAAATTTATGGCATGGTAGATTAGGACATGTTAATTATGGATCTTTACGTAGATTAATTAATATGAAATGTTTACCTAAATTTGACATTGATTCAAATCATAAATGTGAAATTTGTGTTGAGGCAAAATTATCTAAAACTCTTTTTCATTCAATTGAAAGAAGTACGGAACCACTTGAATTAATTCATAGTGACATTTGTGATTTTAAATCAATTCAAACCAGAGGTGGAAAAAAATATTTTATCACTTTTATAGATGACTATACTAGATATAGTTATGTTTATTTAATTCGAACCAAGGATGAAGCTGTAGAAACTTTCATTCAATATAAGACTGAAGTTGAAAATCAACTTGGTAAGAAAATCAAGAAACTTAGAAGTGATAGAGGTGGTGAATATGAATCACCTTTTGGTGAATTTTGTAAAGAACATGAAATAATTCATCAAACCACCGCTCCTTACTCACCTCAGCAAAATGGAATTGCTGAAAGGAAAAATAGGACTTTAAAAGAAATGATGAATGCCATGTTAATAAGTTCTGGATTACCTCAGAACTTGTGGGGGGAAGCAATACTTTCTGCTAATTATATACTTAATAAAGTACCCCGAAAGAAAGTGAATCAAACACCTTATGAATTATGGCATGGAAGAGTACCATCCTATAAATACTTAAAAGTGTGGGGGTGTTTGGCTAAGGTGGCTATTCCTAGTCCTAAAAAGACTAAGATAGGTCCTAAGACCATTGATTGTATTTTCATTGGTTATGCTAAGAATAGTAGTGCATATCGGTTTTTGATTCATAAATCAGAACATTCCGAAATGCATGTAAATGCTATTATTGAATCTCGGAATGCATCTTTCTTTGAACATGTATCTCCAAAGAAGACTGGACAAGAGACTAGTAACAATAAAAGTTCTCATGATGCCATTATTAGTCAGGATCAACAACATGATCAAGAACAAGAGCAAGATTTAGATCAAAATGAGGAAGAGGAACCTAGGCGTAGTAAACGTACTAGAACCTCAAAATCTTTTGGTCCAGATTTTCTAACATTTTTGTTAGAAAATGAGCCTTTAACTTTTAAAGAGGCTATGTCTAGTCCTGAAGCTCCTTTATGGAAAGAAGTTATCAATAGTGAAGTTGAATCCATCTTACAAAATCACACTTGGGAATTGGTGGATTTGCCACCAGGTTGTAAACCTCTTGGGTACAAGTGGATTTTTAAAAGAAAATTGAAAGCGGATGGATCAATAGACAAATACAAGGCAAGACTTGTGGTCAAAGGGTTTAGACAAAAAGAAGGTCTTGATTACTTTGACACATACTCACCGGTTACTAGAATAACATCCATTAGAATGCTAATTGCCATTGCATCTCTATATAATCTAGAAATTCATCAAATGGATGTTAAAACCGCTTTCTTAAATGGTGAGTTAGAGGAAGAAATTTAGATGGAACAACGAGAAGGATTTTCTGTTCCAGGGAAAGAAAAGAAAGTGTAAATTGGTTAAATCATTATATGGTTTAAAACAAGCGCCAAAGCAATGGCATGAGAAATTTGACAAGGCAATGATGTCAAATGGATTTAAAATTAATAAGTGTGACAAATGTGTTTATATTAAAAACATAGATAAAGGTTATGTCGTTGTATGTCTTTATGTGGATGATATGCTCATCATAGGTAGTAATAATGATATGATTAAAACTACTAAGAAAATGTTGAATAAACATTTTGACACGAAGGATATGGGCATTGCTGATGTAATTCTTGGTATGAAAATTACCAAAACATCAGAAGGATATGCTTTGTCACAATCTTATTACATTGAGAAAATACTTGACAAATTCAGCAAAGATGATGATCATCTTGCAAGAACATCTGTAGATGTTAATTTGTATCTTTCTAAGAATGTACAGGAAAGTATTTCTCAATTAGAGTATGCCCAAATTATTGGAAGCTTAATGTACTTGATTGAACTGCACTCGCTCAGATATAGCTTATGCAGCAAATAAATTAAGTATATATACGAGTAATCCCGGAGTAGAACACTGGAAAACAATTATAAGGGTTCTTAGATATCTCTGATTTACTCGTAATATTGGGGCTTAATTATACTAGATATCCAGCAGTACTTGAAGGATACTGTGATACAAATTGGATATCGGATACTAGAGACTCAAAGTCTACCAGTGGTATGTCTTTACTCTTGGTGGGGCGGCTGTATCTTGGAAATATTCCAAACTGACTTGTATTGCTAGGTCTACTATGGAATCAGAATTCATAGCTTTAGAAAAAGCTGGGGAAGAGGCAAAATGGGCTTCGCCACTTCCTTGAAGATATTCCAATATCGCCTAAACCGATGCCTGCTATATGCATACATTGCGATAGTCAATCAGCTATAGGTAGAATACAGAGTCATATGTATAACGGTAAGTCACGACACATTCGTCGTCGACATAACACCGTTGAGACAACTACTCTCTAATGGAATTATTTTCATAGAATATGTTAAGTCTAAAGACAACATAGCGGATCCACTAACCAAAGGGTTAGCAAGAGAGTTAGTTGAGAATTCATCGAAGGGAATGGGACTTAAGCCTATTAAATAAGAGTTACCATAACGGCAACCCAATCTAGTTGACTGGAGATCCCAAAATCTAGATTCAAAGGGACAACCGAGTTGTGAATGACTTAAAATGATCACTGGGAAGTCTAACTCCTACCCATTTCTTTGATGAAATAGTGATGTCTGCAGCGTTTGAGGTTAAGTAAAATTTTAATGATTCTTATATCTAGGTAAACCTAGTGGAGTATGGCAGGATACTCTTCATAAGAATCACTTATGTGAGTGTGAACTGGGCCGGTTCTATGAGATTTGTGTAGGGGCTACAATTCTCTAGAGCACTCATGAAAAACCAGGTGGGTTCAGGGCCAAAATGAACACAATAGTGAGAACTAAACTGTGTCTGGGGATATACTGTGTGAGTTCTATTGTCTTGGTTTACACAAACGGCTGAACAGTTTAAGACATCATGTTCATTGGTTAACTAGTAAATCTGATAGTGTCTCATAAGGGAAGGTTTCAAAGCCAAAAGGCTAACTATCCTTTGCAGAATATTTCCAATTTCTGTACTCTCTGTATTTACATCATGTTGTTGCATTTTCTCTCTGTCAATTTCATTCATGTGGGGGATTGTTGGAAAATTTATAAAGAGGTAGTTATGAATTGAAATAGACTCCATTTTGAATGAAAGGGTGCAACCTTTCATGGTGTCTTTTTGTTTTAAAGGAAGGGTTAAACTTCCATTTGAATGAAAGGATGCAAACTTTTCATGGTGTCTCTTTATTTTAAATGAAGGGTTATGTCCCTTCTTCATACATTTTCTATTTAAATTGAATAGGTGCCAACAAAGCCTATATAAAGGCAACCCCATTCCAATTTTGATTAATTCCGAAAATTCATGTTCCTTGCCTTCATTTTGCTCTCTTGCGTCCTTTATTCTTCATATTTATTTTAGGGAAAATTTCAGAGAGTTATAGAACACAAGGTTCTAGTTCGCCGAACAAATTTGTTGAAGTGCTACTACAAATTTGTGAAGATCATTGTATCTTGGGAGATAGACGCCACATAACCGTAAGCACCATAGCGGGGCGAATCTGTCTTAAGGACAGAGTGTCACACACTCGACTTGGTCTTTTAATTTTTATTTGGTTTTGACAAAATAAATCCGGTACGTTATTTATTTATTTTGTTTGATTTAATTTTCTTTTTATTTATTTACACAAAAGATTGTTCCAACACAGAGGACCAAATATGTATCTTATTTTGTATTTGGTGTCTACCTTCCTAACATCTATACTATCTATACTATTATATTAAGGCTTCGTTTTGGGAACAGACTTTTTTAGTAACTTTTTGACTTCTTGGTTAAAATGTAATGTATGGGATGACTTTTTTGGTTTTTTATGAAAAGATGTGCAAAAAATAAAGTGAAAAAGATAATCTTTGACTTTTTGGTATAGATTGTTAACTTTTTAATTAAAATCATCACTTGACAAACGAGACCTAAGTAAGGCCTAAGTGAGACTTTAATCTCCTAAAACCTCTGCCATGTGCTACCACATGGAATTTAAATGATTAAAACACACACACACACACACACACACACACACCACACACACACACACACACACACATCCCACATTTTGCACATTTCTTTCTCAAATGTTTCCTAATCAACTATCCAATACTCAATTTTGATATACTAAAGAAGAAACTTTTTAAAAAAAAAAAAAAAAACACACGTTCCCTACATGTCTTCACGATAGTTTCAATTTTTATTTCAATTTCTTGAAAAGTTTCTGAATTTTCCTTTTTTTTTGTTTTTTTGTTTGAGCACTGAATTTTCCCCTGTTTTAGTTCATATGCTTATTTTTTCCCCTCAAATTTGCAGGTTTACCCCTATCAGAAAAAAAATATTTGCATTTATGTTATTGGTACGTTAGAACATGGATTGAGTACTGTAAATTTTTTTTTCTTCTTCCCAATATTTGAGCACTGAACCCTTTATTTGTTAGCCGATTGGACTCAGATATGTACTCAGACCGAAAAAGACCATAGAGTCCCCCTGAGCCGTAGACCGGAGTGGTCCGATGTGAGTTTGATTCGCCAAGACGGACGGTCCAAACCCGGTCGTCCCGATCGCTTACAAAGAAGAGTTTGTTAAGACCATGGACTACTTCTGAGCCGTCTACTTGGCCGACGAACGCTCTCCTCGCTCTCTCCATCTCACCTCTGAAGCCATCCACATGAATCCCGTCTCTAAAATTTTCCCTAGAAAATGTGAGAACTTTTATTCTATGGAAACAAACAGGCTGCTGAGGTGGATTGGGTTTTAAGAATAAAGCTTCGTCGCTTGAATTTTCCCCCCTAATCCCCCGAATGCCCAAAACGACGTCGTTTTGGGCATTCTTTTTTTTTTTTTTCCTTCTTCTTCAACAAGTCTGAGACAGAGGGAGAGGGAGAAGGAGAGGGAGGGAGAGGAAGAGGAAAGGAGGGAGAGGGTGAGAGGATGAAGAGAGGGAGCAGCAGCTCCGACCGCCGTCGTCGCAGCAGCAGTCCGATCGCCCGATCGTCAGCTCGTCGCAGCCTGGTTCGTCGCAGCAATAGCCCGTCGCCCGTCCGCAGCCCGTCCAGCTCGTCGCAGCTCCGGCCCCGCCTCCGCCTCCTTCTCCCCCTGTGGTTATGGCCCCCCTCCAGTCTTGCTCTTCCCTCCTCTTTCCTCCTCCTCCTCTTCTCCTCTTCTCTTCTCCTTCTCTGCTTCTGAAAAAAAAAAAAAAAAATTAAGGGGATTCGGGGGAGCTCATTTTCGAGCTCCCTAGCATTACTCGGGTTTTAAATAGGCACCCTTTTAGTCTAAATAAAATAAATAAACTACATAAACTAAATTGGTTTCAATTTTTTTTTTTTTTTTGGGTGTATCTTAAATCTTTTTTACTGTAAGTGTTATAAGAGTCAAGTTTGTATTTATATATATTATCTATATAATTAAAGTAGGATATTTTTTAAATTTGTCCTATATATATTTGTCTTATTAGGATATTTAGACGGCTTAGATCTATTCAGATTATAAAACAACAGCTGAGATATATTTTCCGAAAAAATCTTACATGTACATTTTTTATTTTCCTGCTTCCTTCCATGATCCCACCTTCCTTTCTTTTTTCTTTTTCTTTTTCTCCATTTTTATTTTTCTCTCTATTTGTTTATTTTTTTTTATTTTCTCCTTTTTGTTCACTTATTTTTATTTATATTATATGGAAAAGTCTACGATCCCAAAATTAGGAGCCAGATTTTACTTTGTATAGTGGAGATTAAATTAATGAATTTTATAGTCCTCAAATTAAATGGACTTGAACAATTAATTATTATTTTTAAATATATTGAATACCTGATAGACTTCATAGATTTAGACCTCATATGAATCTTTAACATCTATATAATAAAGCAGGATGTTTTTTGAATTTGTCCTACACGCATTTGTCCTACTAGGAAATTTGAAGAAAACAGTAATCTCATTTCATTTATTAAATGTATGAGCAAAGCTCATATATATATACAAAATACAAGAACTGATTATCTGTAACAAACTTAACAAACTCACTATACAACAAACTAACAAACTCACTAACTGTTCACTAACTGACTAACAGAGTCGCTGTTGCACTTCACTAACTGTCTAACAAATTTTCTGTTACACGTGCATCAGTAGAAGGTGCATCAGTAGCATCAGTAACATCAGTAGAAGGTGCTTTAACATGCCCCTGCAAACCCATGGGGGAAGACACCATGAGTTTGTCTTTAAGGTACTGAAAGCGAGAGACAGACAATGGTTTGGTGAAAATGTCGGCCAACTGATCCATGGTGGGAACATACTGAAGAGAAAGACGTTTAGCAAGCACCTGTTCCCGAACAAAATGGCAATCGACCTCAATATGCTTGGACCGGGAATGAAATACAGGATTAGAGGCCAAAGCAAGAGCAGACAGATTATCACACCAGATCACAGGCACAGTAGGAGAAAAGATAAACAAGTCAGCAAGTAACATACGGAGCCAACTAACTTCAGCAGTAGCATGGGCTAAAACCCGATATTCAGCTTCGGTGGAGGAACGAGAGACAGTGGGCTGTTTCTTGGCAGACCAAGAAACAAGATTGGAACCCAAAAACACACAATACCCAGAAGTAGACTTACGATCAAGAGTGTCTCCTGCCCAATTAGAATCAGAAAAAACATGAAGATCAAAGGTGCTGGGTGTATAGGAGAGACCATGAGAGAGTGTACCCTTAACGAAGCGAAGCAAACGTTTAACAGCAGAAAAATCACTATTGGTAGGTGCATGCATGTGCTGGCAAGCTTGATTGACAGCCAAAGAGAGATCAGGACGAGTGATTGTCAAGTATTGTAAAGCCCCAACAAGAGTACGATAGAGAGACGGATTAGAAAAATGAAGAGCAGAAGTATGGGAGAGACCAGGTTTAACTGAAATGGGAGATGGGCAAGGCTTACAATCATCGAGCCCAGCTTTGTGAATGATCTCTTGAGCATATTTTGGTTGAGAAAGGAAATAATGTGTATGAGAGGTTTGAACAGATATCCCAAGAAAATAAGACAAATGGCCTAACTCTTTCATAGAGAAAGCAAGATGCATGTGAGCAACCAAGGTTTGAATATGAGAAGGATCACTGCCAGTGAGCAAGATGTCATCAACATAAACCACTAAAATGGTAATGGAATGAGAGGTTTTGTGAATACAAAGAGAGGAATCGCAGTGACTATTATGAAAACCTTGAGAAAGTAAAAGGTAGAAAAGGTAGAATACCAAGGTGCGTGGGGGCTTGTTAAGCCCATACAAGGCCTTATGAAGCTTACATACATGGGTAGGAGAGGATGAATCAACAAAACCAGGAGGTTGGGTCATGAAAACCTCTTCTTCAAGCTTACCATGAAGGAAAGCATTGGATATATCCAACTGTTTGAGGGGCCAGTGATGATGTAAGGCAAGGCAAAGAATAATCTGGATTGTAGGAAGCTTGGCAACGGGGCTGAACGTCTCCTGAAAATCAATACCTTCTGTTGGAGGTACCCTTTAGCAACAAGACGAACCTTGTAGCGAGCAATTGAGCCATCAGAGTTGCGTTTGATCTTAAAGATCCATTTACACCCAATTTGATTTTTATGAGAAGGCAAGGGAACTAAGGACCAGGTATGCTGCCTTTGCAAAGCTCCAAACTCTTCGTGCATAGCCTTAAACCAAACAGGAGAGGTGAGGGCTGCTTGGTAAGTAGGAGGTTCAGAATCAGTGTATAAAGAAGAAGAGAGGCTGAGAGAAGCAGAGGGGACCAGAAGATTTAGATCGAGTGATCATAGGATGAACATTTGTAGAAGAAGAAGAAGGAAGAGGTGGAAGGTCAATATGGAGAGAGTGAATAGGATAGGTATGTGTAGTAGATGTAGAAGGCTGAGCGGAGGAAAATACAGCAGCAGAAGGCAACACTTGGAGGCACAGCAGCAGAGGGTAAATCTGATGGAAACAGAGCAGCAGTAGGTGAGAGCACTGGAAGCTGAGATGGAGCAGACACAGTAGCAGATGGGAGAACTGGCTGCAGCACTGGAAGCTGAGAAGAAGTAGGCACAGCAGCAGAAGATAGAAGGGAAGCTTGGAGACTGAGACAACTGTAAAGGAGAGTGGTACACCAGATTGAGGCAGAGCAGCAGGAGATGGCAGTGCTGGAAACTGAGATGGAGCAACAGTCAGTGAGGACAGAACTGGCAACACAGGCAGCTGAGGCTGAGCAGAAGTCTGTGAAAACTGATGAGCAGAGGGAGAAGCCCAAAAGAAGGTCTGAATATCGGCCAAGGAGGAAGGCTGAGATAAAGCAGAAACAGAAGAAGAAACAGAAGACAGAGAGAAAGGAAAAATATGCTCATGAAAAATCACATGTCTAGACAAATAAAGTTTACCAGATTTAGGATCAAAACATCGATAGCCCTTAGCAAATGGATGATATCCCAAAAACACACATGACACAGATCGAGGATGCAGTTTAGATGAACTATATGGTTGAAGCCAAGGAAAACATTGACAGCCAAATACTCTAAAGAAAGGAATAATCGGGTAAAGCATGAAAAATGCACTTCATAAGGAGATTTATTAGTAAGAATAGAAGAAGTGTAGACACCCATTTTTGACCGACCTTAAGACTCAGACGTCACCGATTGAGTGCTCGGTGATGTTGCATACTGTGCTCGTTCAGAAGTCTCAGAGTTGCGGCCGTAGCGCCCTGCCTTCTCCGACTTCCGAACCCTCTTCTGTGCCTTGTCTCGGTTTGCGAACCAGACTCGGTTTTCTCTGTTTTCTTTCCTGAGGGGAGGGAGTGGTCCCGTAGACTATCTCTCAGTGGCCGTGAGCTACTTTTCGTGGCCGTAGGCCATTTTACCCATTTCGGAGCCCGGTTCCTGGTTTTCGGAGCCGTCAGGCCGTGTGCCTTGGTTCGGGACCGCCCAACCATCTCGGTTTTCTCTGGTTTTTGGTAGGTACCTCTGTTTTGTCATTACGAGGAACCCTGGGACCTCTGATGCCCACTTCGTGGCCGTATGCCACTTCCGGTGCCTGCAGCCGTTTTCGGGACCTCGAACTGCGCGGTTTTTGGTACCGAGCATTCATTTTGCATCGGTTTTCCTCCGATTTTTGGCGGAGACCTCTGTTTTATCATTCCGAGGGACACTGAGGTTGCAGATACCCACTTCGCTGCTGAACACCACTTCCGGCACCTACAGCCCATTTTCGGGATCCCGAATTGCCCGGTTTTTGGTCCCGAGCATTCATTTCTCATTAGTTTTTGTTAAAACTTGGCAGGTACCTTCTGGTTTCAACACTAGGAAGATCACTGGGGGGTGGGAAGGCCAGCAATTATCCCAGATAACCAGTTTCGCTCCTCCGGAGCCCGTTTCGCTCACTTCCGGGCCAATGTTGAACACCCTAGGGGTATTTTTCTTCCAACCAAAGCTACATATCTGTGATCAGGGGATATGGGAGGACACCAAAAGGGTATGGTCGGCCAGCAATTGTGCATTTCATTTTTTGGGCCTCTCCTTCAAGTCCTATGTTGTGACTCCTGCTTCAGTGTTTGCCCATTTTCAACCTTGGAACCTTGTTCTACACACATGGGAGGACACCAAAAGTTGGTGGTCGGCCAGCAATTGTGCATTTCATTTTTGAGCCTCTCCTTCAAGCTCTATGTTGTGACATCTGCTTCAGAGTTGCCAGATTCCGACCCTGGGGCCTTATTCTACACACTTGGAGGACACCTTTGCATGGTGGTCGGCCAGAAAATCTTTACTTCATTTTTTTGGGGGTGGCCGGTCCGGCCATGGTGAGTGGCTGGCCCGACCAGGTGGGGTGACCGGCCGGCCCACCTTGCAGAAAACCACCTGGCCGGCCAGCTTCTTGCTTTCCAGCCCATTCCAGCTGTCCGGATATTTTTGTCCAAATATCTCCCCATCCGGGGGATATTTTGGGAGGGAAAGCTTGGGGTGCTTTTCCCTCCCCTTTTACACCTTCTTGGCCTATTTAAAGGGCTGGACAGCCCCTTCCCTAGGGTTAGAAATTTTGATCTCAAAACCCTCTCCCAAAAAAGCCTCCATTTCCATAGCCAAAACCTTGAAAAACTTTCAAGCTCCCTAGCTCAATCCTTCACCAACCCTAAGCTCCACCATCCCCACTTCCATTACAGCAGCAAGGGGGTGATTTTCAGAGGCCAACAAGCAACAAATTGAAGCCAAGAAGCAACAAGAGGCTTGTCTTCAAAGGTAAAGCTCTATTTCCTTTTTTTGAGCATTTTCTTGCTTCAATTCTTTACCCTATTTCCCTTTTGTTTTGAGATTTGACCCCTACTGGTTTTGTGCTTATTTTGAGCCCCTCTACAACTTTGTAGAAGGGCTCAACCTCATTTGGTGTCTCTTTCATAGACTTCCTTCAATATCACTCTTTAGGCCATAAAATTGCATGCTTTGTTTGGCTTTTGAGTGATCTGATTTCGAGCATACTACAAACTGTTAGTGGGCCTATTTTGAGCCCCTCTTCAACATTGAAGAAGGGCTCCATCATGTTTGGTGGATCTAGCATGCACTTGCTTTGAAATTCTTCAAATTTACCGTAAAATTACATGCTATTTTTATCCTATTTGTGATCTGAATTGGAGCATGCAACATACTGATATTGTGCTTATTTTGAGCCCCTCTTCAACATTGAAGAAGGGCCCAACCTGGTTTTCAATCTCTATCATGCACTTGCTTTGAATTCATGCCTTATTCTTGTTTTGCATGCTTTGTTAGACTTATTTGGCTCCGGATTTCAGCCTTCATCAGGCTTAGAAAGAGCCTTATTTTTGTCTCCTTGTCATGTTTTATTAAAGGGCCTTAAGCCATTTGGTGGATATTTTTGGCACTTACTTTGAAATCCATCTTATTTACCGTAAAATTGCATGCTTGTTTAGGCCATCTTAGCCTCTGATTTCAGCCTTCATCAGGCTTATAAAATGTCTTGTTTTGGGCTATTCTTCAAGTTTTATTAAGGGTCTTTTCTGGTTTGGTGCATCCATTTGGTACCTCTCTTTATAACCCTCTTTTGGCCCTTATTTTGCATGCTATGTATAGTATATCTACGCACTGAATTTGGGGATCTCATCTTCTGTAAAAATGCATATTTTTAGTCCCTCTCGAATGTTGTAGAACTATTTTTTTGGGTTTGAGCATTGTAGATACCACTTGCTTTGTAAATCCTCTCTTTTTCCGTATTTTTGCAAGCTATCGTTGCCATACTTGTGATCATAATTTGGCCTTGTTTTGTACTGGAAAGATGTTATTTTTGGGGCTGCCTTGCTACTTTTTTTTGCTGCCATGTGTCAATTTTGCATGTATAGCATAGCTGTAGGCCATTTCGGGTGCTTTTCATCGCATTTCGGGCCTCGGTTGTAATTTTATTATACTTCGGGGGCTATTTGTGCATCATTTTAGCTGCTGAAATTTGCATCTTTCATATGCCGTATGCCATGTCTCATTTGTACATCATTTTCATGCCTTCGGGCCATGCCTCGGTTTGCGTGCCCGTGTGCACGCATCTCGAGGCACCTCATTTTCATTCATTGGCTTCCTATGTGAGTGGGCTGAGGCTCTCTCATGTGGGTATAAGCCCATCATTGCATTTCTGTACCATTTTCGTGCTTGTTTACCATTGCCTCGGTTTGCGTGCCCGTGGGCACGCACTTTGAGGCACCTCTGTTTTATCCAATGGCAGCCTATGTGGGTGTGGCTGAGGCTCTCTCATGTCGGCGTAAGCCCAATTCGCATTCCGTATGCCATTTCATATCTGCATGTCACTGTCTCGGTTTGCGTGCCCGTATGCACGCATTTCGAGGCACCTCATTTTCGTCTCTCGGCATCTTATGTGAGTGCGGCTGAGGTCCTCTCATGTTAGTGTAAGCCCAATCTGCATTTTTCACGCCTGTACATCACCGCCTCGGTTTGCGTGCCCGTTGGCACGCATTTCGAGGCAGTTTTTTTTTATCCGACGGCATCTTATGTGAGTACGGCTGAGGTCCTCTCATGTTAGTGTAAGCCCAATTTGCATTTTCATGCTTTCACATCACCGCCTCGGTTTGCGTGCCCGTGGGCACGCATTTCGAGGCAGCTCTTTTTATCCGACGGCCTCCTATGTGAGTGAGCTGAGGCTCTCCCATGTTGGTGTAAGCCCATCGTGGCATTCCGTATGCCATCTCATTCCATTTCATCATCGCCTCGGTTTGCGTGCCCGTGTGCACGCATTTCGAGGCACTTCGATTTTATCCGATTTGCATTTCACATCGTCGCCTCGATTTGCGTACCCGTGTGCACGTACTTCGAGGCACTTCGGTTTTATCCGATTTGCATTTCACATCGTCGCCTCGGTTTGCGTACCCGTGTGCACGCACTTCGAGGCACTTCGGTTTTATCCGATTTGCACTTCATATCATCGCCTCGATTTGCGTGCCCGTGTGCACGCATTTCGAGGCACTTCAGTTTTATCCGATCTGCATTTCACATCATCGCCTCGATTTGCGTGCCCGTGTGCACGCATTTCGAGGCACTTCGGTTTTATCCGATTTGCATTTCACATCATCGCCTCGGTTTGCGTGCCCGTGTGCACGCATTTCGAGGCACTTCGGTTTTATCCGGTTTGTATTTCATGCCATCGCCTCGGTTTGCGTGCCCGCGTGCACGCTTTTCGAGGCGTCTCATTTTCATCTCATTCGCATCAGCATTGTGCATACTATGCTGTATCTTAGTTGCATACCATACACATTGCATCGTGTCCAGGATAGGTGTTAGCCTGGGCACGGGAAACGAGATACGTTTCGTACTCCGAGTGACGGAACGGGTCTCAATTCCCAAGTCATCGACACTCCGGATAACCCATGATGGAGTTAGGTTTTGTTGTAGCATTCATCTGCATTCATCCGATATTGAGTTGTGCAATTCGGCTCCTCGGCCATCATGCATCGATATGCGTGATTGGTGGCACGAGGATCGAGGCATGCATATATTTGTGAAATACACTGCTATGCCCTTTTCCTGCTCTCTGTTGCAGCAAAACCCAGAATCAGCAAATTTCCGGAGTCCGGCGCGTATTTCGAGAAATACTGCAAATAGAGGCTAATTGGGGCATCCCAGTGGATTTCCGCCCGAGGCAGTCCAGTATATACTATTCATCAGAAGCAAGGCAGTCCCTGGCTTGCATGCCAGTTTACAGCTTTCTTTATTTAATTTGTCAACTAACTAGGAATTTGTATATTTCGGACTGTATATTCTTTTATCCGGACTGTATTATTTATTCGGACCCTTTGCGCGAGGGCAATATTGTAATAAGTGTGTGTGAGTGTGATGTATGTCTTCCAACCCCCATTTCTTTCTCCCTTTTATTTACCCGCTTTGGATGGTTAGATATAGGGCATATTTCAATTAGCATACAGTATGAAAGCATGTTTGCATCGTTCATCTGTATTGCACGTACCGGGCTCGGCGCATCATACTAACTGCATTTGTATTTCAATTTCGAATTGAATACGTGTTAGCTGTAGCATTTCATATGCCATGTTTAGAATAGCCGAGCCTGCTATAGTTTGCATCTTTGCATGTGTTGCATTAGGCATTTCTGTATACTTAGGATCACGCATGATTTCTAATCAATTTTCTGTTTTGGCTTGGAGTACTAGGTGAGTTTTATGCTTTAGCATCCTTGCATGTGTGTGAGTGTTGCCATGAATAGCATGCTTACCATGAGGCTATATGCTTATATGATATAACTGCCTTGAATGCCTGTGGGTGGAGGTTGAGTTATCTGAATTGGGACAATTCATCAACTGTTTGTTTTAAGCCCACTAGATAGTGGCAAAATCATGTTTTTTACTAAGCCCACCCGAGGGTGGCAAATTCGCGTCTTAGCCTACTTGCGAGTAGCACCATCAAACCACTTTCAAACAAACAAACATGAAACGTTTTGTTCCAATTCAGACGATTCAGTCTATACTTGTTTGCTGCGAGCATCACATAGTAACCTAGGCTAATAACCGGAATAAGAACACACAATGTTTTCAAAATAAAATATCATGGTTAGTAGAGGCCGGTCTTTGACCGGGCGAGCGGGGGTGCTCACGATGTGACCTTCCCCAATCGTACCCAAGTTCCCGAGCCAACTTTGGTGATGACGGACACGTGGCCTTTTGGCACCGAGTCAGGGTTTCCTAAATTTTCCATTTTAAAAATATTTAGGTGGCGACTCTGTTATCTGGCAAAGCAGTCCATGTTCGGCACTTCTTTCAAACAATTTGTTTTTCTCAAAACGATTTGCCGGATTTGGACTCTTTGGTTCGAGATTTGGAACCGCAACAAAAATCGAGTCCGAACAGTAGCGAGGTCCCTCGCGGGCGTTGTTACAAGAAGGCATCCTATTAATAAGAAAAGTAGCAGTAGCAGTAGCAACGGCATCAAACCAAAAATGTAGAGGAAGAGAAGCATGATGAATCAAAGCAATAGAAGTTTCAATAATGTGTCTATGCTTGCGCTCAGCCACCCCATTTTGAGCGGAGGTGTAAGGACATGAATGTTGATGAACAATCCCATTATTTAAGAGAAAAACATGCATTTTATTATTGAAATATTCTGTACCATCATCAGTGCGAAGAACTTGAAGTGAAGTAGTGAATTGCTTCTCAACATAAGATTTGAATGCAACAAATTTAGCAAAGACCTCACTTTTGTAAGCTAAAGGATAGAGCCAAGTAAAGCGACTAAAATCATCTACAAAAATCACCTAAAACTTGAAGCCAGATGTAGATTTATTAAAAGGACCCCAAACATCACTATGAATCAAAGACAAAGGTTGTTTGACAGTTGAATTTGACAATTGAAATGGCAATCTGTGACTTTTAGAAATGCAACAGTCTGAATAATCAATAGTAGTAGTCTTAGTAGGTTTACAAGAAAATTGCTTTTGTTGAACAGAAAATTTCTGAGAAGAAGGGTGGCCTAATCTATGATGCCACATTTCTGCAGAAACAGTCTTATTGGAAGCATGAAAATTAGCTTGAGGCACAACAGGTGAATGTAGAGAAGATTGAAAATGATATAAGCCATTAGTGTGGGAACCTTGGTGAAGAATTCTCTTCGATTTCTTGTGCTGAATCACAAAAGTAGAAGCATCAAAAATAATGTTGCAATCATTGTCTTTGGCAAGTTGATGAACTGAGAGAAGATTAGAGGAAATAGCAGGAGAATGTAAGATATGATTGAGACGAAAAGAGAAATGTGGAGTAGGTAAAATACCTTGACCAGTGTGATGAATAGGAACAGACTGGCCATTACCAACGGTAATACGATCAGTACCTGGATAGGCTTGATAGAGATTGAAATTGTTCAAATCATTGGTCATGTGATCAGTGGCAGCCGAATCCAAATACCAAGGCATAGCAGAGGAAGAGGAGGAAGAGATGGACGGAGGTGGAGAAGAAGAAGAAGCCACAAAAGCTTTAGAATTAGACATAGACTGGGACAAAGATTGACCAGGAGGTTGATATTGTGCATCCAACCGATGCCAGCAATCAAACGCTATGTGACCAAAAACACCACAAATTTGACAAACAGGTCCATGACGCCCTCGGCCTTTGCCTCTGGAAAAGAATTGACCACGGGATTGAGGAGAAAATCGACCTCCTCTGTCTCCTTTAGAGAAGGAGCGACCTGGTGAACCACGGGAATATCCAAATGAACCACGGGAATATCCAGATGAACCAGACTTATTTGAACGGAAGCCGCGAGTAGCAGAGAAAGCAACATTTGGTTGCTCAAGAGGAGATGATTTTTGTGTTTTCAATTCAACATAAATTGCTTCAGAACAAAGCAAGGCACACAATTCATCCATGGATATGCCTTCGGATCGTGCTCGAATTGCAGTCTTGAAGGAGTCATACTCGTTAGGAAGACCATTTAATGTGATTAACACAAGATCTTCATCTTCAACTATCGCAGATGCAAGTGCTAATTGATTTGATAATTCCTTAATCTGAGTCAAATACTCCTCCATGGATGCACCTCTCTTGGACACAGCATTCAACTTATTTTTAAGTTGATGAATATGTGAACGAGAGAGAATGGTGAATCTCTTGATCAAAGCATTCCAAACTTCATAACAGTGTTGAAACTGTACAACAGTGGAATAGATTGGAGAAGATAGAGTTGCCGTAAGACAACTGAGCAAATGTGCATCTATGAGATCCCACTGAACTCGTGTGGGATTAGAGACTTCAGATCCAGATGAGTCCTTAATCTGTGCTGGTGGACACGGAATCGATCCATCGACATATCCCAGCAAACCAGTAGCGCGTAACATATTGTGGATTTGGTTTCTCCAAATCAGAAAATTTGAAGCATCAAGCTTCACTGTTACAAATGAGGACAGATTGGAGATGAGAAGTGTCAGATTTTGAGGCAAGATAGTTGAAGAAGACGAAGAAACTGAGACTGCAGGAGTTGCAAGAGGATCCGCCATGGAAACCAAGAATCGAAGCTCGTTGGAGCTTATTCTAGCTCTGATACCAATGTTCCTGAACAGATTTTGGCGATGTTTGGTTCCATTCAGATTTTGGTGGAGTTCTGCTCAGTTATTGGTGTTTACTCTCACTGCATTAAACTGATCTGCAGTTTGCTTTGTTTCTCTCCTCTGTAGTATGGTAGTAGCTTAGTTGGTCTGCTCTCTTTTTTTTCTGTTTGTCTTCTGTTTGTTTGTTGGTTTCTCACCAACTGGCGCTTGGAGCTTCAGTTAGCTCCAAGCTCCTCTTTATTGATGTTCTGTATCCTTTTTGCATACTTTCATCAATAAAGATTTTCCTTTGCCGATCAAAAAAAATTCTAGCTCTGATACCATGAAGAAAACAGTAATCTCATTTCATTTATTAAATGTATGAGCAAAGCTCATACATATATACAAAATACAAGAACTGATTATCTGTAACAAACTTAACAAACTCACTATACAACAAACTAACAAACTCACTAACTGTTCACTAACTGACTAACAGAGTTGCTGTTACACTTCACTAACTGTCTAACAGATTTTCTGTTACACGTGTATCAGTAGAAGGTGCATCAGTAGCATCAGTAGCATCAGTAACATCAGTAGAAGGTGCTTTAACAAAATTTAGATGGCTTAGATCTATTCAAATTATAAAACAACGACTGAGATATATTTTCTAAAAAAATCTTACATGTACATTTTCTATTTTTCCGCTTCTCTCTTTTATTTTTTTCTTTTCTCACCCAACCTTCCATGATCCCATGATCCCGCTTTCCTCTCTCTTTTCTTTTTATTTATTTTTATTTTCTTCCATTTTTATTTTTCTCTCTATTTGTTTTTTTATTTTTTTTTCTCATTTTTGTTCACTTATTTTTATTCATATTATATGAAAAAGTTTACGATCCCAGAATTAGAAGCTAGATTTTACTTTGTGTAGTGGAGATTAAATTAATGAATTTTACAGTCCTCAAATTAAATGAACTTGAACAATTAATTATTATTTTTAAATATATTGAATACCTGATAGACTTCATTAATTTAGACCTCATATGAATCTTTAACATATTTTAATAAAGTAGGACGGTTTTTGAATCTTTAACATATTTTTATGCTATTACGACATTTACATAGCTCAGATCTGTTCAAATTATAAAACAATGGCTGAGATATATTTTTCAAAAAATGTTCTACATATACATTTTCTACTTTTCCGCTTCTCTCTCTCTCTCTCTCTCTCTCTCTCTCTCTCTCACATCCATCATTCCATGATCTCACCTTCCTCTCTATTTTCTTTTTATTTTTTTTTTATTTTCTCCCGTTTTTATTTTTCTCTCTATTTGTTTTTTTTTTATTTTTTTTTATTTTGTTCTTTTTGTTCAATATATTTTACACATATTTTCATACAATGTATATATGCCCGTAATACACTAGGATATTATGGGTATACATACGATTTCCATATAATTATATAAGTAAAAGCAATATTGTATGTATGCCCGTGAAAATTGTATGTATGCTTGGCATATCTATCTATCTAACTATATATTACTTACGCAAAAGCGAGTTTTCGTGAGGAGTTTTGTTAGAACTCCAAAATTTATAATAAATTTGTAATTTTATCAAATTAAAAAATATATTTAAATAGTGTTGGGATTACAATTATATTCTAATCCTAACATTATTTATATTGTGCCTTCAGGCACAGGCATACGCTAGTATATATATATTGCAGTGCGTGTGTCCAGTGCTCTTAATTTTTTTTAAAAAACAATTTTTTTGGTTTTGGCTATGAATATTTTATTTTTTATATAAATCTCTTTGATTGTAAGTGTTCTAAGAGTTTTGGATTTGTATTTTTATATTTCGTGTGTACTAATATTAATTAACCTTTTTATTTTCTTCATTAAAAAATAAAAGAAGGTAAAAAGTTTCATTATGTTACTATCAAGTTTCTTGGGAAAAAAATTGATTATTATTTTACTTCATTTATATAAAAAAAAACATGTAATTGTTTATTTTTCTTGGTATATATCAAATCTCTTTTAACTCTAAATGTCCTAAGAATCTTGGGTTTTTAATTTTTAAAAAGGGTACTAATTTTTTAAGAATTATTATTTTACTTTGTTTATATCAAAATTTTGTATTTTTTTTTTTCATAAGTTTGTAGTGTGTAGTCATTTTTTTTGGGTAAATTACATTGACACCATTGAGATTTGGTCCAATTACTACCCATCCCTTGACGTTTTGAAAATTACATTTCCTCCCCTGTGGTTAATAGTCTCATTTCACAAACCCCCTCTATTTATATAAAAGGTAACAACTCCTAGTAGAAAAATAGAGGAAATTACATTAAAAAAAAAGTAAAAAAAATGAGAAAAAAAAAGTAAAGTAAAGCAAAGTAAAAAAAGAGAAAATACATGAGTTCAATATCTTCATTCCATCTAAATAATTACAATGACAAGGGAGTTATTGTAATTTTTCAAACGTCAGGGAGTGATATGTATTAAACCCAAACCTTAGGAGATGTAAGTATAATTTACTCCTTTTTTTCATTAAAAAAAAAAAAAAATCGTACTTTTTTTGAATTTGCACACCCATTGGGTGTGTCCCGCCATTAGTTACTATTTATAAGGAGTGAAGAGAGATAAATTACACTTTCCGCAAAATGTGCCCCCTGTTTTTCTCACATTTTCCCTCAACGGTGATGCTTCCGACCCCCAATGGGGGTGACCCCTAGTGGCATCCCAGTGACGTGGCGCGCTGCCATTGGCTGAAAAAAAAAAAAAAAAAAAAAAAAAAACAGTTTTTTTGGCCAATAAGAAGAGACCCCAGCACCCCCACTGGGGGTCTCATGCATTTTCCTTCCCTCAAACATGCCCCTCTTGGAGGGAATTGGTGTGGCTGTTGTGCGGGGTGCACAGCAGCTACTGCTGTGCAGTCATTTGGGCCCTTTTCGGGGCCCATTTTGATAATCCGAACCGTTCACATTTTAGAATACATCAAGTAGAACATACTTGTAAAAAATCAAGTTAATCGGATATCGTTTACTCATTTATCCACTCACATTTGTATTCATTTTAATACTTTAAATTACAATTGTTATTTATTTTTGTAGATACAAATGTCAATGGATGAATGGGTAAACGATATCCGATTAACTTGATTTTTTACAAGTATGTTCTACTTGACATATTCTAAAATGTGAACGATTCAGATTATCAAAATGGGCCCCGAAAAGGGCCCAAATGGCTGCACAGCAGTGGCTGCTGTGCACCCCCGCACAGCAGCCACACCAATTCCCTTATGGAGCTATGAAGCCCTTTTACTTCGGTTGAAAAAAAAAAAAAAAAAAAAAACTTCAACTCTGCAGAAAAGTCTAGGAAAGTTCAATTTACCACTCGATCGCCCACCGCTTGAGTGGTGACTGCAACTCAATCACACCAACTCAAGCTCAAATGCATACTCGTCCCATGGTAACTCACATGTGTACAAGGTAAATAACACAACTTACTTAAGAAAATAACATAGTTACATTAAAAGAAAATTGCCCAAGTCATTACACCCCAATAATGAAGTCGTACAAAAGTAGATAGAAAAAACCTAAAAGGATTAAAGATGTCCCTTCAAGAACAAGAAAATACCAATGCGATTTTGAACGGGATAGATCTATTAAGTAAGAGAAATGTTGAACTAAATTTTCCCTCCAGAAATTAAAAAATAAGCTATCATAAGCAATTGCAACAATGGGGATTTTTTTTTTTTTCTTTCTCTACATGCTCTCTCTGTTTCTCTATATATGTTAGTTTACATAATTTTTTTTTGAAAAATGACTTTCCATATGTTTATTTACATTTTCTCTAGAAACATGGCCAGAATTATTGGACCCCAATAATGACATTACTATCACATTTGGCCGAGATTTTTTTGAATAATGTTAGGGATCATGAAAAATATATCATGAAATGTATCATGAAGATTTTTCATTCCTTGATTAGTGTGTGGTGTTTTATTGTATAGGTAATCTAAAGGTTGAGAATCTTTGATGATAATTTTCATGATATTTTTTTCATGATCCCTAGTATTACTCGATTTTTTTATCCAACCTATTCCTCTATATTCCAAAGTCTTTTTTTTCATTAGATGATCAAGTTAGGGAAACTTAACATACAATAAACAAGCCATATAAAACAACATATGGGAGAGGATCATGCCAAAAGATTCGGTTTCACCATATTTTAATAAAATCACAAGACCATCTGTAATTCCTTATGCATCGGATGAGGAAAGGATTTTTCAAGAAATATTGAAATGGTAAACCTAACAACATTTTCACAAACTAACCACCTCACTTGTTTTATGGCATCAAACTTGGCACATCCAACGATTATGGACAACCAAAATTGCAACACATATATAGAAAACCAAGAAGAGGAGAAAAAAAATCCTTCAACGTGTGCATGGTTGCATGCAAAAACCCTAAAATTATTACAAACCCTAATTTCCATTTCTATGCTTTTTTGTTCACTTAAACCATGTCCCAATTCGATGCTTACACACACCTTAACGTTGCTCTCAACCCCGATGGCTCACTCACTCGCCTCCTTAAGCTTCCCACCCTCCCAGCCTCTGATGTTGAGCTTTCAGGCCAGATCGCTGTGAGTAGAGACGTCCATCTGGACCACAAAAAGCAAACATGGATCCGAATTTTTCGACCAACCAAACTACCCTCCAATGACAAATCTGTGGTGCGGCTCCCCATCGTGGTCTTCTTCCATGGTGGAGGGTGGATTGATTTTAGCGCCGATAATGCCCTTGTCCACGAGGGTTGCAACCACCTCTCTAGTGAGCTCCCTGCCATAATCATCTCCGTGGCATACCGTCTGGCACCAGAGCACCGCCTCCCTGCACAATATGACGACGCGGTGGACACGCTTCTCTGGATCCAGAAACAAGCCCTAGATCCCCAAAACGGCGAAAAATGGCTACTAGACTACGGTGACTTCTCAAGATGCTACTTATATGGGTGTAGCAATGGTGGCAACATTGTTTTCAATGCAGCATTACGAACCCTAGATCTCAACCTCGAGCCGGTGAAGGTCAAAGGTCTTATAATGAACCAACCCATGTTTGGCGGGCAAAAAAGGACTAAATCAGAGATAAAATATGCGGCGGATCAGTACTTGCCATTGCCGGCGATTGATCTTTATTGGGAACTGGCTTTACCGAAGGGGACGGACCGGGACCACCGGTATGCAAATCCGATGGTGAACGGGCCTTACAGGGAGAAGGTAAAGTCATTGATGAGGTGTTTGCTGATTGGGTTTGGGGGCGATCCGATGGTGGATAGGCAACAACAATTCTTGCAGATGTTGGTGTTGAATGGTGTTCCGGTGGAGGCTCGGTTTGATGATATTGGGTTCCATGGGATTGACTTGATAGACTCTCAACGTGCCGTTGCTGTTTTGAATTTTATTAAGGATTTCATTTGTTGATTTCATTTGATTGTTCTCTAATTTTGCACAACAACGTGGTACTGGTTGAATTTTGAAGGTGATGTCAAGAGACATGCATAGCATTGATTGATAATAAGATTCATTAAACGCTTAATGAATGTCATCTTCCTGTACCTTTAATTTCATGCTGTTAAATGAAATTTTTCTTCGCTGATCAAAAAAAAAAAAAAAACGCTTAAACCAAAAAAAAAAAAAAAAAGGATTTAGCAGCTGCTGTAGATTGTTGTTTTTATGGGTTTCTTTTGTCTCTGTGTGTTTGATATGTTATTGGATAAATTATATTTTTCATTCTCAAAGCCTTCGTCTTTTAGTTTCTCATGTTTAATATTGCAACAATTAAGTTTTCAAATTTCATCTCATGTTTCATTTATTATTAAAATTTGGATAAAAGTGTTCACGTAATTGTCATACGAACATATTTTAAGAGTGCAAGTTTTTTATTTTTACCTATCTTTTCCTCGGTTCACACACTTAGATATTTATGAAAAGTGTTTTATTTTTAATTTTAAAATTCATTTGTAATTTGTAATTCACTTTGTTTTATATTAAAAGTTAGAATTGATTATTAAAATGAGAAACATAACAGAGCAATTTAAAATCTTGTCATTTGGAACATTAAATTTGAAACTTTTAGCTAAATTTTGCAATTTTAGCCTTCAATTTTTTTTAACATTTTTCTCTGAATTTCATATTTAGCAGAGTCTTATTTGATAAATCTCAATGATAGAGTTTCAAAAACATAAATTTATTGAAAATGGAGATGTAAATAAAAGATATATCAAAATCTTAAGTTCTAAAAATTTTCAGAAAGTAAAACGTGTTGAATTTGCTAAAATGTTAACGGGAGATGTGTATTTTGATCAGAATTTTTCCTACAAAATATTAGAGCATTTCCAAATGTGTGCTTATGTTAGGTATTAAACAATTAGTAGTGGTTGTATTTTAATCATGATTTTGCCTTTTGTATTGAGAGTTGGTGTATTCATCTCTTACTTCGGTGGTGGGTCTTTCTTTTGGAGTGAATTAAATCTGACCGGCAACCGGTTATTCTGGAACTAGGGCCCACAAATACTATGATGTCCTATGGAGCTTTCTTTTTTATGGATCAGAAAAAGAAAAATAGTAGTGCAAATGCGTATTTTAGAGCTCCTAGTACTATCATTTGTCAATATGTTAAAATAGTTGAAAAAATTAAAAAGTTATTATAAGTTGTCATATCATTTATTATATTTTATTTTATTTTTACATATTTTTTCATAAAAAATAAAAAATTTAATTAAAACAATCAATTCCCAAACCAGTTCCAAACATTTTAAAATTACTTAAGCATGAATGAAAGAAATTGAGATGACAGATGGATAAAAATAAATTAAACACATTTGAGAGAGAGAATTTACTTCGCTTAATTTATTCTATATTATAATGTGAGCACCGCAATTGGTATATAGATGAAAGTATATGTAACATATTTAAATTTTTTAAATTACCCCAATATGATTAAATAATTATCGTCACATGATAAAAAATTGTTTCAATTCTTTGATAATTGTTTCTCGCTTTTTTGTTTGTGGCATGGGTGATGGGAGAAGAATTAGAGGCATGGGTAATATTGATGCACACATCGCGTGTCAACAACTAATAATGTATAATATATGTGGATTCCATTTTTATACTTGATAAATATCTTAATGCACTAATATTTTTATTGGAACAATTATATATTCATTAAATTAATAAATTCTTAATACATAAAACGTATTACTTTTATTATTTTTTTATCATTTAATACATTTTAACATTTTCATTAGAGGATAAAATATATATAATAAAACAGGATTGTTTTTGAAAATGTATCAAAATATTTCAGAGATACATTTGATTTTAATGGTCTAGAGCAATCCTAATTATATATCAATGGTTTAGATACATTTAGTTCCCACCCAAGCATTTGTCTCCCTTAGCCTTCTCACGTACCCACGTTTTCTTCCTATTCCCTCTTTATCTCGCTCTCCCTTGTTGTTCTCACATTTCCTGTTTCCTTTACATTCTCTCTTTATCTCTCTCTTCCCCTCTGTTCTTCTTCTTGAACAGAACCACCAAAAACACCTGCTTCCCCACCTTCTCTCCCTCGCTCTCTTCAAAACGTTCCTCTGTTTCTCATATCTCTTTCATACGCTACTCTTTCCTTTTGCGATGACCACAGCCATCACGACATCGACGACCACCTCTCCTATTTTTGAACTGGTAGTGTATTTGGGATTGGGTTTATAGTTTTCATTAACTGGATTATGATTTTCATTAATCTAATAAGAGCTTTCTGTTCACTGGAAAACGAAGGAAAACATAAGAGGATGTGAAATTGATGACTCTTACCTTTTTATGTGTGCAGTTCATGATTCTATGAAATTTTTTTTTAAAAAAAAAATGTCTTTCTTGGCTAAGTGTCTGCGTCCATCTTTTTCACCTAGAGTTTTAAGTCCTGATTGACAGATAGAATATAGAAGTGATCATCTTTATTCCTCTAATTTCAATATTCTATTTATTTATATATTTACTTAAATAAGTTGTTGATTTACAGGTCTATCTCTCACTATGTTGTGCTCTGATTTCTTCGGCTGGCTGCGGAAGCTTATCTGCATATTGGAGGCCTCCTCACGACCTTAGGTTGCTTAGGAAGCATTGTTTGGCTACTCTTAACCCCTTCATATGAAGAGGTAGACATCTCTTTCTTTTGTGTTTTTTTGCACTATTTGCTGTCATTTATTTGTTTTGCATGCATGATTTAATTTTTATCTTTTCTTGGTAAGTAGCAAATGAGGGTTTCACTCTTGATGGCGGCTGCACTTTTTGAAGGGGCTTCAATTGGTCCATTGATCAAATTGGCTATTGAAATTGATCCAAGGTAAATGTTCGTTCTATCTAATCTTTTACTTCTTTAGTGCTTTTGATAATTGTTCGTAATTGTATTTCTTTCTTTTGGTTTCGTGGGTTGTGTGTTTTTTAGTATTTTATACTGTTTAGGTGTTATTTGCATAGTATAGCTCATGTGTCAATGAGTAACTTTTGTGCCTTTGTAGGCCTAAAATCTTATTTTTGTGGGTTTTTTAACTTTTAAAAATTTGTAGTACGACGACCCCACCACGTATAATATTTTATATTTACTTAATTCTTATTTTAATTTAATTGTGGAATTCTCAATAAGGTAAACTTGACTAATTGAATTATTTTAATTTTGAGTATCGGACCATATGAGAGTTTAATTAAATATTATTATTAATGAGAATAATAATAATAATTTGTAATAGTAAAATAAATATTAATTTTATGATGATATGTGATAAAATGAAATTTAATTTACATTAGGAGTTATTGTGCAAGTGTTTAATAATAAGAATAATATAATATAAATAATTACGTAGCTGTACGTGCTAAGGTGTAATCTTATTCGGCATTGATTTACTCAAACTACAATTAATATACTTATTTGGGTCTAAAATAACACAACTACAAAATTTTGATAAAAGTTAGGGCCACAAAAGAAATATGGTGAAAGGTGTACTATGCGTTGGGCACCTAAAGAAAAAGCCACCGGTTAACTATTGTGTAAATGAGTGAATCCTATTATGTAGATGAGTGAATCAACCAGGAAGATAATAAATAAGGGGTGAGTCACCATATAAAAAATTAAAGTATGTAAGGGGGTGAAATGAAGGCCAACAAAAACAAAAGAAAATTCACAAGAAAAAGGATTAAGGAAAAAGGGCCTTGTAAAGTCAGCATAGAAAGAAAATAGTAGAATTAATATTAAGATGAGTTATATTATATCTTGAGTTATCATAATATATTTTACGTATGTTTTGAATTACTATAATTTATTTATACAAGTTATGCTTTATAACTTATATTTATATTTCAATTACGTTAATTATTAATGAACTCCATTTACTTAAAATGAAACTGTTGAATATGTTTGTTTAAATTTTAGAAATTATTTGACAATGATTTTGTAAACAATTATTTTCTGTAGGTACCACCATGGGAGTCCCATGCCTTGGGGGATGTAGACGCGCCCTTGGGCCTCACTACAGTTCAGGACTCAATTTTGTCACGGTTCTTAATCTGAACCAAAGTGTCCAAATCCGGCAAATCGTTTTGAGAAAACAGATTTTTGAAAGAAGTGCCAAACATGGACTGCTTTGCCAGATACAGAGTCGCCACCTAAATATTTTATTTTGGGAAATTTAGGAAACCCTGACTCGTTGCCTAAGGCCACGTGTCGGCCACGTGTCTGTCATCACCAAAGTTGCCTCAGCTCGGGAACTTAGGTACGATTGGGGAAGGTCACTTCGTGAGCACCCCCGCTCGCCCGATTGAAGATTGGCCTCTACTAACCATGATATCTTGTTTTGAAAACGTTATGTGTTCTTATTTCGGTTATTAGCCTAGATTTACTATGTGATGCGCACAGCATACAAGTATAGACTGGGTCGCCTGAATTGGAACGAAACATTTCATGTTTGTTTTTTTTGAAAGCGGTTTGCCACTCACAAGTAGGCTTAAAATGCAGATTTTGCCACCCTCGGGTGGGCTTAGAAAACATGGTTTTGCCACTATCTAGTGGGCTTAAAACTCACAGTCGATGATTTGTTCCAATCCAAATAACCCAACCTTCACCCACAGGCATTCAGGCAGTTATATCATATAAGCACATAGCCTCATGGTAAGCATGCTATCATGGCAGTCACTCACACGCATGCAAGGATGCTAAAGCATAAAACTTACCGAGTACTCCAAGCCAAAACAGAAGCTAATTAGAAATCCATGCATGATTCTAAATATACAGAAGTGCCTAATGCAACACATGCAAAATGCAACTAAGATAGGCTCGACTATTCTAAAGATGGCATGTGAAATACTACAACTTACAAGTATTCAACTCGGAATTGAAATACAAATGCAGTTAGTATGATGCGTCGACCCCGGTGCATGCAAAACAGATGAATGATGCAAATATGCTATCATACTGTATGCTAATTGAAACATGCCCTAATCTAACCATCATAAGCTGGTAAATAAAAGGGAGAAAGACGTGGGGTTGAAAGACATACATCACACACACGCACACTTATTACAGTTGTGCCCTAGCTCGGAGGGTCCGAATAAATAATACAGTCCCAAATAAATAATACAGTCCGGATAGGTACAAAACCCTAATTAATTAACAAATTAATCTAGGAAAACAGTAAATTAGCGTGCAAGCTAGAGACTGCCTCGACTCTGCTCCGGATGATGAATGATGCATGATTGAGTTGCCTTGCGCGGAAATCCATTGCAATGTCCCAGTTTGCCTCTGTTTGCAATTATTCTCGGGATTTGTGCCAAGCTCCGGAAGGCTGCCGATTTCTGATTTGCTGCAACAGAGAGCAAGAAAGGGGCATGGCAAAGTATTTTTACATATGTATGCATGACTACTCTTCAGGGAGTGTAGTCCTCGATCCTTGTGCCACCAATCACGCATCTCGATGCATGATGGCCGAGGAGTCGAATTGCATGACTTAATATGAAATGAATGCACATATAAACACAACAAGACCGAGACTCCATCATGGGTAATCCGGAGTGTCGGTGACCGGGAATTGAGGCACGTTCCATCACTCGGAGTACGAAACGTCCCTCGTGTCCTGTACTCGGGCTAACTCCTATCCCAAACACAATGCAATACGCATGACATGCATGAATGCAATCCTAACATGCAACCTAGCATACGCAATGCTATGAAATGGCATACACAATGCACGATGTAACATGGCATATACAATGCTCTAATATACATCCTAGTATACGCAATGCAAAGGAATTGAAATGGCATACACGATGCATAATGGACTTACACCAACATGAGTGGACCTCAGCCACACCCACATCAGAGGCCATTAGATGAAAATGAGACGCTCGAAATGCGTGCGCACATGCACGCAAATTGAGGACCAAACCTAAGGCATCAAATGCCACTCTACCAAAGCATGGCAAGGCATACAAACATACAAATTTCAGCACTGAAATATGATGCTAAACAATCCCGAAACATGGAAACATGGCACCCGATGCATGAGATGAGCCTCGAAACTCGAAACTAGGCACATGGATTAACCTATAGCTATACAAAGCATGCATTTTTTGATCATGAATCATGAAGACAGAACCAAGGTAGTCCCAAAACATGAACTTTTCTAGTTCAAGGCATGGCCAAAAGGTGCTAGCAAGATGGACTAAGATAGTATGCAAATTTGACCAACAAACATGGATTACATGGCAAGTGTATGAAGCAAGTGAGAACTCATCAAACCAACAAAAATCAGTGAATAAAACATGCCAAAATATGACCAAATAACCACTGAAATGAAGCCAACACATGCAAAAATGATGAACTCCTTTAGAGGGCTATGCAAGGGATTCTTAAGCACATACAAGGTGGACACTTAGCATGGCACAACCAACTCTGGAAATCAAATATGACGGTCCTAAAACTTACCAAATTGATCCTGGAAAATGACTTCAAAGCATGCAAGATAGGGTCTCTTTGGAAGGCCAAAATAACCACCAAACAAGGTAAGGTGAGAGGGGGTCGCCCCCCTCTGATTTTGAGGCTCAAAATAGTGTGTTAGCCACTAAAAATCCACTAGATTTCAGTGGCTAGATGGCCAAACAAGGTATGCAACAAGAGCTTAGGTTTAAGGCTCAAAATAAGAGACAATCAAGCATACAAGGAGGCATATGACCTCAAACAAAAATGGGACCTTGAACAAACTTAAAGATGAGATTAAAACAAGATGTTTTCCAGTTTATAACAGATCTCAAAAGTGAGCACAAATAGGGCTAATCTATCATGCAAAAATGATCCTAAAAGAGAGATTAGAGACAAGGGACAGCAGCTGGCCCCAAACAGCAAAGATCCCTTCAACAAAGTTGAAGAGGGGCTAAAAAAAATCACTTTACAGTTTACATCAAGTCTCAAAAATGAACACAAGTAGGGTTAAACTACCATGCAAGAAAAAGGCCTAAAAGAGGGATAAAGAGACAAGTGGTAGCTGCTGGCCTCAAACAGAGGAGAGCCCTTCAACAAAGTTGAATAGGGGCTCAAAATAAGGTATTTTATAGTTTATGACCAAGTCCAAAACAGCTCACAAATAAGCCCAAAATACTATGCAAAAGTAGGCCTAAAAGAGGGTTTAAACACAAAGGGTAAGGAGGAGACCTCAAACAGAGAAAGACCCTTGATCAAACATAGAGATGAGCTCAAAATATGGCTATTTACAGTTCGGATCGGAGCCCAAAAATGCAAGCAACAAAATCTAAGAAAGCATGCAAAAATAGGCCTAAAAGAGGGATAAAGAGGCTTACCCTTGTAGCTTAAGTCTTCAACAGCTTTTGGTCCAAGAAATGGCACTCCTAGCCTCTGGAAATAGCCTCCAAGTTGCTGGAATGGAGTGTGGAGGTGTGGTGCTATGGATTGGTGCAAGAATCTTAGGATTTTGAGGCTTGGAGTAGAGAGAGAGGGAGAGTTAATGCAAGAGGCTCAAAGCAATTTTTGTAACCCCCAAAAATGCAGCTGAGGATGCTGGTTTTATAGAGGAGGAGGGAAGGAAAAGGGGGGGAAAATCAAATTCAAATTTCCCCCCCAAAAGGACAGACCCTCGGGCAGGGGTTTTGTGCAAAACAGAGGGTACAGCTGGAACAAACTCAGGGAGAGGAATCTGGCCGACCAGGTAGAAAAGGCCCAGGTGGCCGGCCAGCCACCTCCCATGGCCGGCCGGCCAGTTCAAAAGGGTCAAGGTGGCCAGGCACCCCCTAGGATGAAGCCCCAGAAGTTAGGTTTCCAATGCCGCAAACCTTGCATCAAAATTCCTCCTGTGAAAAAAGTTATGCCTGTTTCGGTGAAGCCGCGCAAATTCGGTCCAAACGGATTTCAACCAACGATATCTCCTCCACCTGGACTTGGTTCTAGGAGATTCTTGAGTGAAAAATGAAGCCCCGGAAATAATATTTCCAACGGTGGTGGCCTCATACCTTAATTCCTCCTGTGCAAAGAGTTATTCCTTTTTCGGTGAAGCTGCGTAATGTTTTCTCTCCTTCCCAGATTCATGCTGAACCACTTTTGACCAAAGAAGGCTGGCCGGCCATTTGATTTACTTGTTCTACATGTGGCCACATTGAAGCCCCGGAATTTAGCTTTCCAACGGCGCCAACCTCGCATCAAAATTCCTCCTGTGCAAAGAGTTATGCTTGTTTCGGTGAAGTCGCGCAGATTCGGTTTTACCCGGATTCATGCCGAACTTCTCCCAAACTAGTTTTCCTTTCTCTTCTCCTCTTTTATTTAACTCCAAACCCCTAGACAAGGTGTTTTAAAAGATTTTTCAAAGATTTCATCTCTCTTTCATTCATTTCCACTTTGTCCTTGCTCGGTTTACCGAAAAGCGCAACATTTGACAAGATGCGAGCCTCGGAACATCGTAAAAACTTTATTTCAAAAACATTTTGAAAGAGAGGGTTTTAAGGTCTAAAAATCTTTTGATCAAGATTGTTTTGGTCTAAAATCTTCCAAAAATGAACCCTAAGGTGTATGCCACAGTGTCTCTCAAAAGGGAGGCAATAAGGTGTATGCCAAAAACCGGAGCAAACGAAGGTGGTTAAGCGGTCCCGAACCGAGGCACACGGCCGACGGCTCCGAAAAATCGGAAACCGGGCTCCAAACGGGAAAAATGGCCTACGACTACGAAACGTAGCCTACGGCCACTGAGAGATGATCTACGAGACCTCTCCTTCCCTTCGGGAAGAGAAAACGAAGAAAACAGGACCTGATTCGCAAACCGAGGCAATGTACAAAAGAGTCCGGAAGTCCGGAGGTAAGGTTCGCAGCCAAGACTCCGCAACCTCAGAATGAGCACACTATGCAACATCACCAAGCGCTCAATCGGTGACGTCTGAGTCTTAAGGTCGGTCAAAAATGGGATGTCTACAGTTGCCCCTCTTTGACAGAACTCGGAAGTCATAAGTGACGGGAGTGAATGTCAAAGCCCAGAGACGACCCATTTTTGACAAGGCCGAAGACTTGGACAAACAAATAAAGTATAGATAAATAAATGGTTGTGCCCGCAGGCTGCCTACGTATCCCTTTGCAAGGAATCAAACCAGCGTAGTTCAGGGGCAGAATGCAAAATGATATGCAGGAAGATTTTGATGATTGGACTTATACGCTACGCGAAGCCGGTTTGAAGATTGGACTTATACGCTACGCGAAGTCGGTTTGAAAATTGGACTTTACGCTACGCGAAGCCGGTTTGATAATTGGACTTAAACGCTACGCGAAGCCGGTTTGAAAATTGGACTTATACGCTACGCGAAGCCGGTTTGATAATTGGACTTATACGCTACGCGAAGCCGGTTTGAAAATTGGACTTATACGCTACGCGAAGCTGGTTTGAAAATTGAGGATTTATGCAATGCACTGTAATGACTAAAATGCAATGTGATAGCTAGGAGAAGGGAGGTACCTTACAGAGGTAATTGGTGATGACTCACCTCAGGCTGTTGGGGATCTCCCGCTTCTGCATCTTAATTGAACCACAGGTAATACTTTTCTCCCTGACTGTGGTCGCAGCTTTCCCTATTCTCCAACAGGGTGACAGACTAGGTTGGATCAGTATCCAGAATTGAGGCGCATACAGATGCTATCTCAATCTATGGGGCTGCCATATAGATTTCAAGCCGAGGATATACCCATGGGTATTTAAACTAGACTTTAGTTTCGGAAATCCCGAACCTTTGTGTTCTAGGCATGAGCCATTCGAACTCTAGTTTCCACCGTCTCAGTTGGTCTCCTAGGAACTCACTGCTAACACAGGCAGGTGGCTATACCAGACCGCTGGAAGTCGTTCGGGCACGACAAACACCAAAGGAATTGCACCTTTAGAGGATTTAAGGTCTCCTAGACCGGAGAGTGCACAAGATAGTGCGATGAAATGCAAGTAGAATGCAAGTACGATGCGCAAAACAGCGCGAATGATGATGCAGGATTTAAGATCTCCTTAGACCAGACAATAAAACAGATACGATGCAATGGATGTAATAGATGTGATGCAATAGATAATAGATGCGATGCAACAGAGAGTACAATAGATGCAAAATGGTGACATACGCCAACCACGCTGGACTCGTGAGTGGAGGAAGAACAAAGAAAATCAATCAGAAGCGCGTTCCACGCAACCTAAGATAAATTCCAAACACGCTGAAATCGTGTGAGGAAGGGGGAGGCTCCAATCACGCTGAAATCGTGAGAAGAGGTAAACAAAGACAACCCGCCCAGCGCGTCTACAACGCAACCTGGGATAAATTCCAAACACGCTGAAATCGCGTAAGGAACGGGACACTCAAACCACGTTGAAATCGTGAGAGGAGGTCCAACAACCCGCCCAGCGCGTCTACAACACAACCTGGGATAAATTCCAAACACGCTGAAATCGTGTGAGGAAGGGGGAGGCTCCAATCACGCTGAAATCGTGAGAAGAGGTAAACAAAGACAACCCGCCCAGCGCGTCTACAACGCAACCTGGGATAAATTCCAAACACGCTGAAATCGCGTAAGGAACGGGACACTCAAACCACGCTGAAATCGTGAGAGGAGGTCCAACAACCCGCCCAGCGCGTCTACAACGCAACCTGGGATAAATTCCAAACACGCTGAAATCGTGTGAGGAAAAGAACACTCTAACCACGTTGAAATCGTAAGAAGAGGTCCAAAAACAACTGCTCAAGTGCGCGCACAACGCAACCTGAGATAAAATCCAAACACGCTGAAATCGTGTGAGGAACGAGACACTCAAACCACGCTGAAATCGTGAGAAGAGGTCCAAAAACAACCGCTCAAGTGCGCGCACAACGCAACCTGAGATAAAATCCAAACACGCTGAAATCGCGTAAGGAACGGGACACTCAAACCACGCTGAAATCGTGAGAGGAGGTCCAAAAACAACCGCTCAAGTGCGCGCACAACGCAACCTGAGATAAAATCCAAACACGCTGAAATCGTGTGAGGAAAAGAACACTCTAACCACGTCGAAATCGTGAGAAGAGGTCCGAAACCGCTTGGGCTCGCGCTTCACGCATCCCGAGATACAAGAGAAATGTATGAGACTATACCACAATTGTAATGAAAGTGTGCGCTAGATGTAAAAAGTGAATGAGTGCGATAGATACACAAAATGAATGAGGAAAGATGGTGTGAACACCAGGCGCACCTGATGTTTTTTAACCGAGTGAATCAGCAACCTAACGCGTCTTACGCGAAAAAAAAAGGAAAGGGTGAACTTGAGATCCAAACGCGTTTCATGCGAGTGTAGGAAAATGAACACAAATCCTAACACGTTTCACGTGAAAGGTGTGAAGGTGGTGCAACCAACAGGCATACCTAACCGTATCTCATACGGAGAAGGAGAAGGTTTTAACCGGGGAGAATAACAATGGTGTAACCAACAGGCGTATCTCAACGTATTTCATACGGAGAGAGGGAAGGTTTTAACCAGGGGGAATAACAATGGTGTAACCAACAGGCGTATCTCAACGTATTTCATACGGAGAGAGGGAAGGTTTTAACCGGGGGGAGTAATAATGGTGTAACCAACAGGCGTATCTCAACGTATTTCATACGGAGAGAGGGAAGGTTTTAACCAGGGAGAAAAACAACGGTGTAACCAACAGACGTATCTCAACGTATTTCATACGGAGAGAGGGAAGGTTTTAACTAGGAAGAAAAACAATGGTGTAACCAACAGGCGTATCTCAACGTATTTCATACGGAGAGAGGGAAGGTTTTAATCGGGGGGAGTAACAATGGTGTAACCAACAGGCATATCTCAACGTATTTCATACGGAGAGAGGGAAGGTTTTAACCAAGGGGAATAACAATGGTGTAACCAACAGGCGTATCTCAATGTATTTCATACGGAGAGAGGGAAGGTTTTAACCAGGGGGAATAACAATGGTGTAACCAACAGGCGTATCTGAACGTATTTCATACGGAGAGAGGGAAGGTTTTAACCAGGGGGAATAACAATGGTGTAACCAACAGGCGTATCTCAACGTATTTCATACGGAGAGAGGGAAGGTTTTAACCAGGGGGAGTAACAATGGTGTAACCAACAGGCGTATCTCAACGTATTTCATACGGAGAGAGGGAAGGTTTTAACCAGGGAGAAAAACAATGGTGTAACCAACAGGCGTATCTTAACGTATTTCATACGGAGAGAGGGAAGGTTTTAACCAGGGGGAATAACAATGGTGTAACCAACAGGCGTATCTCAACGTATTTCATACGGAGAGAGGGAAGGTTTTAACCAGGGGTAGGGCTGCAAACGAGCCGAGCCGAGCCGAGCTTTGCTGGGCTCGAGCTCGGCTCGTTAAGTTATCGAGCTCGTTTATTGAGCTCGAGCTCGGCTCGATAAGGGACTGGGCTCGAGCTCGGCTCGGCTCGATAAATTTTTTTTAATATTATTTATATTATTTAATATATAAAAAATGCATTTATATTATTATTTATATATATATTTATATATTTTTAATATATAAATAATGTATTTATATATATTTATATATTATTTAATATATAAATAATATATTTATTATATAATTTAATTAAAGATAAACGAGCCGAGCCTACTGAGCCGAACACATGCGAGCTCGAGCTCGGCTCGTTAACGAAACGAGCCCAATAATCGAGCTCGAGCTCGGCTCGTTTACTAAACGAGCCGAGCCGAGCCCTTACCGAGCCGAGCCGAGCCTGTTCACGAACAGCTCGGTTCATTTGCAGCCCTAACCAGGGGGAATAACAATGGTATAACCAACAGGCGTATCTCAACGTATTTCATACGGAGAGAGGGAAGGTTTTAACCGAGGGGAGTAACAATGGTGTAACCAATAGGCGTATCTCAACATATTTCATACGGAGAGAGGGAAGGTTTTAACGAGAGGGAATAACAATGGTGTAACCAACAGGCGTATCTCAACGTATTTCATACGGAGAGAGGGAAGGTTTTAACCGAGGGGAGTAACAATGGTGTAACCAACAGGCGTATCTCAACGTATTTCATACGGAGAGAGGGAAGGTTTTAACCAGGGGGAGTAACAATGGTGTAACCAACAGGCGTATCTCAACGTATTTCATACGGAGAGAGGGAAGGTTTTAACCAGGTAAACGTGACATCCTAACACGTTTCACGTGAAAGGAGGAAAGGTGGATTTGAAATCCAAATGCGCCTCACAAGAGTGGAAGAATGGTAGAATGATTTCTCGCTGACAAAGGGTAATCTCTACATATAAAAGCCACGGATGTCACTTTTCTTTCTGATCATATTCACAACTTTCCCTCATTGCAAACAAAAGCCAAGATAACTCTGACGGGGAATGGTACTTAGGGAGAGCACTTCTGATCGCCATTCTGGCTTGAGACAGTGAAACAGTCAACACAGTATTCTGAACACGCAACTCATAGCACAGTATTCGGTTTATTCAGAACACAGCTCATTCTGAACAGACAGTCTAATCTGAAAAGGCAGGATGCAAAACGGAACTTGTAGAAGTTGAAACAAACCCGGATGCTCCAAATTTTCCCCCTCTTCTTTGGCTTTGCAGTCTGGAACCCATATAGCTTCAGATAGGTCCTGGTTTTACTATTCTCGCATGACTTGGGTTGAACCCTGTAGTTTTATGAAAGAACGAATCTTGTTTTGCACAAATCAGGAGAATGGCACAGCACTCTGAGCACAAAATGATTCGTTTTTGAAATTGAGAGATGAGTTTTTGACCGGGTATTGAGCCTACAACTGACCGCAGTCAAAACGACTCAAAAACGGAAAACAAAGGTAGAACAACCTAAACTTAACTCAACAAAGGAAAAACAAGGTAAAACAACTTAAACACATCTATTGACACTCAAACGACTCAAAACAAGAATTGAGACAAACAAAACACACAAACACAACACTCAGCTGTGTTACAGAGGCAAGAGACCTCTCGGTGCACGAGGAGCCAGTTTCTCCGGGTATTGTTTCCCATCCTTTCTCATTTGTGATTCTCACATCACTCGGCCCTCAGGCTCTGTTTTTTCTGAAAACGCCATTTTCTCACTTTTTCTCTCATCGCACATCTCTCTATTCTTTAATCTCTCATTTTTTTAATCCCTCCCCTGGGTGATTGATGGATAAGCATGAAGTTGCGGGCTCTTGCCCCTGGTATTCTACCAGATTCTCATTCTTTTTCACAACAGTGAGTTTCTCCCACAGAGGGGCTGCGCTACAATTGGGTGTGTAGCAAATCTGCAGCTGACATCGGTCGACGATGCTCTGTTGGGGAGTTTGGACGTGATCAGATCTATCCAGATGAGGGAGTGGAATATCTAGCTCCATTCCAGTTCGTGCTTCGCACTTGGCTTGATACCTCATTGCTTGGAGGATATGAGAGCTTTCTGCCCTTTTGCTGTTAGCTTCAGTTGTGCCCTCTTCTGGCAGGTAGAGTGTCCTTCTTGGCAAGTATGTTGACAATGGGGAAAGACAGGAGGCCTGACTCAACTATGCCTCTAGTTCATCGTTTTGACCATTTTTTAGTTTTCTACTAAAACAATTTTAACCAAAATGAGAGTTAGATTAACGCGCTTGTTCGATTTTCTGATTCAAAATCATGCAAGTTAGGTTATGAGCACTGAAAATTTTCCTTTTTTGGGTCTAGGAAAAAGGTCCAGTTTTTGGAAAAAATGGAATAGTTTTTGAGAGAAAATCAGTCAACCTCAGTAAAAATTCTCAAAAACTGTTTTTGCAATCGGCCACTGCTCAACGAGCATAGAACCCACTCTCAAGATGCACAACCTCAGATCCGAAGGAAAATTGCCCCTTGCTTGAAGAGAGCTGCATGGCAACGGAAAGTTACCCCTTGTTTGAACGGCACCGCGGCGCATTGAATGGCAACGGAAAGTTGCCCCTTGTTTGAATGGCACCGCAGCGCATTGTAGTCAGTCCTCAAAGTGACAAACACAACCAAATTCTCGGATACAGAGAAGGCGAAGATGATCAAAACCATTACATGGGCACAATCGAATTTAATGTGTTTTACGGCTGGACTTCAGAATGAAGTTGCCTACGTATCCCAAAGATGGGAATCAAGCCTTACGTAGTTCGGGGTTAAGGTACACTCGGGTATTAACCTCTCCTTTTTAGGCTCTAACTTTTGCCAAGGTGCCCGTCGCGGGTTTTCAACCTTGCGAGCTTTGTTCTTCTTTCTTTTTTTTTTTTTTTCTTTTCATTCCTTTTTCTTCTTCTTTTTTTTTTTTTGCATTTTTCTTTTTCTTTTCTTTTTGCATTTTTTGTATATTTTTTTTGTCTCGCTCTAACTTTTGCCTGGGTCGCCCTTCTGGGTTTTCGACCCAACGAGCATCTCAAAGGGTAAAAGTGTAGCTTGGTCCATGCCAAATAGTTGTAGGGTTTTGAAGTCATCCGTATCTAGGAGAGTGGCTGTTGATTTGCAAGAGGACTCATCTTCGGCTCTTCGAGCACATCTGACATCTTTGCCCCTAGTCCGAGTGGTGCTTCTGATCTAGCTTTGTAAGCTTCTTTTGACGATATCTGATCTTCTTGATCTGACTTCCCTGCCTCTAGTTCGAGGGCTGCTTCTAATCCGGCCACACAGGCCTTACATGGTGGTTGACCGTTGAACATTATGAATCTAAGTTCAAGGTTCGAAAGCAAGGGGTCGAGTCTCAAGGCTGAGAGTGATCCTAGGCTGCACAATCTCAAGAGCGATTCCACACAGGTCTTCGCAGGATCGCGCAAAAACATTTTTTGAAATTTTTTAAGAAAGTGACAAATCGCTAGCGCTGAAGACAGTACGGAACCAATCTAGATCAAGCCAGGATCCTTCTCAGCACTCACATTAACAAGCATGATTTTATTCATTAAAGGCCTAGCATGCCTCTCTTTCTCTCAATTGATAAATTTTTGAAAAACCTGAGGAATTCCTTCCTCTTCGTTTTCCCTACAGTGTTAGAAAAAGTTTTGAAAAACTTAGGTCAATTCAATAATTTCGGAGCACAAAAGAGCAGGTGGAATGCACTGTCATTTCATTCAAGCTTCTGGCGCAACTGGTGCAAGGCGGAAGCAAACACAAGGATGTGAAAATCACTGCTGTTCATTTCAGATCTGTTGGCATTACTGGCTCCAAGGTGTAGACGTCCCCGAACGCATCCCGGGGAAGGAGTGCGAGTCCCCCCCCGTTCTGGTTCGATGTTGGGTCACTACAGTTCAAGGACTCAAATGTCACGGTTCTTAATCTTGAACCAAAGAGTCCAAATCCGGCAAATCGTTTTGAAAACAGATTTTTTGAAAGAAGTGCCAAACATGGACTGCTTTGCCAGATACAGAGTCGCCACCTAAATATTTTTTAATGGGGAAATTTAGGAAACCCTGACTCGGTGCCAAAGGCCGCGTGTCCGTCATCACCAAAGTTGCCTCGGCTCGGGAACTTGGGTACGATTGGGGAAGGTCACTTCGTGAGCACCCCCGGTTATTAGCCTAGGTTACTATGTGATGCGCACAGCATACAAGTATAGACCGGGTCGTCTGTATTGGAACAAAACATTTCATGTTTGTTTGTTTGAAAATGGTTTGATGGTGCTACCCGCAGGTAGGCTAAGACGTGGATTTGCCACCCTCAGGTGGGCTTAGAAAACAGTGATTTTGCCACTATCTAGTGGGCTTAAAACAAACAGTCAATGCATTGTTCCAATCCAAATAACTCAACCTCCACCGACAGGCATTCAAGGCAGTTATATCACATAAGCAAATAGCCTCATGGCAAGCATGCTATTCATGGCAGTCACTCACACGCATGCAAGGATGCTAAAGCATAAAACTCACCGAGTACTCCAAGCCAAAACAGAAGCTCATTAGAAATCATGCATGATCCTAAATATGCTGAAATGCCTAATGCAACACATGCAAAAATGCTACTATAGCAGGATCGGCTATTCTAAACATGGCATATGGAATGCTACAACTAACACGTATTCAATTTGGAATTGAAATACAAATGCAGTTTGTATGATGCGCCGAGCCCGGTGCGTGCAAAACAGATGAATGATGCAAACATGCTGTCATACTGTATGCTAATTGAAATATGTCCTATATCTAACCATCATAAGCAGGTAAATAAAAGGGAAGAAAGACGTGGGGTTGGAAGACATACATCACACTCACCCACACTTATTACAATTATGCCATCGCGCAGAGGGTTCGAATAAATATACAGTCCGAATAAAAGAATATTACAGTCCAAAATAATACAGATTCCTAATTAATTAACAAATTAACTAAGAAAACTGTAAAACTGGCATGCAAGCCAGGGGCTGCCTTGATTCTGATGAATGATGCATGCCAGGCTGCTTTGGCGCTGAAATCCACTGGGATGCCCCAATTAGCCTCTGTTTGCAATGTTTCTCGAAATGCGTGCCAGACTCCGAAAAGTTGCTGATTCTTCATTTTGCTGCAACAGAGAGCAGGAAAGGAGCATAGCAATGTATTTCACAAATATATGCATGCCTCGATCCTCGTGCCACCAATCACGCATCTCGATGCATGATGGCCGAGGAGCCGAATTGCACAACTCAATATAGGATGAATGCATATGAATGCTACAATAAAACCTAACTCCATCACGGATAATCCGGAGTGTCGGTGACTGGGGAATTGAAACACATTCCGTTACTCGGAGTACGGAACGCACCTCGTTTCCCGTGCCCGGGCTAACTCCTATCCTGAACACGATGCAATATGCATGGCATGCATGAAATGCAGCTAATATACAATCCTGACATGCGCAATGCTATGAAAATGGAATGCCTCGAAATACGTGCACACGTGCACGCAAACCGAGTAAATGATCCTAAGGCATGAAATGGCATACGCAATGCAATTGGACTTACACTAACATGAGTGTACCTCAGCCACACTCACATAAGAGGCCGTGAGATGAAAATGAGATGCCTCGAAATGTGTGCACACGGGCACGCAAACCGAGGCAATGGCATACACGATGCAATGAGACTAAAATGGCATACGGAATGCAAAGATGGACTTACACTAACATGAGTGAGCCTCAGCCACACTCACATAAGAGGCCGTCGGATAAAAAATGAGATGTCTCGAAATGCGTGCACACGGGCACGCAAGCCGAGGCAATGGCATACAGAATGCAATGATGCTAAAATGACATAAAGAATGCAAAATGGACTTACACTAACATGAGTGAGCCTCAGCCACACTCACATAAGAGGCCGATGGATAAAAATGAAGTGCCTCGAAATGCGTGCACACGGGCACGCAAACCGAGGCAATGGCCCTAAGGCATGAAATGGCATGGAAGTGATATGCAAACATGCAAATGAATTTCAGCACTCACAAATGATGCAAAACAGTCCCGAAATGAGGCGAAAGTACACCCGATGCATGAAATGGCCCCGAAATGCGAAATTAGGCACCCGAAATGGCCTATAGCTATGCAATGCATGCACAATATGGACATGGAATGAAAATACAGTAGCAAGGCAGCCCCAAGAAAAGCATTTTTGCAGTAGAAAACAAGGCCAAACAGCAATCATAGATAGGGTAACAATGGTATGCAAAAATAGGGGCCAAGAGAGGGGTATTGAAGTAGATGGTAAATGCAAAGCCCAAACAGAAAAATTCCCTTCTACAACACTGAAGAGGGCCTAAAAATATGCACATTTACAGTAGATGACATCCCCCAAAACAGTATGAAAACATGCTAAGAATGCCATGCAAGATATAGGCCACAAGAGGGTATAACATGAAGTAGGCCAAAAATTCATCAAACCAACAAGGACCCTTAATGAAATATGTCAAGAAGATCAAAATATGACTCTTTCTAGACCTGATGATGGCCGAAAACAGAATCTAGATAGGCTTAACAAAGCATGCAAAAATGGGGGTCAAAGAGGGGTATAATGACAAGTATAACATGGAGACCCCCAACAAAGTTGATCCCTTCTACAATGTTGTAGAGGGACCAAAAATAAGCCTACTCACAGTTCATGACATGCTCCAAAACAGATCACATGTAGGCCAAACAAATCATGCAAATTTACGGTAAATGTGAGAGATTATGAAGCAAGTGCATGATAGAGAGGCCAAACAGGGTTGATCCCTTCTTCAATGTTGAAGAGGGGCTCAAAATATGCCTACTCACAGTTTACATTATGCTCGAAAACAGATCACTCATAGGCTAGAAATTTCATGCAAGATTATGGCATATAAGATGATATTGAAGCAAGTACCAAATGGAGGGCTCAAACAGGGTTGAGCCCTTAAACAAACATGAAGATAAGATCAAAAGAGTGCCCCTTTCAGTTAGGGTCAGAGCCCAAAACAGTGAGCAAATAGCCTAAGAAATTGGTGCAAGAAAGTGCTAAAAAAGAGGGGAAATGGATTCACCTTTGAAGACCAAAGCTTTTGGTGATTCTTGGACCAAGTTGCAACACCTTTAGGCTTTGAAAAGCTCCTCCTTGCTGCTAGAATGGAGTGGTGGTGGTGGTGCTTGATGATGATGAAGAAATGGAACCAAAACTTAGGGATTTTGAGAGAAAATGAGAGAGAAATAGAGAGAGATGGATCCAAAGGCCTTAGGGCAATTTTTGTAACCCTAAAACAAGAGTTGGAGGATGGTTATAAAGGCCAAGGAAGGGGAGGAAAGGTGAAGGGAAAATGACATCAAGTTTCCCTCCCAAAGGCTTTTCCCGGATCAGATATTTTTTGGAAAAAACAGCTGTATGGCTGTATGGCACAGATCCCAAGGAGCATGGCCGGCTGGGTATTTTTACTGCAGGTGGCCGGCCGGCCACCCCCTATGGCCGGCCGGCCAAGGGGCAAAATGGTCCAACAAAATTTCTGGCCGGCCACCAAAGAAAGGTGTCCTCCCATGTGTGTACAACAAGACCCTGTGGTTGGAAATTGGCAACTCTGAAACAGGAGAGACAACAAGCCACTTTTAGGAGAGGTTCTGTCACGCCCCAAACCCGCCCCGAAAGTTTGGTGACGAGACCGGCCAGTAATCCCCGATTACCACAGGCCTTTCTATACAAAACATAAATAAGCGGGGCTCGCGGAAGCGAAAAAGAAGAAACTAATAGTCCAAGAGCTGTGCATTATATGAATATACATTTACATGCTAAAATGAGTTAATTACCCACTAACTTTGCATTACATAACATAAACTTGATCAACACGTATCATATACAAAACATGGACACAAGTTACAGATACAAAACCAAAATAAGCTCGTACGGCCTCCTAGGCCTAGCCCCCAACTCGGAGGCACCAACTCGGGTAGGCTTTCAAAACGGCGACTCGGGCAACACTCGGGCAAGACTCCGCCTAGGCTTGACTCCCGGAATGCTCACCTATAAATACATATAAATAAACAATGAGCTAAAGCTCAGCAAGTAACATTAAAGTAAAAATAAATCCAACGTTTCATTCAACCATAAATCCATAAATATACATTCATCATACTCAATGAACAGTCAACATTTCGTAACCTTTTCATAACCTTTTCATAACATTATCATAACCTCTTCATAACCTTTTCATAACATTATCAGAACCTTTTCATACACATAGCCACCCGTTCATAGACCGTCGGTGGTAACATAACCTTTTCATACACATAGCCACCCGTTCATAGACCGTCGGTGGTAAAGCATAACCTTTTCATAATCAAACAGTCAACAACTAGAGTAACCGGTCCGTACACCGAGTAAACGCCTTTTCATAACGTCGAATTAACGACTAGTTTAACCGGTCCG
>CM069908.1:15842057-15977956 GCA_036172215.1 Camellia granthamiana | reverse complement strand
AATATCGTGCCTGCGTAAGAAAGAAACTCAACAAGTATAATAAAGTAAGGATGCATGTTCTATGCGCAATTACGATAATGTTAAGGCATGTTCTATGCAAATGTATCAAATGCATGTTCTATGCAAGATTAACAGCATGTTCTATGCTAAGTACCAAATGCATGTTCTATGCACGATTAACAACATGTTCTATGCAACAAATGAGAGGTGCATATTCTATGCAAGACCATATGTGTTTATCAAAACAAATTGAATAGTGACTTCCGATTTACCTCTCGGAAGAGTTACAACATGTTTTCAAAGGATACATCTCGTTCACGTTGACTAGCGATGAACATCATGCACTGAAGGCACAGTTTGGAGCTTCCGCAAAGACAATCTGAACTCAAAAGTCAACTTTTCTTGCACTTCTTGAGAAATAAAGACACAAAACAGCATCAAGACTCAATGTAAAAGCACTGGAAGCTTGTCGGCCACCTGTCGGCCACCCCTGAGCATTGTTGGCCACCAGTGGTGGCCGGTCGGCCACTGATGGCAGATCGGGGCCAAATTGGTATTTTCACCATGAGTCTTTAAATATACTCACCCATACTTCATTTCTTCACTCCACCAAAGCCAAAAATCCTCCCTCTCTCTCTAGACATTTTCTCTCTCTAGATCTGAGCTTTATATGCATTTTCCAATGCCTCATGCACATTTTCTTCGCTAAACCCTCTTAGTTTACTTCGTTTTGAATCGATTGAAATTTGATTTCGGTGCTTTTTCTTGGAGTTTCACCACTTAAGGCTTGTTTCCTTCGACTTCTTCTTGGGTTTGGTGCCCTTTTGCGGGCCTTGACTTTTTCTTCCATTTTCTCTCTTAGGGTTAACTTGTGGCATTTTCCACCTATTTTCCTCATTTTCCTTCACTTTTCGCGGACTTTCTATCTTCTTTCTACATGGCGGATGATCCACCCCACAACGGAGCTTCTCCGGAGATCCCACCCTAGTTGTCTCCAGAGATGGAGGCGAAGCCCGAGCCGGTGCTACTACCACCCAGGGTTCAACCTTTTGATCCGACGACATATCATCATCAGACGCATGTGCTACCAACCCAGAGTATCCAGGGTTTCAGAGGGTTCGCATGAGGTGCACCAGAGGACCTCTTGCTACGAAAGCCGAACTCCCATTTATTTTACGGCGCCACCGAGGTATGCACTGTATTCTCATGTTTTCCTCAATATACATTGCACTTCTTGCTTTAACTGTGCTCCTTGCTTCAACTGTATTGTTTACACTGCATTTTTTGCCCAAATCACACTCTTGCACTGTATTTCTTACATTGCCTTTTCATCTGCTTGTTTTCAGATCACTGTATATCACTGTTCTGATCACATGAGGATTCTCGCTCTATCAGAGGCTATAGAGCCTTGTCTGTGAGGGACTGGTACATGGAGCTTCCTGCTAGTGTCCTCCACATCATCGATGAGGCCGGCTTTGGCCTATTCTGCACGGGGTTGTCGCGCTTCATCGCGAGTCGGCCCTTACTTGGAGCATTGGTAGAGAGGTGGTAGGATACCACCAACTCCTTCCACTTCTCTACTGCGAGGGAAATGACGATGACTCCCTATGACTTCTCCATGCTCACCGGCATAGGAGTAGGGGCTCGTTCGATTCCTTATGATACAGACATGGGCGAGTGGGAGGCCGCCTAAATCTATCTGTTAGAGGCACGCCCACCTCATTTTCGACCGGGGATAGTGCGATATAGTTAGTTCACGGAGCAGTTCCAGGGGACCGAGCCAGAGACCCTAGAGGAGATTGAGCACTACGCTCAAGGTTTTCTGATGTCTCTCTTCGGCACCACCCTGTTTGCGAACAGGGGGAACACTGTAGGATTGTATCTTCTGAGTGCCTTGGTAGATTTATCCCAGGTCAGACTCTACGATTGGGGCGGCCCTGGCCTAGCTACATTGTACGGCTATATAAGCTCGACATCCCGCGGGAGTGGAGACAGAGTCGGAGGCTACTGGCGAGCCTGGGAGGTACACTTTACATTTCTGTTTTACATTTTCTGCTTTCTGCTTCAATGCTTTCTGTTTTGCACTTTCTGTATATTGCATATTGCATTGTTTACACCCATATACTGCGCTTTCTGCACCGTAGACTTTGTATCCTCTGTATCTATATTCTCTGTACACTGTACACACCTGCTGCACATATTCTGTTTTTTGCATCTACGCTTGTACTTTCCGTACACTACACATTGTATACTCACTATTGCGCCTTCCCTTATAGCTTTGGGTGTATGTATATTTTTTGACTTTCGCGCCAGAGCCGGAGGTGGAGATGCCTTCCGTTGTGTCGTACTCTCATCAGTACGACGGCAGGTGCTTGTGGAGGACCAATGAGACCTTCCCGTTCTTCTGTCGGTACTTCAACACTGTGACCGCGGCAGAGGTAGCTTAAAATTCACAGTTATTTTCATTCTACTTGGGCTCTGACTCATGCTTCAATATCTGATGACCATTAACAATCTGTGCATTCTCTATTTATAGATCACTTGGCAGCCCTGGGTGACGATGCCAGCCGAAATTAGGGACTAGTTCGCTGGATCTTGGGGAGCCTCCCGTTATCGGCTTTTGTTTGAGGGCCCGGTTTGTCAAGCCTGGTTTCTAGGCAAGCAGTTTTTACGCCAGACCATGGGCTTGCCTAAGCCGATAGTTCACATGGTGCCTCCGCCATCTATGAGAGGCACGGAGAGACATACCTTCTAGGAGATGATTCAGTTTACAGAGGGCTTGGAGGCAAACCACTTCCTCAAAGAGGAGGACTATTCAACATTCATCAGGACACACCTCATGCCTTTTTTGACCGATATTCGTGGAAATGAGGGGGCATGGGCTCCAGCTGTGAGAGAGAGAGCTAGAGTGCCAGGGCGGCTAGGGCGACCAAAGCGCATGGCAGAGGGGCTACCCAAGCAGGACAGAGGACCGGCTGGCTGGAGCCACTCATATGTTGAAGGTATACTAGGGAGGCATACCAGATTCCGATTGAGCCTGCCGCAGCGGAGCATAGATATGTCAAAGCTCATGATGCACCCCCGGTATGTACCACATTTTTAGTTTTCCCATCTCTTTCTGATATTTGTTCATTTTGGACACTAATCATTCCCAATGCGTTTGTAGGTACCCCCAGGATACACCGAGGATCTATTGGAGTTACTAGCTTCATTTGAGGGTCTGATATTAAGGAGGGAGGCATTGCTCGGCTTCCAAGACATTCAGGTCATTTCTTTAGTTTTCTTACATTCCAGTCATCAAATTTCCACTGACACATTGAAATTGACATTTTAACTGAAAACTTTCCCACAATACACTGATACACTGCATCTGAAACACTGCACTTTCATACTGTATTCATACACTGTACGTGACTTTTGCATATACTCATTCTGCACACCATACTTGCATTTGATACGTATATTGTGGCTGACATATGACAACTGTCTTTTCAGGTCCCACCCACACCGACAGCACTGGGGGCAGCTGTAGCACCTGCACCAGCGATGCCTCATCCGGCAGTAGGGAAGAGAGAGAGACAAGTTTCGGCACGCAGCCAAGGCAGAGCCAGAGGCACTCGAGATGAGAGTGGCCCTTTAGAGCCCATTCTGAGCGATGACGATGTTGAGACAAGTGGCTCCGAGGAGGTAGTGAGTCCACAGTCTGAGTCTTCTGAGAGTGGAAACGACGGCGATTTTGGTTCTGAGAGTGGGGGTGCTTATGCCAAGGCAGGTTCAGAGACAGAGAGTGGAGATGGCGCTAGCTCAAACTTTGGTTCAGATTCAGACAACGGTGCCGACGGAGACAGTGCCCCAGAGTCCCTTCATCCGAGGAAGAGGACGAAAAGGGCATTATGAGCCTAAGGCGACCGGCGCTGATTTTCTTGTAGTTTTTTGCTTTGCTTCTTTTTGTTAGTAACGTTAGCATATGTATAGCTTCAGACAAGTTTTATTTGCTTCAAAAACTTGTACTACAGTTTTGTAAAGGAAACCATGATCAGAATGAAAACCCATTTTCATATTTTGAAAAAGTGTTGTATTTTGTATCATGAGCACCGCATCGTATGAAAACGAGATTGAATTTGATAATGACATTTGAAAATAGTATGGACATAACAATCCTAATCAGGTAATGAACCAACCAACACTAACAAACAAAGTAATATAACTCGATAATCAAAATAACGATAATTCGATAAACAAAACAAAACAAAACGATAAATAACAAAACAACTCGGTAAACAAAACAAAACAACTCAAATATAACTCAGCAAACTTGCTAAAACTAAAAGGACTCTAAACAAGACCTTGAAATGCATAACGAACAGGACAAAACACATACTTTCAGCATTCTCAGCACACAGGTGGACAACAGGTCAGAAAAGAAGGTTGTCGGCCACCAGAGGTGGCCGGTCGGCTAACAAAGTGGTCTGTTGACCATCATTAGTGGCCAGTCGACCATCAGTGTAAAGAACCTCCAGATTGTTGCCACCTGGCTTCCACTCACTGCCTTATCTCCTACAAAAGGTTGAGCTTCGTAGTTTCTTTATTTCAACTGCAAATTCTTCACAAAATGGAGCCATTCTTTTGCCAAAAAACTCTCAAATTGGATTGCAACTTTAGATGGCTCGGAAAAGTTAAAGTTTTGGGGTTTCGGCATAAATGCACTATTCCTGCTAAGTTGTTCTCCGCTTTGTTTTTCGTTCTTACATGCCGTGGCTAGATGTTGGAACCTAATTACACATGTTTTTAGCTTCAGGGGACAAGAGCTATGCCCGACAATCGAAGAATTTCAAGTGCTAATGGAGTCCTGGCACAATGAGAAAATCTTGCCTCAGCCCCGTTTTGGTCATATCCAAGCTTTAGGACGAATGTGCGGCTGACTCTACACGAGGCCCGTTCTTTGGTTCATAATGGAGAGCTGGACATTCCCAGTTTGATCCATCAATTTTCTGATGCCGGCGACTGCGGCGACCTTCTTCAACGGGGTTTTCGACAACATGCCCTTTGTTTGTGCATGCTAGCACATTTCCTCTTTGCCCCTAGTTTCAGCGGGTCTAGCATTTGACTAATTGAAGTGGCGCAAGGCCTGAAAGAGGGCAAGAGTTGCATAGGCTTGGCGTTGGCTGAGACTTTGAGGGGCTTAGACGCCTTTCATCAGTGAGAGACAAATAAATTCGCAAGAAGTTCATTACTTCTTCAGGTAATGTTTCCCACCCTTTCTAATATGTGTTTCTCACATCTCTTGGCACTCATGCTCTGTTTTTCTCTCAAAGTCCTTTTCTCACTTTTTCTCTCAACGTACAGCTCTCTATTCTTTAGTCTGTCTTTTCTTTCATCCCTCCCTAGATATGGCTTATGGACAAGCTGAAAGTAGTGGACTTTTGCCCTGCATACTCAGCCCGAGCATACTTCTTCCGCCAATAGCTGGTTGATTTTCTGAATGAAGGATGGTGGTGCCACTGGATGTGCAACAGGTCTGCTGCTGACATTGCTTGGCGTTGCCCCTAGCTTAATCTGATCGAAATGAGCTACAGCATGGCTCGGCAACCTGGCATTGAGCTGATTGGCCTGACACACTGTGTATTCTACTTTTCGTTCCAGTTCAGGCGTCAATTTGAACATGATTAGGTTTGCCCAGAGGAGGGGGTAGAATACCCGGTTTCATTCCCCGTCCGAGGCTCACGTTTGGCTAGGTACCTCACTGCTTGGAGGACAAGAGAACTTCTGGCTCCTGCCCCTAGTTTCAACTGCGCACTTTCTGGCGAGTGCCTGACTTGGCTTGAAAATGAGGCACAATCCGGGCCCAATTTAGCATCGGAAGCTTCCACAAGCGCAGGAAGGGGACGCAGAAACACCTGACTTATCTATGCCCCTAATTTATTGCTTTGATCTTTACTTTCCAAGTTTTACGCATGTAATAAAAAAAACTTTGATTTGTATCAAGAGTTAGAGAACTTTGTATTGAAATCAATGAAATTGAAGTTGTGAGTACTGAAAATTTTTCTTTCAGTCCAAAAATGATCTAAGTTGTAAAAGGATTAATTTGAACAAAATCAACTTTTATCAAAACTTTTCAAAACCATTTTCGATAAGCATCACAACTTGACACGTACAGAATCTATCTCGAAATGTACAACCCCGAATTCGAAGATAGAAAATTGCCCCTTATCTAAATGGCACTGCTTAGTACCATAACTAGCTCTTCTCAGAAAGGATCACAACCGAACATCCAGAAAAAGGATAGACAAAGATGGCCTGATCAACACAGGGACAGAATAGTTGAGTTGGAGGTATTTACGGCCGAACTTTAGGATAAAGTTACCTACATATCCCGAAGATGAGAATCAGGCCTTACGTAGTTTGGATCGGGTTCACTCGAGTATTAACGCTCTCCTTTTGCGCTCTAACTTTTGCTAAGGCTGCCCTTTAGGGTTTTCAACCTTGCGAGCTCAGTTTTTCTTTATTTCCAAATTTTTTGTGATCTAATTTTTGCCTAAGTCGCCCTTCCGGGTTTTCGGCCGAGCGAGCCTCTTAGGGGTAACATTTCTTCAACTTGTCCATGTTGATTGGTTGGGAAAATTTAGGCCATCCAACTCCATAAGAATAACAGCTCCACCCAACCAAATAGTTTTGATGATGTAAGGACCAATTCAATTGGGTCTGAACTTACACCTAGGGTCATGGATGGGAGCTCGGTTGTCTTTTAGCACCAAATCCCCTTCTTTGAGATTCCGGGACTTAACCTTCTTGTTAAAAGCCCTGGCAATCCTGCGTTGATAACCATGAACATGGTACAGTGTTTTTAGCATTCTCTCATCAAACAGCATCAGTTCTTCGAACCTGCTCTGTTGCCAATCCGCCTCTGCTATTTGACACTCAGCCATAACTCGCAGCGACGGAACTTCTATTTCAATTGGCAGAACAACTTCCATCCCATAAGCTATAGAGTAAGGAGTAGCCCCAGTAGACATCCGAATTGAAGTCTCAACTATTTTTTGCAAAATATGCTTGATGTTCTTGTTGGTGGCCTCAACAGCTCCATTAGTTTATAGCCGATATGTGGATGAATTATGAAAAGCCACGTTGTATTTCTCCAACAAGTCAATTACTTCTTTTTTGAAATGGGAGCCATTATCTGAAATGATCTCATTTGGGACTCCATAACGGCAAATGATGTTATTTTGGATGAACTTAGCCACATACGTTACCTTCAACACTGCATAAGACTGAGCTTCCACCCACTTTGTGAAGTAATCAATCACCACCAGAATGTATTCATGCCCATTTGACCCTTTCAGTGTGACTGCGCCGATGACATCAATTCCCCAGACTGAGAAAGGCCATGGTGAAGTCATGTTGTACAGTTTCGACGGTGGGATGTTCATGCGATTAGTATGAATTTGGAATTTGTGGCATCGACGAATAAAACTGATACAATCCTCCTTCATAGTAGACCAGTAGTAACCTTGCCTAAGAATCTTCCGGGCCAACATTACCCCGCTCCGCACTCTTCTTCATGGATGGCCTCCATTAGGTGCCTTGATTCCTCTACGTCAACACATAACTTGTGCATTCCCAGATGACCACTTTTATACAATTTACCTTCGCAGATGATAAACTGAACGGCCATTCGCCGTATTGCCCTTTTATCTTTGGCATTCACCCATGGTGGATAAACCTCATTTTCTAAGAAGTTCCAGATATCATAACACCAAGGGTTTTGATCTTGTACTTCATTTATTGCGGCGATTGACTTGTAGGCCGGCGTATATCTCTGTTCAATAATGATCGGACGCATTCGAACTCCAAAAGGGATGTCTATCATAGAAGATAAAGTTGATAAGGCGTCAGCGAACTTGTTGTTCTCTCTTAGTAGATGCGTAAAGGTCAGCTTTTCAAACCTAGGAATCAGAACATCGGTCAGGTGATAGATCTTCATCTTTTCTTTTTTGACCTTTCAGTATCTTTTTGCTTGAGACACAACCAGGTTCGAGTCCCCAATGACGTCTAATCTTTTTGCCCCTAGTTCCAAGGTGGCTTCCAAACCAGCGATACACGCCTTGTATTCTGCTTCGTTATTGGATACTTTGAATCGGAGTTTGAAGGCTAAGGGTATATGGGAATTTTCGGGTGCTATCAGTAACACCCCTATCCCATAACCGTACTGGTTAGACGCTCCGTCAAAGTATATTGTCCAAAACTCTTTTTCGACTTGCAGAATAGCTTCATCTGGGAATAGGTATTCTATCGCTTCATCCCCTTTTACTGGGTGATCTGCCAAGAACTCTGCTACCGCTCTCCTTTTAACAGTCTTGCGAGTAACATACTTCAAATCAAATTTGGAGAGAAGAAGCAACCAACGGGCTAGCCTACTCGTAAGTACTGGTTTCTCGAAGAGATATTTGATGGGATCTAATCTTGAAACCAGAATTACGGAGTGAGCTAACAGGTAGTGCCTCAACTTCCTGGTAGCCTATACCAAGGCTAGGCAAGCTTTCTCCAGTGGGGCGTAGCAAGTCTCATAATCTAGTATTTTCTTGCTCAAGTAATAGATGGTTTTCTCCACCTTATCCTCAGATTCTTGAGCGAGCATGCATCCCATCGTTGTATCCGTTACTGACAGATACAAGATCAAGGGCTTCCCTGGCTCTGGTGGCGAGCACACAGGTGGATTCTGGAGGTACTGCTTGATCTGCTCAAAAGCGAATTGACATCGGTCGTCCCATCGGAATTTCTTTCTTTTCTTCAAGAGACCAAATAGTGATTTACAAGTCAAGGTTAATTTAGAAATAAGCCGTCTTATGAATTGCACTTTACCTAGAAAGCCTCGCACCTCCTTTCCAGTCTTTGGTGGTGGCATTTTTAGGATGGCCTTAATTTTGGAAGGATCTACCTCGATGCCCCTCTGTGTGATCAAGAAATTCAGCATTTTCCCTGCTATTACACCGAAAATGCATTTCTGCGGATTCAACCTCAACCGGTATTCTCTGATCCTTTGAAAGAATTTCTTCAAGGCGGTGTAGTGGCCCTCTCTTTCCTTAGACTTGACAATCATGTCGTCTACGTACACCTCGACCTCTTTATGGATCATATCATGTAGAATCATGGTTGCAGCCCGTTGATAGGTAGCCCCAGCATTCTTTAACCCAACCGGCATCACCCTATAGCAGTAGGTTCCCCATGACGTAGTGAAAGCAGTTTTCTCCCTGTCCTTGGGTGCCATCAGAATTTGGTTATACTTGGAAAATCCATCCATGAAGGAGAGCAACGCATAGCTTGTGGTGAAGTCCACCAATTCATCGATATGCGGTAGAGAAAAGTCGTCCTTCGGACTAGCTCTGTTCAGATCCCTAAAATCCACACACACCCAAATTCTGTCGTCTTTCTTTGGCACTGGAACAATGTTGGCCAACCAAGTTGGATACTCAAATAATAGCAAGAATCCTGCGTCTATCTGCTTGGTGACCTCCTCCTTAATCTTCAAAGCCCAATCCGGGCATATTCTCCGCAGCTTCTGTTTGATGGGTCGGGCCTCGAGGTCAAGAGGGATCCAATACTGTACAATCTCAAAATTGATTCTAGGCATGTCTTCGTAGAACCACGCGAAAACATCTTTGAAATCTTTTAATAAAGCGACTAAGTGCTCATGCTCCTCCGAAGACAACATGGACCTGATCTGGACCAGACGTGGATCCTTCTCACTACCCACATTAATTGGAATGATTTCATCAACAAGGGATTTTACAAACCTCTCATCCTCTCAATTAAACAAATGTTTCAAAACTAGAGGAATTCCTTCCTCATCGTTTTCATCAAAATTTTGAAAAATCATGATCAATGCAATAAACAAGAGGCACAGAGAAACACTCAGAATCTGCGGTGGTATTCACATTCAAAAGGTCCAGCTCATCCAATTCCTTGATTACAACCGACTCAAAAGAAAAGGAAAAAGACGACCTGGACAAAACCTTGGTATCCGGGTTATCAACTCCAGGAATGCTGGACCTAGACTCAGAAGAATCGGAATCTGATTCTGACTCCACAGACTCTGTGGAATCAGATTCTGGTTCACTACCCGACTCAGAACTGCTAGACAGGTAGCCCTCCTCCAGCTGCCAAGTGGGGGATGGAGTGTCAAATGCATCCAAGATACCGCTAGAAGGGTTCGCACCCGGTTGGTCTCCAATCATGGAAACGGACAGGTTACCTCCAAGCTCTCTGAGTTGATCTGAGGATCCGAAAGGAGACATGCCAATGCTGCTCCTATTTCATGTTCATTGATGTTGAAATCACTTTCTGTGCTCTTTGCAGCTTCAACGGTCGGTTCAACCATTTCTTCTGTATCACTATCTTGCAGCTGTAAGTCAAAGAAAATCTCAAAGCTGGGAACCCGCTGCCTCTCAGAGTTGAACCAAGGTTCGGGGAAACCACATAATGGGAAGTCTTCACCCTCCCGAACAAAATAGCCATTCAGGGTTCCCCGAATTGGTCAGTGTACAAGCTCGTACCACTTCCTGGTCTACTTAGCTTTGGCTCTTCCGGCCATCTCATTTCCCTTTCCTCACCCAATCCTCTTTGGTGGGTTTATAGCCCAGACCAAAGGCATGTGGGTTATGTGGCACATCGGCCAATGCAATGACGCCTTTCCGACCGCTTCTCCCTAGCCCCATTCCTAGCATGTATTGGAGTTTGTTCATGAAGTACATAGATTGGGTGCTAATATACAAGACCTCATCAATAGCCAAGATATTCTGCATTACTCGGGCCTCAGCCAAGGTAAACCCCGAAAGGAAGACATCCTCTTCGCCATGCACAATCTCCAGTACAGGTGTAGTGACCTTTGACAGATGATGTATAGATGAATTCCCAAAGACTATAGTTAACCCTTTCCCATAGGGGTACTTCAGCATCTGGTGGAGGGTAGAAGAGACAGCTCTTACTTGGTGTAGCCAAGGTCGCCCAAGTAGTAAGTTGAAAGTGGCCTGGACATCCAGGATATGGAACTCGATGTCCTGTTGAGCTGGGCCAACGTGTACTCTAATCTGCACTATCCCCATCACTTCTCTGCTTGTATTGTCATATGCCCGGATCACCTATGTTGTAGGTATAAAGTCGGCCGGTTTCAGGCCAATAGCATAAACTGTGCGACAAGGACAGACGTTGGTTGTTGACCCGGTGTCAACTAATACCACTGGTATCCAATTTTCTTGGCACTCTACGGATATGTATAGAGGCTTGTTGTGTGCAGAGCCTTCCGATGGCAATTCCTTGTTTGAAAAGGTCAAAGTTGGCGCAGTGCCTCCCAGGAAGACCAGTCCCACCAGTTGTTCTGGGGTGGTGTCGATGGATAACTTGGCTTTATTCCATTGCCGTTAGCACAGCCTGCCTGTGCACTCGCAAAGCCAGAAGCTGCCCCCAGATAGATATATCAGCTTGAATCTTTTTCAACTGTTTCAGCACAGCTTTTCTTCTAACTACTTTTCCTTCTATTTCTCAACTTCTTTATCTTTCCTAGATGCCTCGGGTTGGTCCAAATGCGGGGCTTTAAAATATCGGCCACTTCTTGTCATGTGGTCGACTTCTTCCACATACCGAGTATTGTCAGGAAGGCCTTCACCCCAATCCTCGTCAGTGTGGGCAAGATGAAGATCATCATCTTTCCACCACATACCTCCGGCAACCGACAAGCAATTGTCCGGTTCCGGTCTAAGTGTTCTCTCAGCAGAAACATTCCCTGCGGGCGTTGAGCTATTCCAGCTTTCTGATCACTCTCACTCATTTCTTGCCCAAACCACTCCAGCGCGGCTTCTTGTTCTGTATGTATAGTGCTAACAATGCCCAGTTCCTGAGCTAATTGTTCTTCACCGGTGCTTTTCGGTAGTTTACCCCTTCCTATCGGCCGTTCCGGCCATTGTTGCGATTGCTACTTTCTGTTCTTCAAGCTTTGATTCAGTTTCCTCATCTATATTGGGTTCATTACTTAGCCACCCAGCGTTGTCTATTGACCCATTCAGATCAAACCAATCAATGTGCACATCCTTTGATCTTGCTCATCAAAGAACTACAAATTATCTATATCCTCCTCCAGGTCGGCTAGATCATCTAATCCCTAACTTGGTCCATCTTCTCGGATTACACTAACCTCCATCCCAATTGGCAACACCACTTCCGGGCTTAGCTTGATTGATTGGCACGATATAGCAACTCGGGTCGTACACTTCTTTAGATAAGTCCTCAGAGCCCTCGGGCAACGGACTGACATTCTCCACCAAGGCCGACCTCCTTCATCTTCCACTGTCACCCACCACTGGTTCAGGTTGGAGTGAAGACATGATCATCATGCACAAGTCTGTGCTCTCAGGGATGAACAACGCCGGCTTAGGTAGGTGGAAAGGGGGGTGATGTATATACTGGGGTCATAAGGGACAACCAGTGTGTGGATGAGGTTTATATGCTGGGGTGGGGGAACTTGGTTATGTGGTGGGAGAGGATTTGTAGTGACGTTGGGTTCTTCGGGAGGTGCTATCACCTTATTGTTAATGAGATCTTGAATCTCATGACGCAGTCTGAAGCACTGATTAGTATCATGACCATGCTATTAGTGAAAAGCACAGTATTTGGCCGAGTTGTGTTTCGGAGGGAGAGGATCGGGTAGTGGGCATTGTTCTAACGGCTTAAGATGCCCTTTTTTTATTAGGACCCCTAAGGCTTGAACAAAGTCATGTAAAAGCGGGGTGAAGACCCTTTGGTTTCAGGCTTGATGGCTCCAGGTTTGTGAGGTTGTATTGGAGGTATTGGCGAACGGGTTGGCAGTTTTGGGTGTGGTGGTGACCATGCTCACATCCGAAGGCCGTGCAGAGGTGCACCAGTCCAAGCTGTATTGGAGCTGCGTGTAAAGGGCCTTTTAGGCTGTTCTTCTTATGGTCTATTAGCCCTTGCTTCATCGCATCCTCAATTTGAACCCCTACTTCATGGAGCTCAGCAAATGTAAACAAAGGTAAGATTATCATCTTCTGTAATAATCTCCTCTGTAAGTTACGGACCACCATTATGATTTGGTCCTTTGCAGACAGCCAGATAGTCATCATAGAGTGCCTTAGCCCTCCACTGAGTCACAAAGTCCGAGAAGCCCTCCTTCGGCTCCTGATGGGTCGCTTCAAGATCCGAGTAGTGACCTCAATCTGGGTATTATAGGAGTACTATGCGATGAAGGCCTCAACCATTTCCTCTCAGTTTCTCTTCACAGACTCTTCCAACTTTGCGTACCAGATGGCTGCTATACCCGACAGGGTCCAGCCAAAAAGCAACAATTTCTGCAATCTAATGAGACCCATTGGTTGTAGGATATCATAGAATAACTGTAGATGGACCATAAGATCCCTAGAGCCGTCGAACCGGTCTATATGTGGCATCTTGAATCTGTCCGGCAAAGTCACTGTCGAATCAGTGTATCCATCTTCACTATCAGGGATTGAATTCATGCCCTACGCCTGTTCAAGATCTTTTCAAACTTATTGACCTTCAATGCAGTGGGGCCAACCTCAAATTCAAACGGCGCCTCCATTTGGTAAACTGGTGCCTTGAGGTTTGAGGTGGGATTGGATCTGCCGAAATGCCCATATTCTCTTGGACATTGATTGTGACCCCGGGTATCAGAATTCCCACTGGGGATGCATGGGATACAGAGGCTACTGTCGATTGGGGTTGCTGTTGCTGTAGCCTTTCTATCACTTCTGCTTGGCGGGCTACAACCTCGGCTTGGCGGGCTGTGGTCTCAGCTTAGCAGGCAGCATCTAGCTGCATAGTCTCAATAGTCTGCTGGAGCTGACGAAGCATATCTTCCATGCTGATTGGGGGATGTTGAGCTATCAAAGCCGGCAAATACACTCTTTCTGGAGTAGAAGTAGAAGACTGGGCCTGACTGGGTACAAGCGAAGCGAAAGCTGACTGCTGGATCAGTGAATTCTGCCTGATCCTCCTCCGTCTGGTAACCGGTAGGAGTGAAACAAACACTAGTTGTCCCCTGACTAGATCCCAGATCTGCAAATCCTTCTTACTCGGGTCCAAAGTGCTTGGGGGGTAATAGAATCATCTGAAGCAATAGTGAAAAAACTACCTTGCAAAAAGAAATAAAGCAAAAGAAAGCAAAAAATCAGAAACCACACAACACCTCAGCTCAGATTCTAATCAATACACTGATGTAATCAAAGTTGTAGAACCATGCTCAAAACTAAATTCTGCCTCCCAAAAACTGATACCCAGACTTGCAACTGATACATACATTCCTGCAGAGTTTTACTCTAAAAGCACATATCAAGCAAGTAAGAGCCAAAACACCCTATGATGGGGTAGGGTTACCCTGTCCTAGTTTCGTTAGGGAGCTAGGGCTTTCACTATTCAAACAAAGTGTTTCACATAATCCTGTATTCGGGTAAGTAACCTGTCCTAGTTTGGAATAGTCTCTATGGTTTCTGATATGCAACTAGGTCGATTGGTCAAAAAAGGTACCTCAGCAAGACTACTTAATATACCTCTCGCACCTAACACTGAGAAGTGAAAGGAGGATCAAACGGTACAACGGTAGTCTGGATCCAAGGGTTGTGTTCCCATCGTGGCAGAGCCCGTAACCAGTCAGCCTTTTGGCAAGCTTTTCCAAGCGAGCCTCCGGCAAACCATTCAAGAATAGTAGATGGCAAACACTATGACTTAGGCACACCAATGCAAATGCAAATGCAAATGCAAAGAAACACGTAAGTGTAGAGAAAAATAACATATCATGAGTTTGAGTCAAGTTCTCTAAATCCCCAACAGAGTCGCCAGAAACTGTGGCTCGCCTTTTTTGTGCCCCCTTTTAGAAGGTTTGAAAGAAAAGGCCTCACAGTTCGGACTCCTGCTTTCCGAATCTAATCTCACAAGTGCAATATTGAAGTTGATAATCACCAAAGAGTCCAAATTCGCCAAATCTTTTTGGAAAATTGATTTTAAATCAAATAATGCCAAAATTGGACTACTTTGCCAGATACAGAGTCGCTACCTAAATATTTTTGTTTTGAGAAAATTTAGGAAACCCTGACTCGTGGTGAAGGCCACGTGTCCGTTATCACCAAAGTTGCCTCGGCTCGGGAACTTAGGTACGAGAGGGGAAGGTCATGAATTGAGCACCCCCGCTCGCCCGATTAAAGATCGGCCTCTACTAATCATGATGTGATTTTTTATAAACATTATGTGCTCTTGTTCCGATTATTAAAATAACTTTACTACGTGATGCGCACAATCAAGTATAGACAAGTTTGCTCAATTTGGAACAATTCAACTCATGTTTGTTTGTGAAATAGTTTGAATTTGCCACCTCAAGTGGGCTTAAAGTGTGCGGATTGCCACCAAACATAGTGGGCTTAAACATGATTTGCCACTCAACAAAGTGGGCTTAAAACATACATTTGGTGAATCGTTTCAATTCAAACAACAAGTCTTCATCCACAGGCATTCATGCAGTTTAGCATTTAAGCACATAGTCATGGCAAGCATGCTAAATATGGCAACATTCACACTCATGCAAGTATGCTAAAGCGTAAAAAACTCACCTAGTACTAAGCTAAAAGAAACAAAGTTAGAAAAATGCATGATTCCTAACTATACAAGATGCCTAATGCAACACATGCAATATGCAATTAATGGGCTCGGCTACTAATATGGCATATGGGATCAATTTGATAACGTGCAGTTAAACACGTATTCAAATAAGATATTGAAATGCAATGCAGTTTGAATTGATGCGCCGAGCCTCGATGCATGCAATACAAATAAATGGATGCAAGCATAAGTTATGCTAATTTGAAATATGTCCCTAATCTAACCATAAAAAATGATTAAATAAAAGGGAGAAAGATGTGGAGTTGGAAAACATACATACACACACGCACGTACACTTATTACAACATTACGCCCTCGCGAATGAGGGTCCGAATGAATAAGCTAATTAGCTAGCTAAGCTAATTAAGCTAACTAATTATTACAAAACTCGAGTTAATTAACTATTCTAGTTAACTAATTACAAACAAAATCGAAATTGAATAACTAGTTAAACTAACTAATTACTTACAACATTAGCTACAACTAACTAGTTAAAACATGTATTGAAGCTAGATATTTAAGCATTAAGCAAGCTTGAAATGCAAGGGAGGCTCATGCACGTGCTCGGTTTCCACCCGAAAAGCTGCTGTTTTGCTACTGCAAGCCTCTGTTTGCATATTTGATCACTGAAAATGCTACCCACTTCTAGAACTCCTCTGCTCCATCTTATCAGCACACTGCTCAATTTTCATTGATAGCCGACAGAGGACCGGTTGGCTACCAATGGTGGCCGGTCGACCATTTTGCTGTAACAGAGAGCAAAACAGAGCAAGGTAGTGTACTTTTGAAGGTTTGTTTGTACTGTTGTCCTTCTTATCATCAAGCAAGTTCAAAGGAGTGTCACTCTTGGCTCTCAAACTATCAACCGAGCAATTTCATTGCATGATGGCCAAAGAACCAAGTTTGGTACAAGTTTAATAAATGCAAAAACAAGACTCAAATGACTATCACTCTATCATGCATGATCAAGGGCAATGGAGGACCAAGGAAAGTGGCATATTTCATCACTTTTGAGTATAAAATGTCCCATTTTCCTTGTGTTCAAATTAACGTCCGATTTGAACACATGCAATGCAAACACAACACAACACAAGAATGCTTATCTTGCCTTTTTTACTTGCGAATTTTGTTTACTCATTTTAATTACCAAATCATTCCTTAATCTATTAAGTCCTTGGTGAGTGTCAACTAATGGAAAGAGGGCCCAAATCACAAGTTACTTTGGGCATGAAAGAGGCATTACACTATTGGTAATGAACCCCTCAGGGATTAAACCATTTAGGTGTAGCACTTCATTTCAACACTTAGGCAAACAAGTGGTTTAAACCACTTTCAAAGAAAAAATAAAATCAAGAAATGAGGGAGGTTGCAGAGATGATTAAGTGTTGGAAATGAGTGACAAAAGCACTAAAACATACAACCAACTCAAACCAATGATGGTTAAAGCCTTAAAACACCAAGCTAGTGAAAGAATTTACACTACAATGCCAAACAAGACTCAAATGAACTAACCAGCCTAAAACAGAGCTAAAACAGGTTAAAACATAGTGTAAAACATGCTGGACTTGAGCCACAAGAAGCTAAAACATTAAGCTAATACATGAGACTAACTAGGCATGCAAACAAGACACAAGGAGAGGAGTCTAACCCTCCAATTTTGGACTCAAAATGAGTTTTTTTACCACTGAAAAACCTCTGAAATTCAGTGGTTGAAAGGCCCAAAAAAGTTGGTTTGAAGTGTGAAGAAAGGTACAAAGCTTCAAGAAACTAAGATGCAAGAAGGGTGGACTATCCCTTAACTAAAAATAGCCTCAAACTAACACTTTTAAGCCATAAAAATAGAACTTTTTTTAGTTCAAAACCAGCCTCAAAACAATTGAAAAGGATGGTAAAACTAGTATACAAAACAAGTATAAACAAGCCAAGTGTTATATCTTTGAAGCAAAGCACAAGTTGGCCAACAATCCAAGCCAAAAACCACATTCTAGAGCTCAAAGAAGGTCTCAAGTTACCTCAACCCAAAGACTAGCAACTTTAGTTAAGGTAGTGTATGTAATAGTGTAAAGAAAACAAGCTACAAAGCACAAAATTGTAGAGAGAGAGAAATAAATCTTGAAAGAGAGAGATAATTTTGGTTCAAATTTCCGAACCCTCAAAATGGGGGAGGAACCCCCCTATATATAGAAAAACATGCATTGAGCTTAGAAACATCCTACCATACACGTGTAGAGAGATGCAGCTCAGTGTGCTAACAACTGTCACAACTGTCAACAAATATCTGGAAAAGCATACTGGTGGCCGTCGGCCACCACTAGTAGCCGACCAACCATACCCATGGTCGACAAGCACAATCCATGGCTGACAACCTATGGTGGTGGCCGACAGGTCACCAAGAGGTTCCAAACACAAAATAACAAGATTTGTCCAAACCAGGCAAAGAAAAGGCAAGGTTTAAAGCTTAAAGACAGGGCGTTCGCCGAGGACTTCGAGCGCTCAAAACGAACACAAACAAACACAATCGCAACCTGCACAAGCGATAACGTCCGACTCTGAGGATAGTCAAAAATGGGGTGTCTACAGATGTGTAATCATATGCCTATATGTAGATGACATGCTTATTTTTGGTACTAACAATGATATCATTGAAAGTACTAAAAGTTTCTTGTCGTCTAGCTTTAGTATGAAAGACATGGGCTTGACTGATATAATTCTGGGTATTAAGATCAAACAAGAGGACAATAATTTGATTCTTATCTAGTCGCACTATACTGAGAAAATTACTAAGAAATTTAATCAATATAATTGTACACCCATGTTTACACCTTTGATTCAAATTTGAAATTATATCCTAATACTGGAAGAGCTATTGATCAATTAGAATACTCAAGAGTGATAGGTAGCCTGATGTATGCCATGACTTGCACTAGACCTGATATTGCATTTGCAGTAGGAAAATCTAGTAGATACACTAGTAATCCTAGTAGTGTACATTGGCATGCTGTTAATTGGCATGCTGTTAACCGAATACTTAGGTACTTAAGGAAAACGATAGACTATGGAATAGTCTATAATGGCTATCCAGCAGTGCTGCAAGGATTCACGGATGCTAGTTGGATAACTGACCGTGAAGATCACTCGTCCACGAGTGGTTGGCTTTTTACTCTTGGAGGAAGAGCTGTCTCTTGGGGTTTTAAGAAGCAAATATGCATAACAAACTCAACCATGGTGTCAAAGTTTGTAGCATTGGCTTCTTGTAGCAAAGAGGTAGAGTGGCTAAGAAATCTCTTGTTAGAGATTAAGATATGGCTAAAACCTGTCACCATTGTCTTTGCATTATGATAGTGAAGCAACTCTATCATGGGCCTATAGCCATGTCTATAATGGAAAGTCCAGGCATATAGGATTGAGACATAGCAGTGTCAGGCAATTAATCACAGAAGGTGTGACTACCATTAGTTATGTGAAGTCAAGTGAAAACTTGGCTGACCTCTTGACAAAGGGACTTGCAAGGGATTTGGTGTGGAAAACATCAAAGGGGATAGGTCTTAAGTCCACTTAACATAATCACTCCTGGTGGAAACTCGACTCAATGCTCGAAGAAACATCAAGTCTTGAGTTCAATGAGCTCAAGTACACCATATGTCGTGATTGCAAGCTCTTAGTTTTATTTCATTTTCATCCCAAGATTGAAGTGCTTAGTACCTATAATGTGAAAATAAAAGGATGAGTTAGCAAACTCTTAATAAGCTTACAACTGGGTTGTTAGGGTACTGTAAATTACTAGGGTACTATAAATTACAGGGGTACTTTCAGTAAGCATACCTATGTGAGTGTAGGAGGTGGTGCTCCTTCCTATGAGTCCAAGGGCTTGACTCTAGAGCGCTCATGAAACAGGATATAGACACAAGGCCAATCCACGTGTCGGTTTGTTTGAATACTTGAGGTAACATGTATTGTGCGTGAGACATGTTCGGTTAGTCGTATAAGATCACTAGTTCAAAGACAAGTCTACTATGTCATCTTGACTAACTTTGAGATGTCTTCACTAAGTGAATGATTCAAATTGTAAGATATCTTCACCTATGCATAAGGCTACCAAGTGAACCAAGAATCATCATCTGATATTTTGAAAATGGTAGGGAAATGTTAGGGAATTTTCAAAATAGATTTTTAAAATTTATTAGTTTTGGGTGTTTTTAAAACCTTCCTTATGTTTTTTTTTTAGAAAGCTTGAAATAAGCTTGGGGACTTTGTCCCACATCAGAAAGAGAGCAAAACATAGAGCGCTTAATAAAGTGCTACATGGAATATTCCTTTGAATAGAGAATTGTGGGATGGATGTTAGTGTACATGCACTCACACTGCAAGGATGGTACTTTGCACCATCCGCACACGCGTGCGTGCGTGGCGTGGGTTGTGTGGCGTTTGATGGCGCACTTTGCACAGGTGTAAGGCGCCATGAGGGCGTTTTCCTATTTACATCGAACAGGTTGGAGCAATAACGTGGATCCGACGTGGCATGGATGACGTGGAATACAGTCAACTCCACGTGGCAGTGATGTGGTGTCCGTTGGCGATGAGTCAATGAACCGATTGAACGGTTGCGTGTCTAATCTGGAGTGGTTTGATCATAGCCATTGATTGGAGATGCGCGCGATTGTACGGTTGATATGGCACCCGATCGTGATCAAGTATGATTAGTCAATGCATCTATTTGGTGTGAAAATGATCTGCACCATAGATCGTCGATGCAACAGTTAGACCTGATTGGATGCGATCAAGGGACATGACTATTCAATCAGATGCATCAATGCTTATAAACAGGCTACAAGATCAGCCATTTCAATTATCCGAAATTTAGAAAGCATTCTTACAATTCTCTCTCTCTCTCTCTCTCTCTCTCTCTCTCCCTCTCCCTCTCCCTCTCGATCTAGAGTTTTCGATCAAGAGTTCCTTAAGCAAATTTCTACTTTTCTTACTAGTAATCAAATTCTATAGACTTGATTATTAGTGTCTTGATTTTCTTGATTATATCAAAAGTATTCTGATCTACTATCGTCAATGCAGACGCCGGTAGACTTGATCTTTAGATCAAGCTTCATTGTATCCTAGAGGCAAATTTACTGTAACCCGCTGCACACCTTTTGGTGGGTGCAAATATTGTCTTTAAGAAAGCGACTAAGTAATGCAACATAAAGCACCAAATTTCTACATAGACAAGATCATCGCCAAGTTTTGAAAACTTGAAGACCATCAACTGAAGAATTTAAGATGAATTGTTCTAACAATTTTGTCTAAAGGTTAGTTACATTTTGTCGAAACACAAATAAAATAAAAAGATATATGAATCTTTTATTTTAATCTGTCCATCCAAACAAGAAAGTAAGAAATTATAATCATATCTTTTTTGTTTTTCGCACCTAGGTTTCTTATATTTTTTTTTCTCTCGATCCAAACAGATGGTGAAATTATAGGGAGTAATTGTTGAGTTTGACACACTGGTGACCCAAAAATACAACCTTTATCATAACACTCTAGTACACAAAACACTTGTACACAATCACACACTAATACACTTCACTTATTCACTTACACCTACATTCAAGCACTCACACTTTGTGTCTTCCTCACACAAGACTTTGACACACCTCACACTAGATAGTGCTTGACCACTCACTTTGGACTCACTCCTCTTTCACTCAATTGTCCAATTGCTTAGTACATGCACTCATCTCATATTTATACTAGTTAACGAATTTTCTAGAATACACTCATACTTTCCCTACACTATAGAACAATCTAGATTACTCTAGTACATATTAGAGCTTTCTATTCTTCTCTAAAATATTCTAGAACCTTTCGGAACTTTCTAGATTTCTCTAGTTTTCTCCAAACTTCTTTAATATTCTGGAACCTTCTAGGATATTCTAGAATCTTTCGGATTTCTCTAAGTCTTTCCAGAATCTTCTAGATCTTTCTGGAGTATTCTAGATTTATATGGAAACTTCTAAAACATTCTAGAGAGAAGATTCTAGAGAGTGAGGAGAGTTAGTGATGACTTTCAACACTCTCCCTCAATACTAACTCTCATTCTAGATTATGTAACCATGACACGTTGTTTCATAAACTCTTCGTGAGTATATTTGCACCCTGGTCCTTTGCCACGATAAACTTTGTCTCCATCTTTTCCAATATTGACTTCTCTCTTTTGAAGTGATTTATTCTTCCATGGAACACCACATCCTTGGCCAGCTGTAGGATTCTCATCCTCCAATTTAGATAGCGAGTGCCACGTTTGAATATGTGTTGATGCATCAATATCTTCTTTTGTTGTCTTTCTCCAATTGTTAAATTTTGTTGTTTCCTGAAATGTTATTGGCTCCTTTATATCATCTATCTTGGCAAAGGTTGCATCAACGTACCTTGGATTAGGTTGGCATTGCCTTGCAGATATTGGATGTTGTAACTTTATCACTTCTTTAACTACTTCTTCTTCTATTTGCTCCCCCAACTTCTCTAGTAGGTGAGCTTCTGGATCTTTAAATGTTGAAGACTGAGACTCAATTGCAAGAATCGACTTATCTGTGATAGAGTGTGCATCCACTTCTTGGTAACTGCATTGCACTGCTTATGTACGCCTTCATCGAAGTCTATCTCCTCTTTTAAATCTGTTTCAGTAACCACAAACACTGTAGGAAATGCTTCAAAATCCCATTCTTCTTCAAATTCTGGCTCTTCTTCTAAGTAACATGTTCCATGGTCTCAAACATTGTACACGAAGCTTGGAAATCCCATTCTTCTTCACTTTCATCTTGGTAACCATTAGATGTTACCATATTACCTTCAATTGGTTTTCTTCTTGACTGGCAATCTTTTACGTAGTGGCCAATCTTGCCACATTCGAAGCACTTTATGTTGTGTCATCCAAATCTAGTAACTCTTCGATCATTTTCATCATGTCGAACTCTCCATCGCTGATAAGTTTGATCATTTTGTGATTGTTCATCTTCTTCTTTCTTCGATTTTCCATATTCTTTCCACTTCGGTTTATCTCTTTTCTTGCTACTGAATAACGCCTCTACTTCACTTTCATTCTTCAGTGTGACTCCAGCCATTTGCTTTGTTAGAGTTTCTTGATTCGCCAATAGACTTTCGAGCTCGACCAATGATGGTTAAGTGGACCATCCTCTAACAGCGGCCATAAGCCCACTATACTCGAGTCTTAAACCTCGAGTAATAATGCACCTCATTCTTAACTCGCTATTTTTTGACTCGGGATCAAGTTGTGAAATTTCATTGCAAAGAGTCTTTACCTTGAGAAAATATTGGCTGATAGTCATTGATCTTTATGTCACCGTTGCGAGCTCGTTCTCTAGAATACTGAAGTCGTGCATCGTTTGTCTTCGAAAATAACACTGCAAATGGGTCCCTAGATTTCTTTTGGAGTAGTAGCCTCCTGAACATACTCCAATAACTCTTTCTGAACAGTTGTCCTTAACACGAACATCGCTTTTCCAACCATAATCCACGACTTTCGCAAGGCCTCTACATTTTCTTCTCTAGGTGACGCAGTTTTCTAGCCATCAACAATCTCCCATAGATCCTTTCCTCGATGCATATTCGCCAATACTCATAATTATAATAATTTAATTTCTCCATACCACTAATGAAGTTTCTGAAATCCGCTATAACAACTGTGCTCGTTGACCTCAACAATCTCTTGTATCAATCTCAATCGCTCTTTGTGTCGGTCCCTGAACGACCAAGCTCTGATACCAAATTGTTGAGTTTGACACACTGATGGACCCAAAAATACAACCTTTATTCATAACACTCTAGTACACAAAACACTTGTACACAATCACACACTAATACACTTCACTTATTCACTTACACATACATTCAAGCACTCACACTTTGTGTCTTCCTCACACAAGACTTTGACACACCTCACACTAGATAGTGCTTGACCACTCACTTTGGACTCACTCCTCTTTCACTCAATTGTCCAATTGCTTAGTACATGCACTCATCTCATATTTATACTAGTTAAAGAATTTTCTAGAATACACTCATAATTTCCCTACACTATAGAACAATCTAGATTACTCTAGTACATATTAGAACTTTCTATTCTTCTCTAAAATTTCTAGAACCTTCCGGAACTTTCTAGATTTCTCTAGTTTTCTCCAAACTTCTTTAATGTTCTGGAACCTTCTAGGATATTCTAGAATCATCTGGATTTCTCTAGGTCTTTTCTAGAATCTTCTAAATATTTCCGGAGTATTTTAGATTTATGTGGAAACTTCTAGAATATTCTAGAGAGAAGATTCTAGAGAGTGAGGAGAGTTAGTGATGACTCTCAACAATAATAACTGCAACCTAATACCTAATAGTACAGAGAAGTAGTGATGGGGATTACCTTGGAAACAAGAGGATAGTCGCCACTGTGGGTGGGCCAAACCTGGCGATGAACAAACCAATCAGCGGCGGTGATTTTTCTCAGCACGTCAATCAAAAGCCTCACCGCCATGTCAGCGACGTCTTCAGAGAATACACTAGCGGCGTTGGTGACGGAGATTCCGCGGCAGCAGTGACGGTGACGACGAATTGGAGCGATAGGAGGCGGCGGAGGACATCGGTGGTGAGCGGACAGTCGTCGAAACAGAGAACGGGCCTTAGGAACTGCACGTAAGTTGCGAGGAAATGGTCAGTGGGGAGTGGAGATTCGAAGGCTTTGAGGATTCGAAACTTGGCTGAGAATTGGTGTTGGAACGTTGTGAAAACTAGTGGTGGACGTATCACTAGGATTTGTGGGAGTAGTTGTTGTTCTTTTTCTTCTTCTTATATTTTGATTTTGATTTTGATTTTGATCTTGATCCTGATCTTGATTTTGGGGGTTGCATTGTGCCATTTAGTTTTTGAGAGAGGGTTGAGAAATTGAACACAAAACAATGGGGGAGAGAGATGCAAGAGAGTCAGATTAATCAAGTGTGTTGCTGGATTTAACAACCGGTTTGTTTTTTATCAAATATGATAGAATGTGTCACATGGATGTGGAAACATTGGGGCCTATACCATTTTTCTTCTTTGTCATATTAGATTTGGTTGAATGTAATTAGTAGGTCAAATTTGTTTCTCAAATGAGATTATGAGTATGATCAAAATGAATGAGAAAATTAGTAATGTGATAGTGTTAAGTTAAAAATACAGGATAAAAAAATGAGAAAATTCTACTTATACATAAAATTATCTCCTTATACCTTTATAATATTAAAATTTTATTTTTCATAATTTTTATAATATCATTTTTATCCTCATTCCTATCACTTACTCTTCTCTTTACACCCAAACCTTTCAAACCTTAATTTCTTCACCTATGCCCCATCACTACTACCTCCACCTCCACCGGCTCACCACCATCGCTGTCACTTCGCCACCACAAACCATGTTTGATTCCCTCAAAAAATCAATACCCCTTTTCAGGAAACCCGATCTTCCCATCTGGGTTCTCCAAACTTTGGTCAGAAATGTTTCGGGTGAACTTATTATGAGAATTTTCCCCTCTAAAGATATCACCAATAAAAATTTTGAACTATTGCTCAAAATCACCTATTGCGAAGGTACAATCCAATAAAAATCTTGCCCATGTAAAATTTCTCTCTCTCTCTCTCTCTCTCTCTCTCTCTCTCTCTCTCTCTATATATATATATATATATATATATGTATGTGTATGTGAATGTGAATGAAGTGTTGATTTCGATTTTGGTTCTCATGGAGTAGATTTTGATTTGAAGGTGGATCTAATAATCACAGACTATAGTATGCCTGGAATGGTGGTGGCCAGCGGCAATAAGGGCTTGTATGGTGGTGTTCAGCGACAGTGGCTTTGAAAGATTTAGGTGTAAAGAGAAGAGTAAATGATAGAGATGAGGATAGTAATAGTATTATAAAAATTATAAAAAAATAAAATGAAAATTTAAAATTTTGAAAGTGTAAAGAGATAATTTTGTGGGGATAAGTAGAATTATTCTAACGCTCTGTTTGATCGAGGGATTTGGGGAGAAATTTGAAAAGGAAAAAGAAAAATGTAGGTGAAATGTGAATAAAATATATCTACATTTCACTTAATTTCACACATTTTTTCTCTTTTTTTTTTTTCAAATTCTTTCTTAAATCTCTTAACCAAATATAGTATAAAAGAAATATTTATTTATATGTAATGCTATAATATGGGATTTATATATGGAATTACATAAATACTCTCAAACTGTTGGTGGACGGAGGACTAGGAGTTGTGGGACGTGGTGGTGTTCCATTTGGGCTTTGAGCGTGTTGAAAACAACCCTAGGAGAGAGAAGCAATAGAGTAGAGAATATAGTGTTGCGGATTGGAGGATGTTGTCTGAGTGACTCATAATGGGTCTGCTTTGATTATATTGGAATATTCATTTTGTAAAATTTGTTATATATTAGGGAAAATCAGTCTAAGGTCCCTATCCAAGTTTTAATAATGGATTAGGTCCACAATCTGTTCTTTTGTAGTCTAAGGTCCCTCACCCCATCCCCTCTCCATCTACGTTGTCCTGAGCTTGATCACCGCTGGCTCCAAATCCGCAACCCTCGTCTCTCTCTCTCTCTCTAAACTTCTCCATTCTCAGATCTGTCCAGATCAACTCTTGTTCTCACCCGACTTCATTCTCCCGGAGTAAAACCAGCACCAGCGACTCAACCACTGGCAACGTCATAACCTGGAACAACCCAACAGACCCCATGCCCCAGCAGTCACCCCCCCTCCGAATCTTCGGCAGCAACACTTACAGGTGAAGAGATGAAATACCAAAACTAGCCACTCTTTCATCAGATGAGCCGAGGCCAGAGTATGAACCTGGAACAGAGCAAGGAAACAATCCAGAGAAATTACGAAAAAACCCAGAGAAATTTCACAAGGAGAGCTTGGAGAAGATGGGTTCGAACCCGAAGTCCTCTTGGTGTGGTTTTGCATTGGAGCTTGGGGCTAGCTTTTAATTTATATATATATATAGGTTGCTATTGTTGTTTATTCACTCTGGAGTGAACTGTTGATAACTTTTACCTTCTTTTCTAACCCAGAGAAATTTATATATATATATATATCAACAATCCATTATATATATAGCTTATACTGTTGATAAATATATATAATGGACCAATCCATTATAAATATGTGTTGATAAATATGTAATCCATTATGTATATATATATCTTCTTTTCTAATCCATATATAAGATAAATATGTTGATAACAATCCATTATAACAAAATTTCTCTTGACCAACTGGACCAACAGTTCACTCTATAATTTATATAAATTTCTCTGGACCTATACAAATTATAGAAATCAGATAAATATATATATATATATAGGTCAGAGAAATTTTGTTTATGATTGGGATTATTCACTCCATTGAGTGAATAAAAATTATTCCAGATCATGTCAAAGCTCAGCTAAAATCAGAGCATTTCTCTGGACCAATCCAGAGAAATTTCAGTTCAAAGCAAAGGAATGTCAGTTCTAACTTATGATGCAACTTTAATATTGATTAAGTTTACTTTCTTTTCTAACCATGCAGCCAGAGAAATTTTGAATTTTTCCAGCCGAGCAAACAACTCCCATTGTGCTTAGATTATCCATAGGAATTTCGAAGTTCAGAGAAATTTGGTGGACGAATCTGCAAACATCAGAGAAACACTTTCGATTGAAAAATTCAACTGGAAAAAAGCGAAGAACAGATTTGGGTAAGTTACAGAAATTTTTCCAGATATTACAAACCAGAGAAATTCTCAATTGTTATTTTTAATAAACCAGAGAAATTCTCAATTGTTATTTTTAATAAACCAAAGAAATTCTCAACTGATATTTGAATAACAAACCAGAGAAATACTCAGATTTTTCCAGAATTTTCTCTAGTTCTGGTAAGTTGCCATTGTTATCCCATTCTAATGTTGCTTACATATTACAATGTGGAATTTTTCCAGTTGAATTCAGTTGAACAATGTTGCTTACCTAATGAATCAGAATGATTTGGATGTGAATGAGAAGAAAAGTAGAGAAACTCATCCTGAGAAATTTGGTCCAGAGAAATTTCTCTAGGCCAGAATTTCTCTGACCAATTTTCTCTGCACTGAAATTTCTCTGGACCAAATTTCTCTGGACTGAAATTTCTCTGGATCAAGGTTGAGGGACCTTAGACATTATGAAAATATTGTTGATGGACCTTAGACATTATGAAAATATTTGGTGTTCTTTATGCTAAAAAATCATAATACCAAGGACTTGAAAAAAAATACCCCTATATATTATTCGTGAAGAAAATTAAATTAACTAAGATATATTGTTAAATGAAATTTATGATAAATCTCGTAGATAGATAAAATAAATAATTCAATTATTAATCTTTGAACCATATATTCTTAGTTGACTTGCTTTTTTGTTTAAGCACAATGTGATTGTATTTTTGGTGTTGGATATTTATAGTTTTGTTGATACGGCTTGTAAATTCCTTGGCATCATTTCTTTTTCTTTCTTTTATTTTGTTCATACACATACACAAACACGCACACATGCTAATATAACCATACATATATATATATATATATAGCAGTTTTTGTTTCAATTTGATGTACGCATTGTATAGAATTTTATAGAGTGCTTTCTATATTAGTCTTTTCACAAGCTTTTCTTCAAGGCCTTTTTGCCCATCTTTGGAATTTACCACTAAAAACAAAATTCGAGCAAATTTTTATTTTATTATTATTTATTTGGGAAGAAATGTGAGGTTGAAAATCATCTACTGGTTGTTTGCTTGTCTGTCTCGTGTGTGAAAGGACTCTCTACATCCATACATGTGATAGGCACCAGGGGAGTAGAGAAATAATGTGGGTGCATTTAGCCATACACGTGTTTGTTGTATTATTTTGATCATTTGGCAATATTACTTTTTAGTCTAAAAATCAAAAAGTCACTAAAAAAATTAAAAAGTCAACAACTTATACTAAAAAGTTAAATATTTCATTTTCTCTCTACTTTTTGCATATATTTTCATAAAAAAATAAAAATTCATCCCAAACATACTAATTTTTTTTGCATCATATTTTAGTTAAAAATCTAAAAAGTTACTAAAAAAGTATGTTCCTAAACAAGGCTTAAAACTTATAATCAAGGTTCTAAAAAGCGGTTGCGGTCGTGCTCGCCGTAACGGTAGCGGTGGCGCGGTTGCGGTTGCGGTTGCGGGGTGTAAAGGCCGTAGTGTAACGGTTGAGGTAACCGAAACCGTGAATTTTTTTATTTTTTGCACAATTTGAAACAAACTTACCGATATGTATATTTTTTTTCCATGATCATATTTATTGGGTTAAAAATAAATATTGATCAATTTTTGTAAATTTTTAAATATAATCCAATATATTTCATACTTTAAATCACTATAAACTGAGTTTTTTTCATTTTATTTTAATAATTAATGACTTTATATTATACAAAAAATCAATCATTAACTAATATATATAAGATTGAAAAATCTAGAAACCCTATATGTTGATTTGTAATTATGTACCAATTTTAAGCAGAATATAACAATCCCAATCAAACAATAAAAGACAAATCGACACAACGATTTTACGTGAAAAAATCACAATTGGACACCTCCAACTGTGATTAAAAAACCACGGGCAACAGCCACAAAACAATCCACTAAGAAGATTTAAAGGAATTACACAAGTATACTCTCAATTACCTAACGAATCCACGCCTAATTGAACCAACCTCTATGTGCCTCTTCCAACCCTGTCTTCACCTCGAAATTGTCTTTACAATGAGTCACTCCAGAATCCACTGAAGCTTCAGGCTCGAATTCTTCAGAATCTACCGAAGAATAACTCTCTCTCTCTCTCTCTTGTATATAACAAGCAAAACCTTTGATGTACTCTTTTTAAACCATGAGTTGAATACTCAATAAAACATCAAAGAAAACTAACAAAATATCCCCAGATATAAACCTTAAGAACCAAAAAACAGATCTGGAGGAATTAAATAGTTTTCGGAGAAAACCAACTATTTATAGAAAATTCAAAAGTAATCCTAATTTTGGAAGAAATCCAATTACTTATAGAAATCCAAAAGTAAGCCTAGTTTTGGAAGAAAATCAACTTCTTAAAGAAATCCTTGTCAAGCGGGATTGCCAATAATAAAACCTAACAATCTCCCCCTTTGGCAATGCCGTGACAAAACACACCTAACAAATAAAATCCTAATCACCCCAACCCATTACAGCCAACAAAAGCAAACTTCTTTCTGACGGTCAAGATCTGCAAAACAACTATTAATGCCACAATCTCCAAAACAACTATTAATCCCACAAGAGTATATGAAAAAGCAATAAACATATAGCTAGACTATCTTGAAGCATTTGAAGCATGAGATGGAAAACATGAATAGATGCGACTTGGAGATTTTAAGAACATGTGGCATGAAAACCTGAAAACTAAAACACATGCACCCGACACATGGCATGAATATGGCTTGAATACATGAAATCCTAAGATACAAGCACCGGACAATCTTACTCCCCCTTGTTGTCACGAATTGACAAAGGAAGCTCAATCAACTAAAGCAATATAAAAAACCACACAAACAGGGACAAGATGATGGAAAAATTAATAACCTACGAGATGTAAGCAATAAACAAGTAGGGGATAGCAACACATAAACCAACTAATGCCAATCTCTCTTTCACTCAAAGCAACCACAAACACTGTACAGAAAACAATGAACAAAAAGAATTCGACAAAAATAATATGGTGGAGCAAGCAAGGAATTTATGATTTGTACCTTGAAACACACAAGATTATCCAAGAAGCACAATTACTTGAAAACACAATGTGCACAGCCTCTAGAAGATTCCTCATAAAAAAAAGTGATGCAATATGTGAAAAGCATAGATCCCATGATAAAAGTGTGTGTGTGACTCTTGGAGTTCGACAAACACAAGATTCAAATCCTAGTAATGATCTGATAGCTGGACTTCCGATAAGAGAATCTTAGCACAACTAAGGAAAGTCAAACCACTAGGAATCAAAGGATATTTGGTGAGTAAAGGCGGAGGCTCCCCCTCAATCAATGAATCCTTTATTTTTTTTTCCTTTTTTTTTTTCATATATTTTTCTTTTCTTTTCTTGCTTTTGCACATCTTTTCTTTCTTTTGCACACTCATTGGCGGCTGACACGCTCAAGAGTATGGAAACCGAACCAGAGAAGCAGGGATATAATAAGGATGGCCTGGTTGGTGACTCTGAGGTAGCCTTTTCCTCATGCCTGGACTACAAAGAATAGAGGGGAAAGCCATGGAGATGCAAAAAGATGGAAGATGGTTAAGAGACTCAACATCACCCATGATATGCTAGTATAGGTCAATTCCTCTAGAAAAGCAAAAGATACAATGCTAGAAGTCCATAGAGAAAAAATAATCACTAAGGCGGAAGACTCCGATATTTGCTAATCCAAGAGTGTGTACAGAATGAGACATACTAATCAAAAAACACACACTCCAAAATGAGTAATGACCATAGAAAGCACACACATATTAACATGTAATGGATATTCTTATCAATTCCAATATGCACCAAGGACATCTCAAAAAAAAAAAAAAAAATTCAAGTTTGCAAAACCATACTAAGAAAATCTTTTTGGAATTTTTTTTTTTTTTTTTTCATTTTTTTCTTAACCAAAGCAAGACAAAAAACGAACATGCACACATTTTTTTTTTATTTTTTATTTTTTTTGAAAACAAAACATGTCAGAAAACAAACAAGCATACATTTTTTTCTCATTAAAAAAAATACACAGAAACCCAAAAACTAAAACAAATAAACAAATTAACGTAAGTCAAGTTTTCTCACCCAAACCGCTTTAGTATAAACAAAGTTGTGAGAATTGCGGTTTTTTGGTGATGTCTTGACGTTATGGTTCCCTTCCCCTTCAATAAGAACCCGTCTTGACATGGTTTTCAACTTCCTATTCCTAGGTCTAGGTAAACACAACCTCTGTTCATGTTTGGTCTCAAGCAAATCAAAATAGCAAGATTTATTATGACCCTTAACCTCCTTATGACCAATGAAGTGTCTCCTACCCCTTGAGATATTAGAATTTTTTCCATCTCTATGAGACATTCTCCCATGCAATTCATAACAATAAGGGCGAATATGACCATGCATACCACAATGATGACAAATAAAAACAGAGTGTACCTTCTTTTCTTTGGCCTTACCAACTCTAGGAAGTTTGAGAAGTCTATTCTCATGTTGAATTTTTTGTTCTCCCTTTCCTTGAGTTCTTGTATCACAAGATATGGAAGTCTTCTGTTTTTGCTCTTTCTTACCACCAAAGCCAATGCCACTCTTGTTAGAACAAATTTGTTGAGACCCAATGATATTGTCCAAAGTCTTTGATCCTCTGTTCCAAAGACCAATGGTAGCCATAGCACACTTGAGCTCTTCCGCTTTCTTGATCATTAGTTCTTCCAAAGCAACTTGAGACATCTCGAGAGTTTCAATCTTTTCTTCATATGTTGCATAAATTTGCTGTAGCTCATTCCTCTCTGTCTCACAAGTCAAGAGTTTTGCACAAAGAGCTTGTCGATCATTAGAAATCTTAAGGGCATCATTCCTAGCCTTGGAAATCTCTTTTTTTAACTTGACATTCTCACTTTCACATGTTTTGAGTTTCTTTGTGAGTTTGTCATTCAATTTGAATAAGTTAAGAGACTCCTTATACAACTTTTGATATGCTTGCTGAAGTTCTTCATCTTCACTCCCCGAGGATTCATCAAGTAGGGGTGGTCGAACCATAGAATTTTCCTCACGAATTGAATCCATTATTACAAATCAAACAAGATCTCGTTCTAAAAGAATTTTTTTGAAAAAAAAAATAGAACGACCTGCTCTGATACCAATTGAAAAATCTAGAAACCCTAGATGTTGATTTGTGATTATGTACCAATTTTAAGCAGAATATAACAATCACAATGAAACAATAAAAGACAAATCGACATAACGATTTTACGTGAAAAACCCACAATTGGACACCTCCAACTGTGATTAAAAAATCACGGGCAACAGCCACAAAACAATCCACTAAGAAGATTTAAAGGAATCACACAGGTATACTCTCAATTACCTAGCGAATCCACGCCTAATTGAACTAACCTCTATGTGCCTCTTCCAACCCTGTCTTCACCTCGAAATTGTCTTTACGATGAGCCACTCCAGAATCCACCGAAGAACAACTCTCTCTCTCTTGTATATAACAAACAAAACCTTTGATGTACTCTCTTTAAACCATGAGTTGAATACTCAATAAAATATCAAAGAAAACTAACAAAATATCCCCACATATAAACTTTAAGAACCAAAAAGAAGATCTAGAGGAATTAAATAGTTTTGGGAGAAAACCAACTATTTATAGAAAATCCAAAAGTAATCCTAGTTTTGGAAGAAATCCAATTACTTATAGAAATCCAAAAGTAATCTTAGTTTTGGAAGAAAATCAACTTCTTAAAGAAATCCTTGTCAAACGGGATTGCCAATAATAAAACCTAACAAAGATAAACAATGACAAAAGTAAGAGAATAAATAAGAGTCTAAATATATATATATATACATATTTTAACCAACCCAAATAGATAATGACCACACTCATTATTATTATTATTTTCAAACAATATATAGATAGACACACACAAATAAAATGGTTGAGTGATAGCAGCTGAATAGAATAACATAGGTCTTACAGCTTTAACAAATCAATAACATGTTCTTCATCTTCTCTCTTCTCTCTCTCTATCTCTTGCTCCTCCATTTTCACTCTTTATCTTCTCTCTTATCTCTATCCCTCTTCCCCCATTTTCAGTTTTTTTTTGTGTATTTTTTCGAAAGAAACAATTTGGAACCGTTACGTAACAGTGCATAACAGGCTATTACGGCTGTTACGGCATCGTTACAACCGCTACGGTAGCCGTTGCGGCCGACACACCTGTGAATCTTAATCACATTGCAAAAGCGGCCGCAACGGGTGGTGGTAACCGCCAAAACCGTTACGTAACGGCGTTACGTAACGGTTGCAGCCGCTTTTTAAAACCTTGTTTATAATCATCTTCCCCTTCTTTCAGATTATTGCTCACACAACATTTTCGATAGAATTTATGTATAAAAATTATGTGTATCATTTTCATTTTAGCCTTTTGCCTTCGTGAAATTTGCGATGAATGGTATGAAAGTGAAACAGTTTTACGTGTGTGGAGGTGTGTATCTTATGTTGATTTTCTTTACAACCACCAGTGTTTTATGTTGATTGTATTGGGGTAAATTCAAATTTATCATCCATTCAATGCCTAGAAAGTGAAGTGAAAAAGAAAGGAAAGTGAAAGAAAAGTTTATTTTCTAATATGTATTTACTTGAGATGGAATTTTTGGAGGAAGTTATAACAATTTGTTACTTTTATGAGATTATTTATCTGTTTATTTATTAAAAAAATTTGAAAACAAGTTATCAAGTTGACCTGGGTTATAGAGGAAATTTATCTTTCATACATTTTCCTCCACTCTCATGTTAAACAAATGTGGAAAAGATTTCATTTTCTTTCTTTCATTTTTCACCATTTTTATTGAAATAATCAGACTCTATCTAATGAACTTGTTCCTTCCATACCGCTTCTGTGAGCACAATTCCATTTGTTGGAGGAGAAAAAATCTATTTAATATCACCCCAAATACAATAATAATAGAAAAAGCAAGTCCATATTCATAGTTTAGTGAGAATCCTAGAATAAATTTGAGTTACACATTGTGTGTGTTTTCTTTTAAAATTTTATTTTAGCACTTAACTTCCACTTTTAGGTACACATGTACCTCGTTTGGGAACAGGCTATTTTAGTAACTTTTTGCTTTTTACGAAAAGATGTGCAGAAAAGTAGAGAGGTGATGTGACTAGTTTTAGTTGACTTTTTGGCTTTTTGGCTAAAATAGCCAGTAATTTCAAAATATATACTAATTAAACAATCAAATATTTTCTCCAAGGAATTGATTGCACTAAAACAGCTACAACTTTATTTAAAAAAGTACATGCATACATGATAGAGAATCAAATTAACAAACCTCCACTTTCGCAGATCTGTCTATGTCTCTTCTGTCTGACTTCTTGCAACCAGAAATCATGTATAATCACGCTGAAGGAAGATTGTGACTTCTTACCATTTTTTACTCATAAAAAAGCAACACAAATTAACAAATACAGCAAGACTCAATTAATTCACTCACTCATTCAACAATCAGTGACAGGAGTAAGAAGTGGTCTATTTCCAAAGAAAGCTTCCAAATTGGCAATCACAAGTTGGGAACAATCAAAAAATGACTACTCAGTGAAGGCAGCTCTATGAGGCAACAACACAACATTGTCAAGCCCAAAGAGCTCTTTAGGCACATTAGGCTCATTCTCAAACACATCCAAACCAGCACCACCTATCCCTCCCTCCACCAAACACTCCACCAATTCCTTCTCATTGACGATCGCACCTCGGCCAACGTTGATGATGACTCCTCCCTTTCCTAGTGCTGACATCACTTCTCTGTTGATCATGTGCCTTGTTTGGTCAGTCAATGAACAACATATGATGAGCACATCAGAGTTTGATGCTAGTTGAGAAACATTTGGGTGAAATGGGTATGTAACATTTGGTTTCTTTGTCTTTGAATTGTATGAGATTATGCAGCCGAAGGCCTCTAGCCTTTTTGCAACTTCTATGCCAATGCTTCCTAGCCCAACAATCCCAACTCTTTTACCTTCCAACTGAAAACCATCAATTTGCCAAGTTAAGGGAGAAAAACAAATATTGCAGTTCAACAATAGCTTTGATGATATGTTCAATAACAATACAAACATCACAAAAATAGTTTCGTTTAGGGATCACATTCCACCAGAATGAATACATTCTATGCAATTTTTATAAATTACTGAGCGCTGAAGTTGAGTGAGCTATTAGAGCAACTCTAATACTATTAGATATTTTACCTTACAAAAGTATATAAAAAGTATATTCTATTGGAACTCCATTCTATATAGTAAGCAGTGACATATTGAAACTTTATTCTATGGTAAGCAGTGGCGTAGCGTGTGAGAAAATTCCTTCTTTAACATGTACATCAAGCTAAAGCATCAGACTTGATCTTTTGTTTGAAGTGATTCTTTTAGTTGATCAGTCATTTCAAAAGAAAATTCCCACTCTTAAGAATAATTGAGTTTCTAAACTCCAAACTCTATAAAATTTTCATTCGTTGATATTTTTTACATCTCACTCTTCTCACGTCTTTATCATGGGAAGTGTTTAGGTGTAAAAAGTGGATACTATATACATTTGCACAGTTTCTCACAAATATACATAAGTTACCTCACAAAATCGCGTAAGTTCTCACAAATATACGTAAGTTGTGATTTCTCAAATTTTTATGAGTTAACTTACGTATGTTTGTGAAAATTTACGTAATTTTGTGAGATAATTTGTGTATATTTATGAGCACTTACACAAGTATATATGGTATATACTTGTACACTTAAGAATTGCCCCTTTATCACATACTTAAGTTGCTATTTGTTCTATCCGATCCTTCTCTTAAAGAACCCTTTTAAGTAGTCTAAATAGACAACTATGAAGTTTTCCTCAGGTCATTTGGCAATAGGTTAAATTAACTAAAAAATTATTAAAAAGGCCAAAAAATTAAAAAGTCAAAAAATCATACAAAACTATCAAAGTTTGATTCTCATTCTCCCTAAATTTCACAAGTTTTTTTGGTAAAATGTAAAAAGTCAGTCCAAACATTTCATCTTTTTTGTCTCATGTTTTAGTCACTAAATTAAAAAACTAGTGAAAAAGCCAATCCTAAACAAATCTTGATATTTTTATATCTCATTCCTCTTACATCTTTATCACACCCCTTTTATAACTACTCAAACTACCAAAGTAATTGGTTTCACGTGAATGTATTGATATCTAATGATAATAATTGTATTGCATGATATGACAAAATAAATATCTCTTAAAAACTAATAATTGTAAATATTGTTGCTTTATTTTGCCTGTGTTTGGCAAGTGGGTTTACAGGTTTTTTTGGCTATTTTAGCCACAAAAAATAAAATAAGCTATTTTAGCCATAACAAACAAAACATCACATCCAACCCATAATCATTACATTCTTCTCTCACAAAAAAACTCAAAAAAACCAAAAAGTCAAAAAGCCCTTCCCAAACCAAGCTTTTAAGCCCAGGCTAAAATAACCAAAAAAGCCAAAAAGCTAAAAAGCCAACCCCCTTCCCAAACCAAGCCTTTGATAATAATTGTATTGCATGATATGATAAAATAAATATCTATTAAAAACTAATAATTGTAAATATTGTTGCTTTATTTCATTGCCCAACAAAAGGAAAATTTTCGATGCAAGGTAGGATTTAAAAAATAAATAAATAAATAATTATATATAAGTGATAAATTTTATGAAAAATTATTAGAAAGTCCTATATGAGATTCAATTATTTCAATCAATTCCATAAATTTTCTAATACACTGATAGGTTATGTTTGTTTTGACAACCTTATCGTAAGATCCTATTTTGAATTTCGATATGATTTTTGGTGGACGTTTCCACCTTTCCTTATTGGGGGATACCATCTTAAGAAGTTAGATCCAATTTTTAGATCATGTTTCCGTTACTCCAATGTAACAATCAAATGTAATGTAACACTCCAACATAACACTCTAAAAAAACTTTTTAGTATACTTTTTTCAAACGTAATATTTCAATTAATGTAACATACAAAAACTCCAACGTAACATTCCAATCAATGTAACACACTAAAAAACTCCTTAATGTACTTTCTCAAACATAACACTCCAATCAATGTAACACATAAAAACTACTCAGTGTACTTTTTTCAAATGTAACACTCTAATATAACACTCTAAAAACATAACACTTCAACGTAACACACTAAAAAACTATTTAGTATGCTTTTTTTAAACGTAACACTCCAACAAACCATACCGTGAGATCCTCTTTTGAATTTTAATATGATTTGATGGACTTTAATACCCTTACTCATTAGGGGACGCAATTTTAGGGAAGTTGGATCTAATTTTTAGATCACGTTTCTGTCACTCTAGTGTAACATTTAAACATAACATTACAATGTAACACTCTAATATAACACACTAAAAACTCTTTAGTGTATTTTTCTCAAACATAACACTCCAATAAATTAGAACAATTAAGGAGATTATAATGACAAATGAGTCATTATACATTCAAAAAATAGATCACAAAAAAAAAAAAATTATAAAACTAACTGAAACATAATTTCAATATATAAGATTTTTCGATCACTCTCCCTAAATTTTATGATTAGTGTTAATAATTAAAAATATAAAATTGTCTATCAATCTTTAATTTTTTGACTGATACACAGTTACCAGTAATTTTCCCAACAAAGAAAAGTTGGTATGAATAAACCCTTTTGGCTAGGCGGTGTTTGGGAAGATTTTTTGTTGGGTTTTTTTTTATTTTTTCTGATAAAAGATAAAATTTTTACAGAATAAAAAAAAAAACACATACAAACAAAATATCACATCCAACCCTATAATCATTTCACTTTTTCTCTCACAAACATTACATCCAACTACAAAAAAACCTAACTATCTTTTCAAACACCAAAAAAATTTCTCCAATAATATCCTACAACTAAAAAACCTACATAAGTAGGCTATAACATAAGATTTTGCCACCTTGAAGTGAAAACATAAAAAGACTTGTATAATACACGTACGAGACTTGTACTATTATAAAAATAACGGGCTTGTTTGGTTTGTGTTTCAGAAATATGTTTTGGAAAAAAAAAGTCTCGTGGAATGTGGCCTTCCCCTCTAGGTGAGTAGTGTATAGAGTTTTTAATAGTTTTTTAGAGAAATATAGTAATATTTCTATTTAGCTTTATAAATATAGTTTTTGAAATTAATAAAAAGAGTCTTGGGATCATTTTATTTATTTATTTTTTGTCTTTTTTTTGGTTTTTTGGTCTGATGGTGCTTATTAATATTTTATTATATACAAATATAGTTATTGTAACATTTAAGTATGCGCATGGGTTGGATTGCTTTGAGTCCGTACTAAACTTATAATCAAATCAATCGCGGTTGGTTCCAAATTCTTGGACCTAGTAGCAGAACAATCTCGCACAACCAACTCAATTCAATCCATCCCAATGTAATTTGGGTTGGAATGACCATTTCACTGTACAAAATAATAAGGGTTGTTTTGAAATTTGATTTTTTTAGGAGTAATAATTTTTTAACATTTAAAAATATATATATATATAAAAAATTAGAGAGATTAAAAAAATTTTGTAGTGATTTTTTTGACTAAAACTTGATGTTCACAAAATAGGCTCATCAATTAACAGTCTTAATGAACCAGTTAATTCAGAAGGTATTTCCCAAATTGTAGGCTCCTTAAACCTTATGTTACCTTTAATTAATTGAAATGAAAGTGAAATAAATTGAAATGATTATTCTTTAATCTCCACATTGTTTGACCCATTCCCTTTAGGACTGAGTAAAGAATCCGTGAAATCCGTAATCCGATCCAGTCTAGTCCAATCCGATAGGTTTGGATTGGTTTTTTGAATCCGTGGTTCAGTTCCGGATTAAAGAATTAAAAATCCGTAATCTACGGATTGGTTCCGGATTAAACCCCACGGTTCCGGATTGGAACCAATCCGGACCGTATACAAATAGTCTATATTTTTATTATACATCTTCTCCCATAGTATCTTCTCTTATTCTATATAAAACCTAAACTCAAACCTAAATTCGTATAATATCTTCTTTTATTACTTTTGTTTGTTAGTTTTTAGTTTTAATTTGTAATGGTCTAAATACTTATGGTGAAACCAGTTTTCTTATGGTTGTTTAAATTCTAGAACAGTATGTCGTTATTATAGAAAAACATGTTGCTATTATGAAACTAATATAGCGCAATGAGTATGTTTTTAAGAAATTAAAGTATTAAATATATTTTTTTTTGTTATTTAATTATGTGAATCCGTAGTCCTAAACCGATCCAATCCGTGTTTAAATGGATTGGTTCGGATTGGTTCCATGATTTAAACGGATTGGATTGGTTCCAATTTTTTAGGAACCGTAGATAACGGATTGGTCCTGATTTTATCCCAATCCGGTCCAATCTGGACCATGCTCACCCCTAATTCCCTTCTAATAGTTTTCATTTATAATATATTTTTTTAATCAATTTTTAGGCTGTATTTGGCTAGAAAATTTGATGAGTGAAATGAAAAGAGAAAGGGAAAAATAATCACAATTTTTGTTTAATTATAATAAAAAACACAAGAAAAAAGAAAGTGAGCGAAAAATACAATTTCACTTTTTGTTTTTAGGTTCACTTATGCTCTTTCGTTCTTCATTTCCCAATTCAACCAGACATAACTTCAAATTCAAATATTATCAATTATTTCTCCTTTTCTTTCTATTTCACTTTCTTTTTTTATTTATTTCGTCAAATCCTCTAACCAAACTCAGCCTTAATGAATCAAACATCAAAAAGAACATTCTAACGAAATGATAAACATCAAAAAGAACGGACTCTGCGGAAGTTGTGAGGAAGAGGTCGGTGGGGAGTGGAGATTCGTAGGCTTTAAGGACTTGAAACTAAGCGGTGAATAGGTGGTGGAAGGCTGTGAAAACCGCTGGTGGGCGGAGGACTAGGAGTTGTGGGAATTCTTGTTCTTGAGAAGTTGGGTGGCGGTGGTGTTCCATTTGGGCGTGTTGAGAAATCGAAAACAACCCTAGGAGAGAGAAGCAATACATATATAAAGAATAGTGTTGCTGAGTGGAACCAATACAGTACAGAATAGTGTTGCTGAGGGGAGGACGTTGGCCCTGTTTGGTAGAACTGTGGGAAAGTACTTATACCTTATACCTTATACCTTAACAGCTTATAACTTATAACTATGAACATAAGCTGATTTTTGACTTATAAATTAAGCTTCTCCTGCCCCACTCAAAGAATAAGTTGATTTCTGATTTACAAAAAACTATAAGCTGTATTGTTAAGTTAAACCAAACACATCAAAATAGCTTAAATTAAGTTGAAAGCTGAAATAAGCTGAAATTAAGTTGTACCAAACAGGCCAGTTGTCTTAGCGACTCATAAATTAATGGGTTTGCTTTGATTATATTGAAATATTATTCATCTGGTAAATTTTTTATATATTACACTTACCTCTCTTAAGATTTGAATTTAATACATATTATTTTTGATGTTTAGAAAATTACACTAACTGTCTGTCATTGTAATTATTTAAACGGATTGAAGATATTAAACTCATGCACTCTCTCTTTTTTTACTTTGTTTTACTTTCTCTTATTTTTCCTTTCCTTTACTTTTTTTTTATTATAATTTCCTCTGTTTTTCTACTAAGAGTTGTTACTTTTTATATAAGCAAGAGGTTTGTGAAAATGAGACTATTAACCACCGGAGTGGTAATGTAATTTCCAAAACGTCAATAAGTGGGTAGTAATTGAACCAAATCTCAAGGGGTATCAATATAATTTACCCTTTTATATATTATTCGGAAAAAAAAAATTAGATTAACTAAGATATATTATTAAAAATATGTTTATAATGGATCTTAATAGTAGAATTTATGATGGATAGAGAAAATAAATAATTTAAATCATTGAAACTCACAATAAATTTCTTTTCTTTTTTTCAAATATTATTATATGTCTCTCACAATCACAATTCACCATAGTTTATCATATTATCTAATTACTCAGTACAAATTTGTGGAGATTACCCTCACCACTAGTTATAAAATTGTAGTAACTAATTACTCAGTACAAATTTGTGGAGATTACCCTCACCACTAGTTATAAAATTGTTGAGACACCACGTAGTGGTGTGTCTCAAGACCAACCAATAACTTCTTTTTTATTTTCAATAAATTTAGTATTATGTCATTATTATTTATTGTGTTTGATTTTAATTTTTTAGATTTAATTTTGTAAAAATTAAGTTTTTTGTTTTTCATATTTTTTTTATTTTTAGTAAATATTTTAAAATTTAAATTTTTTATTTTTTTAAATGCACCTTACTTAAATGTATCTAAAAAATAAAATATTTATAAAAAATTAATAAATACACAAAAATATGAAAAATTTGAATTCTTGTATTTTTTTTAATATTTTTGATATGTAGTAAATCTTCTAAAGATTTTTTTCACAAATATTATACTTTTTAAGTATTTTTATGTTAAGTGTATCTACAAATTAAAAAATTTGCTGAAAATATTAAAAAAAATTCAGTAAAAATAAAAAAATACAAAAAATAAAAAATTTCAATTTTTTTAAAAGTAAATCCTGAAAAACCAAACCAAGGCCCTGTTTGATTGGGGGATATGAAGATTGGGATTGGCTATTATATCCGGTGGGGTCCATATATCCCATGTTTGCAATTTTTTTTGAAGGGGATATAATATCCGGTGGGATTGTCTATCCCCCAAAAGTGGAGGATATACAATACCACCCCCCCCCATTATATCATATCCCTTGCTTGGGATATGATGTAAAAAGTCCAATTTACCTTTTTGTCTATTTAACATAATATAATTTAATATATTTTTTTGAATTTAATATAATATAATTATTGAATTTAATTTAATATTATTGAATTTAATATAATATAAATATTATTGAATTTAATATAATATAATATAATATAATTTAATTTAGTTTAATTTAATATAATATAATTTAATACAAATTTTGAATTTAATATAATATAATATTATTGAATTTAATTTAATATAATATAATTTAATATAAATTTTGAATTTAATATAATTTAATTATTGAATTTAATTTAATATAAATATTATTGAATTGAATTTAATATAATATAATATTATTTAATTTAATTTAATTTAATATAATATAATTATTGAATTTAATTTAATATAAATATTATTGAATTTAATTTAATTTAATATAATATTATTTAATTTAATACAAATTTTGAATTTAATATAATATGATATTATTTAATTTAATTTAATTTAATATAATATTATTGAATTTAATTTAATATAAATTAATTTAATATAAATTTTGAATTTAATATAATATAATATTATTTAATTTAATTTAATATAATATAATATTATGAGGGCAATCTTGGAAATTACTTGTTATATCCCACAATATATTTTGTAAAACAAACATGCATAACATATATCCAATCTTATATATCAAGTCAACAAACATGACTTGGGGATATACTATCCAATACCTATATCCTATTTATTATATATCCTAAATCTCACATCATATTATATCCTCCATTTTATATCCAGTGAAACAAACGGGCCCAAAGGTTTATTTGTCTTTCCTAACTTTCTTTTTTGCTACTTATCAAATAATCTCAAAATACAGGATAAAAATATAGAATAAACTAGAAATATATTCATGAAAGTTTTCTTAAAATATGAATTACCTTATATGATTTAAAAAATTATAAATACTTTTTTATTATATATTTTATTTAACAAGATTAATTGAAGAAAATAAAATTCTTGATTAATCTTCTATATAATAATAAAATAATTTAAATTATTAATTAAAATAAATTTCTAATATTATTAAACGTTATTAATTGAATTGATAATTTATTAATAAAAAAAATTATTTGTTATAAAATTAAAAATTTTAAGAGGATAGATATAATTTTTAAAACTATAAAAAGTAATTTATATTTTAAATAAATTATAAGAATATGTTTATAATTTATCCTAAAAATATTATAAATAATGTAGAGAGGAGAACAGGCCTTGAAACCATGACCAACCATGACCTTATGTTTAATAATGGAGGTTCTTGTCGCTAGGAGTGAGCAAGGGTTCGGTTTAACCTAAACCAAAATCAATCAATTACTTATAGTTTCATCAAATTTAAAATCAAATTAATCTATAAAAAATCTTGAAATCAATCTGAACCGAACTATTAAACCACAGTTTGGTTTGGTTTAGAATTGCAAATTTCAAAAATATTATCATTATTTATAATATGATTACAAAATATTATTTACAACCTAAGAATTATTTGTATGATTGTTTAAAACTAATTCTATCACTATACAAAAATATATTTATAATAGTAGAGAGTTATAATTTAGAGAAAATTTGTGATAAATCCAAACTAAAAAAAGTATAAAATATTAAGTCTAGTGAATTTTTTTTATTAATGAAAGGTCCATACTTTATGAAATAATTTGGTTAAAAATTGTGGAGAAGTGGTTTGGAAATACTCTTCAGATCCTGGGAGACGCTAGTGATCCTCAGCTAGTTACCTGAAAAGATAGAGACACCCCGGTCGGGGGTGCCGGAATTAGTACTCTGACGGACAAGTCAGTTCAGACACTCAAGATAGCTTGTTTACTAAGTTAAGTGAAGTGATTTTTACATATCTTTCTCAACCCGTTGTTCCTGTATTTATACCTGTTCCTTTTGATCCTCGAGGCCAGGGCCTACTTTTTAATCATTGTCCTTTCTATTATTCGGCCCTAAGGATTTACACTTATTCGGCACATATATATATTCGGCTTCCCACTCTCGTAGGATATAGCCGATTAATATCAGTCTTCCAATGGTACGCACCTTCTGATTTTTCCATTTATTCGGCCCCCACAATTGCCCCCCGAACTCCCCATTGACGATAGTTAATCGGCGTGTTTGGTCTTGAATTGGAAAAGTTAAAATAGGTCAGGCGGCTTCGCGTAACCTAATATAGATGTCAGGATGTGCATATATTTTCGCTCATCATTACACTTTCCCGCCTCATTCGTGCGTCTCGCATTTATTGTGATTTGAAATTTCAGTCCTTTCGAATGCACAGTTCGTCGAGTATTCGAGACTCTTGGACCGCCAGCGGATATCCCTTCTCTGACTCGCATTTTCTGCAACTCTTCTCCGTCTACCCTCGTCCCCCTGGCTCCTCGTAAGTCTTCTTCTCTTTTCTTTACAATCCTACTTTCTATTTGTTATTTTAATTTTGGCGAACCCTTTATTCCCTGTGAAAATGGCTAAACACTTGAAAGACCTCCTTTCTGAGGGTCGTGTCTCCGGATTCCGGCGACACTTTTCCATCCCCGACGATGTTTATCTATCTCTAGTGACGGACAACACTCTGGATAGAGAGAGAGAGGATCGAAATTCAATCGTCTTTCCTCTCCTATCCATTGCAGAGGGCGGGGTCCGTTTTCCCCTACATCCATTCCTTAGGGCCGTCCTCCGCTATTGGGGTTTGATTCCTTCTCAGCCCAACGTGAACTTTTTTCAAATCGTAATGGGGATCGTAGAGTTGAACTGGCGCCTCAGGATCGATCTTGGCATTTCGGCCATTCGACACTGCTATGCTTTAACCAAATCTTCCGGTCAGCTTGGGCGGTACTTTCTTAGGGCCAAGGATACTGACCATCATTTGGTAACCATGCTTGCCAGTTCTGGTAAGTGTGTGGATGACGTAATGGTCAATGTCCGAGGGAACTGGGAATTTGGCGAAGGTGAGGGTCGCCTAGACCCTATTCCCAGACGGAGGGGTGAACCAGGTTGTCGTGTGTCTCCTTGCGTTTACTGAACTTTTCTTTTACTCGGCCTTCTCTCCGTGTCTAACCCTTTGTCTTTGCAGGCAGTAAATTGAAGAAGATTCTGGTTTCTACTGATGACGCAGTCCTTGCGCAGATTGCGACTGCACTCGGATACTTCGGCTGTCCAAACTTACAGAAGCAAGGGAGAGCGGCCCACATACTTCTTCGATACGAGCCTACTTATACTACTTTTTCGACCACTGACAACATTCAGATTCCATCCGCGCAATCAACAACTTGCGGCTCTTATCTTCCCTAGCTTCAAGAGCCTTAGGCAAGTTGGTCTCGAAGCTTCTGATTCGGGGCAAGACGTCGAGCCGGTGGTAGAGGTAGTCGCCGAACCAGCCAGAGAGTTCGCTGAGGAGGCCGAAGAGGTTGACGAGGCCCTAAACTCGGCGTTTGAGGTAGCCAGACGTAGTCAGCCTACCTCGCCGTCCACTTCGGGTCGGGCGGAGTTTTCTTCTGGAGATATTTTTGGAAGTTTGGGAGACCTACCCGGCGATTTTTTTGAAGGTATGGCTGGGGAAAGCCTCACGCAGATGGCTCGAAAGAAAAATGCCGAGCGCATGGCCGCCCGGAAAAAGGCCGAGGCCACCCGTTCTGGACCTGCCTTGATTGAGTCTTTCGAACCCGTTATTAAAGAGCCAGCTCAGATTGTTGCGGCCGAAACGGCGAAAGAGGTTGAACAACCAGTCATTGAAGAACGGTTGATTCCGGAAGAGCAGGGCAAGAAGCGTAGCGCCGAGGGAGAGGCCGGTTCAGAAGATAGTCTTGCCGACAAAAAGCCTCGCTTAGAAGAGTCAGACGTGGTTGTTCCTTTCATTGTTCAGCCAAAGATCAGAGACACACCGATTCCCTCTGACACATCCATCATTACCGACCCAGCGGTAGCCTTGAGCTTGGCGGCTTCAGTCTTCCTACCAACTGATAAGACATCCTTTCATGCCGTGTCGGATTTGGTGGCCGTAGCCCTATCTGCATAGTCAGCCCTTTTGGTAGGTGAACTTTGACTTGTTTTGATTTTGGTTGCCTATGGCATCTAACGATCCCAACTCGTTTTGCAAACGGTCGGCAGAATCGCCGACTTGGGCCGCCGCCTACACGATGCCCTTGAGAGGATTGACCGTTTGCAGTCAGAAGTGGTCGATCAAAAGACCAAGGCCGAGTTTGAGATGATGAGAGCCACGATGAAGACTGTGCGAGCCGAAGCCGAAGTAGAAAGGGCTCGGACTTCCGATCATCTCTGTTCTGATGCCGAAGATAGGGCGAACGCGAGCAAAGAATCGCTTAGGCTAGCCGATGAGGCGCTTAACAAGATGGAGACTGAGTTAGCAGAGTTGAAGGCGGCCAAGGAAAAGGCAGAATCTGAGGCTTCTGCCGCATTCGAAGCAAGAAAAGGCGCCGCCTTTGAAGAATACGTAGATGAAGTCCCCAAGTTTGAGAATCGGGGGTTCAAACATGGGTGCCTCAAGGCCCTTGATGCCGCTGGGGTAACATTGGCCTTGCCAATTCCTTATGAGCAGGTGGACGTTGAGCCACTTGAGTCTAACCCCGAGGATTGATCTGGGAGTCATTCGAATTTTATGAAATGCTTTCCCTTTTAATGTATGTTTTTGTTTTAAGGACTTTTGTTGTTCCGAGTAGTTTTCATGTATAAATTGGCTACTGTCTGCGCTCAATTTATTAATGAAAATTATCTTGTTGTTTCACTACTACTTATGCGCAGTTTGTAATGTTATGTTGGTGAAGAATTTTTGCCTTTCACTACTTTAGATAGAATGATTACTCTGTTGAGCTTTCTACGATTGAATATCTTGGCAATCTTATCATTCGTATGCCGAATAGTTCGTGGGTGTTATGCTGAAACGATTCATGGACCGGCTGGGGCACTTAATCCGAATAGATTGATTAATCTGCCCTTGCCCCAGGCGATGCATGATCATTCAGGCGCCGGATGAGACGAACTTAGAAGTTTTGAAGTCGATTCATGGACACTACTTTAGATAGAATGATTACTCTGTTGAGCTTTCCACGATTGAATATCCTGGCAATATTGACTTATCATTCGTATGCTGAATAGTTCGTTAGTATTATGCTGAAACGATTCATGGGCCGGCTGGGGCACTTAATCCGAATAGATTGATTAATCTGCCCTTGCCCCAGGCGGTGCATGATCATTTTGGGCGCCGGATAAGGCGAACTTAGGAGTTTTGAAGTCGATTCATGGGCCGGCTGGGGCGATTAAGCCGAATATATTGATAAATCTATCATGCCCTTGCCCCAGGCGGTGCATGATCATGCGGGCGCCGGATGAAACAAACTTAGGAGTTTTGAAGTCGATTCATCGGCCGGCTGGGGCACTTAAGCCGAATTTATTGATAGATCTATCTGCTCTTGCCCCAAGCGGGTCGATCCAATTTATTGATTGAGGTTGTCACAATTAATGAGATTGCCTCGAGGGTGCTACCTCTGTAAAAGATAAATGATTAAAGGTACAACTTTTATGAGCACAGTCAACAACTGACTCCAGCTTTTGAAGGTATCGTCTGAATGTCGAACAGACTCTTCTTTAACAGCAGAGGGGAAGCGAGGACGCTAGCTGAGCTGGGTGGAGACATGAATCGAGGTGGTGACCCTTCGCGCATAGGGAGTAGGAGTTCCAGGGATCGAGAGTGGCGTCAGTCTCCTCGACGTCGAAGTAGGTCGCCTAGGCGGGACAAGCAGTCGCAGGGCAGATCTTCTCAACCTCGAGTCGAGAGGGGATCTGAGGCGAATCCGTGCCTATTAAGCTTTGTGGTATTTGTGGGGAATAGACCCATGACAGAGGCGGACTCGATCGTTCGAGACCCAAATGTAGCGGTCGAGTTTGCTCGACAAATTTTTCCTCTTGAGGTTCAGCAATTGATGGTAGGTCATCAGGACTACGAAGTATTTCGCGAAGGCATTCACGGGGCGGTGAAGGGGCTTTACACTGCCTATGAAATCGACATGCGGTTGCACGCTGCCCCCCGAGAAATAGAGAAGAAGAAGGAACGTATTCGAAGTTTGGAGGCCTGCGTGGAGGTGGCTGAGCACGAGTTAAGGAAGACGAAGGCAGCTCAGGCACAACCCGCCGGGCAGGGAAACCCAATCGTGGAAGAAAGGGTTACCAGTCGGCTCATTAGTATCGCTCTTGCCGATCGTGAGACGGCGAGTATGTTTGCAATGGAGACCGCGAAGGGGAGGGCCTATGAGAAAGGTTTTCATGAAGGCCGAAAAGTTAGAATCGAAAAGACCAAGGAAAAACTTGCCAAAGAAGTTTGTCGATGTGAAAATCGTGGATTTAGGCACGGTTGGATCAAGGCATCTCAAGCCGCGGAAGCTCTTCGAGCGTCGGGAATTGATTCGGCATCGCCACTCTACCACAGTAAACATTTTCCATTTTCTGTTTTTGAAGTCGAGAAAAGTGAGGATGAGGGTGACGCCGTATAAGTATACTTATTGTAAGGTTGAAACGCAGATCACATTCAAAACTATGTAATTTATTGTTTGTTTTATTGAATAAAAAACGTTCTATTATAAATATTTTGTTGCAATTCGTATTCGGCATGTATGTGTTTCGTTTTATTGTATGTTTGAATGAATGTATAAACGTTGATCGGCAAGGTCGACCTATACGTGGTACGCCGGTTTATAGGCAGGGTCGACCCATACGTGATAGCCGTTTATTCCTGAATGAGGCCATTGTAACCTGAGGAAGCCGAAAGCCAGTGGGTATAGTGGCTGCGGTAAATTCAACTCGGCTCGGGGCCTAGATTTTTGGCCAGTGCATGTGCTTCAAAAAGTCGTTTGGATAACTGCGCCGTGGCGAATGTCAACCGACATTTGTCTCATGGAGTTTAGCGTTAATGAAATCGCCTCGGGATTGGGGCCTTGAGATCGCTGCCAGTATTGAAAATAAAAGGAGTGGGCGCTTCGCGCAGATAAACAATCACTTATTATGTGAAGTGGGATAAGTGGGGATATTAGTTAAAGAGGCTGGGAGTTCAGCCAAACTTGGTGTTGCAATGGAGCGCGGCAGAGGACCCATCCGTATGGGAGGTAGGACGTCCAAAAGTTGGCATGAATCTTCCAATCGTAGAAGCAGATCACCCCGAAAGGAAAGGCAACGACCGTTGGGTTTATTCTTCCTTGTCCTGGATCTTTGCCTTGACATTGTCAATGGTATCAGGGGAAGTTTGGCAATGCGCAAGTCATGGGCTTGGGGCAAAGTTGGCTCAAGGCTTTGCAAACCGTGGAGGACTTCTGGGTGACGGGAGTTGATTCGGTGCTGCCGCTTTACCAATGCGTCTTTTTCCCTTTATAGATTTTGAGGTTGAAAATGGGTATTGTAATACTCAAAAGCGGGTTGCGTTTATGTAACATCTGTTTGATCAAATAAAAAGTATTATTTCAAACATTTGCGTCTTATTCTGAATTTTTTATATGCTTAGTTAAGCACCCTATTTTGGATATTGGCGTGTTTTTTTGTTTTTGTTCGTGCCGAAGGGTACTCCGAATCCGGAGGACTTAATCGGCCCTAAGGTGTCATGCACCAAAGGGGCTCCGAATCCGGAGACTTAATGTGGTCAATTGTGATATCCATGAAGGGCGCTCCGAATCCGGAGACTTAATCGACCCTAAGGTGTCATGCACCAAATTGCTCCGAATCCGGAGGCTTAATCGGCCCTAAGGTGTCATGCACCAAACGGCGCTCCAAATCCGGAGGACAATGTGGCCAATCGGGATATCCATGAAGGGGCGCTCCAAATCCGGAAGCTTAATCGGGCCCTAAAGTGTCATACACCAAAGGGCGCTCCAAATCCGGAGACTTAATCGGCCCTAAGGTGTCCTTGCACCAAACGGTGCTACGAATCCGGAGGCTTAATGTGGCCAATCATGATATCCACGAAGGGCGCTCCGAATCCGGAGACTTAATCGGCCCTAAGGTGTCATGCACCAAAGGGCGCTCCCGAATCTGGAGACTTAATCGGCCCTAAGGTGTCATGCACCAAAGGGGGATCCGAATCCGGAGACTTAATGTGGCCAAATCGTGATATCCACGAAGGGGCGCTCCGAATCCGGAGGCTTAATCGGCCGTAAGGTGTCATGCACCAAAGGGCGCTCCGAATCCAGAGAATTAATCGGGCCCTAAGGTGTCATGCACCAAAGGGGGCTCCGAATCCGGAGAATTAATCGGCCCTAAGGTGTCATGCACCAAAGGGGGCTCCAAATCCGGAGACTTAATCGGACCCTAAGGTGTCATGCACCAAAGGGGCTCCGAATCCGGAGACTTAATGTGGTCAATCGTGATATCCACAAAGGGCACTCCGAATCCGGAGACATAATCGGCTCTAAGGTGCCATGCACCAAAGGGGGATCCGAATCTGGAGGCTTAATCGGCCCTAAGGTGTCATGCACCAAAGGGGGCTTCAAATCTGGAGACTTAATTTGGCCAATCATGATATCCACGAAGGGCGCTCCGAATCCGGAGACTTAATCGGCCCTAAGGTGTCATGCACCAAAGAGGGCTCCGAATCCGGAGACTTAATTTGGCCAATCGTGATATCCACTGAAGGGCACTCCGAATCCAGAGGCTTAATCGGCCCTAAGGTGTCATGCACCAAAGGGGGATACAAATCCGGAGACTTAATGTTGGCCAATCGTGATATCCACGAAGGGCGCTCCGAATCCGGAGGCTTAATCGGGCCCTAAGATGTCATGTACCAAAGGGGGGCTCCGAATCCGGAGAATTAATCGGCCGTAAGTGTGTCATGCACCAAAGGGGGCTCCGAATCCGGAGGCTTAATCGGCCCTAAGGTGTCATGCACCAAATGGGCTCCGAATCCGGAGACTTAATGTGGCCAATCGTGATATCCACGAAGGGCGCTCCGAATCCGGAGACTTAATCGGCCCTAAGGTCTTATGCACCAAAGGGGGATCCGAATCCGGAGGCTTAATCGGCCCTAAGGTGTCATGCACCAAAAGGGGCTCCGAATCCGAAGACTTAATTTGGCCAATCGTGATATCCATGAAGGGCGCCTCCGAATCCGAAGGCTTATCGGCCCTAAGGTGTCATGCACCAAAGGGGGATCCGAATCCGGAGACTTAAATGTGGCTAATCGTGATATCCACGAAGGGCGCTCCGAATCCGGGAGACTTAATCGGCCGTAAGGGTGTCATGCACCAAAGGGCACTCCGAATCTGGAGGCTTAATCCGCCCTAGGGTGTTATACACCAAAGGGGGCTCCGAATCCGGAGAATTAATCGGCCCTAAGGTGTCATGCACCAAAGGGGGCTCCGAATCCGGAGGCTTAATCGACCCTAAGGTGTCATGCACCAAACGGCGCTCCGAATCCAGAGACTTAATGTGGCCAATCGTGATATCCACGAAGGGCGCTCCGAATCCAGAGACTTAATCGGCCCTAAGGTGTCATGCACCAAAGGGCGCTCCGAATCCGGAGGCTTAATCGGCCCTAAGGTGTCATGCACCAAAAGGGGCTCCGAATCCGGAGACTTAATGTGGCCAATCGTGATATCCACGAAGGGTGCTCCGAATCCAGAGACTTAATCAGCTCTCAGGTGTCATGCACCAAAGGGCGCTCCGAATCCGGAGGCTTAATCGGCCCTAAGGTGTCATGCACCAAAGGGGCTCTGAATCCGGAGACTTAATGTGGCCAATCGTGATATCCACGAAGGGCGCTCCGAATCCGGAGATTTAATCGGCCCTAAGGTGTCATGCACCAAAGGGCGCTCTGAATCGGGAGGCTTAATCGGCCCGAAGGTGTCATGCACCAAAGGGGGGCTTTGAATCGTCGACATGACGAGCGCTACAATGGGGTTTGAGAAACGAATTGAGCGACGAAGAAAAATGGTTTGCATTGCAGAAGTGATATATATACAAGTATCAAAGCCCATAGGTCGGGTCAGTGATAGGGTTTTCATAAAATCTCTACTTGTGCCGATTGCGAGGAGCCACGGATTTCTTCAATGCCATGGGCTGTCGGGAAGCGCACAAGTTAATGATAAGTGCTTGGAACGGCCTTCATAATATGTAACCAGGTTCGGCCCATGATGACATTATACGGCGAAGGGAGCTTTACGACCAAGAATTCTACTTCGATCGTTCTGGAGCCTACTCGAATAGGTAGTATGATCTTCCCTAACGGGTACTCAGGATTCGTATTAAAGCCGAACAGTGGGTGAGGCGCTGGGGACAGATCTGACTCGTTGAAGCCGAGTTTGATGAAAGTTTGGTAATACATAACCTTTGAAGTACTCCCTGGGTCTATGAGAATGCGTTCAATGGTGAACCGACTTACGCATAATTTGATGACCAACGGATCGATGTGGGAAGCTGTTGTGCCGCTACGATCGGAGTCATTGAAAGTGATTGTCAGAGCTTCTCTGGGCCATTCGGTCTGAATACGTTGCTTTTGGGGGATTGGATGCGATTGAATTGTGTGCATGGTTGGGGATGAAGGCAGGCTGTAGATTATATGGATCACGCCAAGTGGAGGTGAGTCCTGCCTCAAGGCTAGTGTCTTGATTGGCTTTCCCTTTCTCACGTACTGCTGTAGTCGGCCATCTTGCACCAGTTCTTCCAGGTGATCCTTTAATACGTAACAACTCTCCGTTTCGTGGCCATAATCTTTGTGATACTCGCACCACCTATCCCTTCTTCGTGTGTCGGGTGGCCCCACCATCTTTGACGGCCATTTGAATAATGGAAGGTGTTGGACTTTGGTCATTATTGTAGCGATTGGTTCTGACAACTCTCTGTACTTCTTTGTCGGCACGCCTCGAACGCCTGCTGTCAACTTGCAGTTGTTCATTCGTCCGGTGGGAGCATTGATCGCCTGATCGGCGAGTGTCCCGCCTTTTGTCTCGTTTAGCGCGTTGCTGTGGCTCAGGGCTCGGAGGTGGCACGGAACTTATTGGTTGAGCAATTTCAAGGGGGGCCGTTTTGTTGGACATTTGGCCGGCTTTTATTCTCAAGGCATCATCTTCCACTTTGTAATACTCTTCAACTTTCTTCATCAACGCCCAGACTGTTTTGGGGGGTCTTCTGGTCAGGGAACTACGAAGAGCACTGTCAAGATGTAGTCCCATTTTGAAGGCGGTGATGGCCATGGAGTCGTTGCCAGCGTCGTCGACGAGGTTGAAGCACTCCCAATAGCGCGCCGAATACGCTCTGAGCATTTCTCTTGACTGAATCTGCATAGCCCAGAGAGAGTCGGCCTTTTTCGGCTGTACCTCGTTGGTGATGAACCTGGCCCTGAAGGATTTCTGTAATTGATGGAAGCTTTTGATCGAAGCCGGCTCCAGCTTGTAATACCACCTGATAGCTAATGGCCCCAAGCTGCTGGGGAATATTCGGCACATAAGGGCTTCGTTGTCTGCATGCAATGTCATGGCCTGCTTGTAGTGATGAATATGATCAGTGGGGGTCTGATTTTCCATCGTAAAGAGTGAATGACGGAGCTTTGAACTTCTTGGGCAGGGCCGCCCTTGCAATCCGTCGGACAAAAGGATCGTGCTAGTCCTCTTCGTCTGAACTACTCCTCCTGCGCTTGTTCCTTGTATGTAGACTCTTTTCGGAGGAGCTGGAAGTTTCGGATCGTCCCTTCTTGTTGAGCTCCGTGGGTAATGAGTTGGAGTCGCTATCGGTATCCTTTGGTCGGGCTCGAGGTCGTTGTCTACCGCCCCTCGAAGGTCGTTCGGGATCTTGGCGCATGGCTTCTCTCGATTTTGCTACTTCGAGGGCCAAATCTTGACGGAGACGTTCATTTTTAGCGATCATGTTCTCCAGCCTTTGTTCATTCTGCTTTGCTTGTTCCATGATCGCCTGCATTGTCTCTTGCGCTGAAGTCGTTGGTGTGTCGAAGTTCAAAGCGCGTCTTGCAGCGATGGTTTCCTTTCCGAGCATATTTGCTGGGGTGAGGTCATCTCTCTGTGCGGTCTCGTTAGTGACTATCGGAGGATCTTCAGTCACGCCTGCCATGGATGTATTTGAGTATTCCCACAGACGGCGCCAATTGTGGAGAAGATGTTTGGAAATACTCTTCAGATCTTGGGAGACGCTAGTGATCCTCAGCTAGTCACCTGAAAAGATGGAGACACTCCGGTCGGGGGTGCCGGAATTAGCACTCCGACGGACAAGTCAGTTCAGACACTCAAGATAGCTTGTTTACTAAGTTAAATGAAATGGTTTTTACATATCTTTCTCAACCCATTGTTCCTGTATTTATACATGTTCCTTTTGATCCTCGGGGCCAAGGTCTACTTTTTAATCATTGTCCTTTCTATTATTCGGCCCTAAGGATTTACACTTATTCGGCATATATATTATATTCGGCTTCTCACTCTCGTAGGATACAGCCGATTAATATCAGTCTTCCAATGGTACGCACCTTCTGATTTTTCCATTTATTCGGCCCCCATAAAAATATTAAAGGATATTTTGTTTCTAATTTTATCTCTTAATTTTTTTTTTATCTGTTTGACCTTTTATTTAAATTTATATCTATCTATCCAAATATTTTTTATCTATTCAGATTTTGTGTCTAGTTGTTCAAATTTTTTAACTATCTATACAATTTTTTCCCCTAAATTTGATCTATCTATTTAATTTTTTCCTAAATTATATCTATCTATTCTATTTTTTCCTATCTGCTTGAAATTCACAAACAAATTTTTCTATCTGTGGGAATTATCCACCACACCAACACTCAAATATTCCACAAAAATTTACAAACTATTATTATCTGTTCAAACACATACATATATACATATATATAGATACAAATAAAACCTTACTGAATGAGAGATTGAGATTGGCTCTATAAGAGCAAAGAAATCAATAACTCACATTGATTTTGAGGGAATGCAAATCGAAGAGTGTAGTTTTGCTAAATAAAAAAGATGAAGAAATTGCAAAAGTTATGAACATAAAAACAGAGCACGAAGAATTCTTGAGAAATATAGAGATTGACTTGTTGGTCTCCCTCTCACAGTTTCCTTCACCTTTTTTCCCATGGAGGAACAAGGAGGAGGAGACTCTATTATGTTGTTTGTCAACAACACTGTTGGAGGAACAAGGAATAGGAAACTATTCTGTTTTTTTTTTTTTTTGGAAAGTTTCCTAGGTTTTTCTTTATTCACTTCCGCTTCCACTTCAATTTTATAAATCTCAACTATAATTTCACTTTCTCTTCAGTTTTATTATCTCTGTGTTCCACTGTTGCTTACCAGAAAAAATATTCCTTATATTCTCTTTTGATTTTAGGAAACTTCTTAATCTTAAATCTATTTTATTAACTCTGTGTTGAACAATTACCAAATCAGTATTCTCTGCATTCTGTTTTCATTTTACTAAGCTCACTTTCTTCTTTGCAATTTCTATTTTGCAACACAAGTTCTCTGTCAAATTATATTATAATTCTCTATATTCAACCTTGCTTGTTAAAAAAAAAAAAAAAAACTTTAGATTCCCTTTTGCAAAGTGTTCCTTTCATATCTTCATATCCTTTACAAAATTGTATTTCTCTTTGTTCAACTGTTGCTTACCAGAATAAAGAAATCTCTGTATATCTTCTTTTAGTTCTAGAAATCTTTGTAATCTCTTCCTTTGCCACTTTATTTTAACTCTATTCAACAATTACCATTATGTTTCCAAATCGTATTTCGAACCTTAGGGATGATGGCGAGGGAACGACGGATCTGAGGGAAGGGGTTGGGGGGCGACGGCGAAGGAGGCTTTGGAGAGTGACGGAGGAGCTCAGGGTTATGGTTCCGGCGAAGGCTCAGGGTTAAGGTTCCGATCATGGGGAGTTAGGGTTTCTGACTCAGATATGGAAAGTCAGTGGTGGTGGTGGTGGGGGGAAAGACGGTGGTGTTGGAGAGAGAGAGAGAGATGGCGGCGACGGAGACACCGAGATGGTGTTGGCGGCATTGACGTCTTCTGCTGCGACTTGGACGTCTTTTGGTGATAGTCTCCGGCGGAGGTGGGTGGCGCGGCAGAGCTCTATACGAGTAGTTTAGAGAGAGAGATAGAGAGTCACGATGATTTGTGTTGGACCGTGTAAATTATATATATATATCAACAATGTTAGGTGTCATGAAAAACTTTTCATGAAAATAATCATGAAAACTTTGTGATCCTTAGATCACACTTAACAGCACATTAATCAAGGCAATTCAAGGATCATAAATCTTTTATGATCATTTTTATGAAAAAAATTTCATGATCCTTAACTTTTCTCTATATATATATGATGGTGTTATTTGTACCAATTAATATATACACTAATTGGTACACTAGTGTTATACTATTATTACTGATTTCACCTATTATATAAATTACAAATATTTAAAATCTCTAAAATTATATCATCTGCTAGTATATTAATTAATACATTAATTAATATATATAGCATTATTTATATATATACATATATATATAACAATATCTTAGTTATTTAATGTCAACTTGTCCTTATGTATAGAAAAATTTAATTGATGACCCTTTGTTAAAATTTTCCATCTAGTCGTCCTACAATTTATATATATTTGATATTAACAAAATATTTTAATATTTAAATTTGGTAACAAATTATATATAATTTAAACCATTTGAATTCGTAATTACAAAATTATGGATTTATCTATTTTAAAAATTAAAACCAAATGGTATATTAAAATAACCAAATTAAACTATACAATTTGGTTTGGACCAGACAAACTTATGAAATTTTTTTTTTTTTTTTTTTTCTCAACTCTACTTACCGCTTGATAAATACACATTATATGAATATTCTTTTTTATCATTATTTTTATAATATTACAGTTATTTTATTTTAGAATTTTATACGGATGTCGAGTGCGGATCACATGTATATATGGGTTGGTCTAGGCTAAAAAATTTGATTTGGGAATAACTTTTTGAGTTTTTTAATTTTTTTTATAAGAGAAGAGTGTAATGATTATGAATTAAATGTGATGCTTTATTTATTGTGGCTAAAATAATCTATTTTGTATTTTATAATTATTTTATCCACAAACCATCCTCCCAAACGGGCCATATATATTAATATTAGTAGTACCTTGGAAGCAAGAGGAAAGTCGCCGTGCGTGGACCAAAGGTGGCGGCGAACAAACCGATCGGCGGCGCTAATTCTTCTCATCACATCAATCAAAAGCCCGACCGCGAAGTCGGCAACGTCTTTGGAGAATACACTTCCGGCATTGGCGGCGGCATTCCGGCAGGTCAACATTGTTGATGCCGGTGCTGTCTAGGGCTGTTCAAAAAATCCGTTCAAACCGGTAATCCGGACCGAACCAGACCGAATCATACGGTTTGGTTCGGTTCTATTAAGAATTGGTTTGATTTCGGATTAAGAAATATGAGAACCGTAAAAACGGTTCGGTTAATGGATTTTATGAAAAAACCGCGGTTCGAACCGAACCGAACCGAATTTTAAAAGATATATATATATAATATCAAGTTTTATTTTTATTAATTGGTTTTTTATAATTTTAATGATATTAGGATGATATAGATATGTAATATTAAGTAATGCCTTAATATTATTAGTTTTTATCATGAGTTAAATGTAATTAGTTTAAGTAATTATTTTGCTAATATTAACAATTTATTTTTGTAAATAGAAATTTTTGGAACCGTAAACCAAACCGAAACCGAACCGTTTTTTCGGTTTGGTTCTGGTTCGGTTTTATAAGTGTAACGGTCTGGTCTGGTTCTCAAAATCACAGAACCGTTAGGATCGGTTCGGTTCTTGAATTTACTCAAAACCGAACCAATCCGGACCGTGTACACCCCTAGTGCTGTCAGTGACGACTAGTTGGAGAGAAGGGAGGCGGCAGAGAAGATCGGCGGTGATCGGAGTCCTACCGGAGCACAGGACGGCTCTGACGGAGTGTGCGTAATTTGCGAGGAAGAGATCGGTGGAGAGAGGAGATTCGTAGGCTTTGAGGATTCGAAACTTGGCAGAGAAATTGTGTTGGAACGCTGTGAAAACTGGTGGTGGACTTAGGACTAGGACTTGTGGTGGGAGTTCTTGTTCTTGATTTGGGTTGTGGTGGTGTTGTGCCATTTGAGAGGGTTGAGAAAACAAGGAGAGAGAGACGGGCTAGAGAAGTTGTTCAAAATGGTTTTTGTTAGATTGCGTAAACGGAAAATTGTGTGTATACACCTCCAAGAGTGTGTATTATAAGTATCTATATAATAAGGTAAGAGGCTTTTTGAAAATGTCTTAAAATGTATGAGAGACACAATTCATATGGATGGCTTAGATGAATTTTAATAAATATTCATGGTTGAGAATTAATGATGTTCCCGCCCAAATGAGCTGCCTCTGTCTTCCCACTCTTCTCCCTCAGTATCAGTATCTACCCTCTCCCCATACCCCCTGTCTACCGTCTGTCTCTCCATACCCTCTATCTATCCTTCTCATCATTTGATCTCTCTCGCCTAAACATTCCTACTCTGCACTGACTCTCCCCCATACCCTCTATCAATCACTCTCATCCCCTAAAGAGCCTATTGTTTGCTGAATTCCTTGCTCTGTTTCAATTTTCTGGGTGTGTTTTTGGGTTTACCCACATTGGAAAACTCCTACAGATTTATTGTTGGTGTGAGGTCTGTTGTGTGTGCAAATTATTTTATTGTGTTGGGTTTGGATTTTGAATGATATATTTTATATTCAAAGTTTGATTTTTTGATATGGGAAAGTATTTTTAACTGCTGGGTTCAATGGAGTTGGAAAAACATGGTTGGTGTAATGTATGTTGCTCTGTTTCAATCTGATTTCAAACTCAGCTGAGACAGAGCAACATAATACGTAAAAACTTAGCTGCTGGGTTCACGGGCAGATTTATTGTTCTGTTTCAATCTCCTACAAATTTATTGTTGGTGTGATGTATGTTGGGTTTGGATTTTGAATGATATATATATGGAAAAGTACATGGAAAAGTCATGTTTTGATAGAGTTATCTTATTATCTTATTTTTAACTGCTGGGTTCAATAGAGTTGGAAAAACTTATATTGAAATTTTATTAGTTTGCTGGGTTTGCTGGGTAATTCAAAGTTGAAAATGACCTACTTATAATAGTAATTCAAACCCAGCAGTATTATCTTATTATCTTAAAAAAGTAATTCAAACCCAACAGTTTGCTGGGTTTGAATTGCTGGTTCAATTGGGTTTTTTAAGTAGCAAACCCAGCAATCTTATAATAATAGTAATTCAAATTTTTATATTGAAATTGAACCAATTCAGTATTATTATTTAGTTTGCTGGGTTCAAGAGAATTGATTCGGGTAATTGACTATTAGTTTGTTCTTCTTCTTGAATTTTTTTCCCTCTCTCAGCTTTTGCCTTCATCAGAGCTTACTTCGACAGTGATCACTCTCACCGTTGTTCAGTCCGGCTGCGACATCACTTCGGCTGCTTTTATTACAGTAATTTTTTTTGTTTTTGCTTTTTTCTCTTATCCTTTCTCTCTATTTTGCTTTGGTAACATTCGGTGGCATGACTATTGAGTAAAATTGAAGAAGAATAACAAGTTGACTACATTAAAGAGTAGTTGCAAAGCTTTTTATTCTATGTTTTTTTATCACCAGAAGAAGTTGACTATATTAAATTTTTTATCACCAAAGCTTTGTATGGAGAGACAGTAGTTGCAAATAAAAATCCAATTTGTCTCTCTAAAAATTCAAGTTGACTCTGTTTTTTATCACCAAAATCTTTGTATGCTATGTTTTTTATTAGTTGGCTCTGTGCTCATGGCTCTGTGCTCATGGTGATAAAAATTAAATGTTTTTTCCATTAAAAATTCATGAAAATAAAAGCTTTTCATTAGTAATTCAAGCTATTTTTTGTCAATATTTTGTGTAACCTCTTTTCCTCCTTAATGGTAAAGTTATACACATTGTGTTTACTTCCAATATCATGTTAATAAATTATTTAAGTTATTTACACTAAGATTTTTTAATTATTAAAATAAAATAATTATATAAATGTTTGCTAACTGCCCTCTAAAAGAAAGAAGAAAACTAGCTATCTAATAAGGTGGGTCAATATTATTCTCCTATTATTTATTTTTTTTAGTGTCAGCCGGTAAGAGATTATTTATAAATATGAGAAGAATTAGATAAAATACAACTCCAATAATACAATTCTAGAAGCCCAAAACCAACCCAATAAAGAGTCCTAATTAGAATAAATAAGCAACTTAATACAATGAAAAACTCTCATAATGGGTGAAAAATAATCAATTTTTATATTTGACAAGAATCAACATTCTGATCTATTCGTTCAAAGTGTATAGAAATGACTTACTTAATTTATTGGGAGTTGTTTAGGGCATAGAGGATGACAAAAAAATACTTCCCAAATGGGTTAGAATATCTGGGTTTAGAATTTGGAATCATGTTGGTCTAATATATTGGAATCATGTTGTTGTGTAGTTTATACATATCTATTGATCTAACACTCTGGCTGACTTGGTTAACACTATGGTTCTCTCTTTCATTCATTCATCTAATATCTGGGTTTGGATCAATGGAGTTTGTATTCATTTGTATTCATAAGTTTGTGTTTGTGATATGAATTTCTATATTCATCTAATATGTGATATGAATTTGTATTCATCTGATATGTGATATGAATTTGTATTCATTTGTATTCATTTGATATGTTTTCATTTCTATATGTATTGGTCTATACATATCTATATCTATTGGTCTATGTTTTGGATTGCTCTAAAGTGATAGTCTATAGGATTTGTTTTGCTCTAAACTGATAGTATTTGCGTTTTTCTATTTGGTTTCCTATTTATTTATTTGCGTTTTTCTATTTGATTTCCTGTTTTTGGCTGGGCAAAAGAATTATTTCTCCTAGGTGATATTTTCATAAATTTAAATTTTTTTCTTTCCTTTTAAACAAAGCCCAAAGTAATTGTTACTATCAAGTTGTTACTTTCTTTGTACCACTGTTTTTTTTTTTTTTTTTTTAAATTACATAAACTCCATTCATATGATAAACTCCATACTTTCAACTTGATATGCATTTGAGGCAAACAAATTGAAGCAACTTTTTGTAACTTTGGAGAAACCCATCACAACATGTTTTAGTTTTATTACAAAGCTGCAGAAACCAACCAACCCAACAGATTTTGCATATTTTCCCATGAATACTTAAAACTTTCATCAGATTTTAGAGTTTAGTATCAATGGTGAAGAATAGTATCAATGGTAGAGTCGAATTTAAATTCATATATTATTAAGGGAAGGTTGAAATTAAGGGAATAACACACTTGGGGATGACAAAGTGCACCAAATTTAATATATGAATTTCAAACAGGGGCATTATTTGTTGTAAAATTAAGGGAATAACACACTCTTCTTGGCATTATATGAATAGTATCAATGGTGCACCCTGTCTATTCTATATTATAAAGGGAATAACACACGCTATTCTATTCTATATTATAGTATCAAGCTACTTCTTAGGATTAGTGGTTAATTATACCCACAAACAAGGGCATGTATCTTTACTCTAGAGTCAAAATTGAACCCTTTTGCCTATTAAACTCTCAGAAATTCTAACTTAACCCAAAGGTTTGCTTTGAATCAAATTGGTATAAAAAATAAAAATAAAAAATGTATTAAACTTACAAGTATTTAACTTAACCCAAAAAAATGTATTTAACATTTTGTTATAAAAAAAAAAAAAAAAATTTGTATCGTTTAAATGTAATATATTTGTTGTGTGATTCTAAAAAGAAAGGGATTTTTTTTTTTTCATTTATTATTTTTTTTTTGTTTTGAATATCTAGAGTTCCTAATTAAAAGAAAAATTTGAAAGACAGAGTGCATTTTAACATTTATGTGTAATATGGCAAGGAAGTTTATGTTTTTTTTTTTTTTTGCACCTTTTTAAGGGAGTTTATGTTCTCTTTTTTTTTTTTTTTTGGGCATAAATTTATATTTCGACTTTCCAAGTCATAAATGGTGAATTTCAAAATATTTATAATTATAATAGGTTTTGATTTTGATTTTAATTTCATCTCTATAAAATTGAAGTCAGTTAACAAAGAGAAAAGTGCAAATTCAGACAATTATATTGTGCTTCGGTTTTAATTCATCATTTAAATGTGATTGTTAAAAAACATCTATTTTAAATACTGGGTTGACTCAGAAAATATGAGTTTGATTATGAGTTTCGCAAAGAATGTAAAGAGAGAGAGGGGGAGGGAGAAGGGGAAGGGACTGTTTATTTGGAGCTATTTAAAAAGAAAGTAAGGGTGATTTATTTAGTTGATCTTCCTACAATAAAAAAAATTTAACTGACACTCAAAAAAAATTATTTAACATTTTATTTGCTGTGTAATATATTTATTTAGTTGTACCATTCAAATGTAATATATTTGCTATGTGATTCTAATGTACAGATGATAAATATTTTTCATTAAATTTTTTTTTGAATATCTAAAGTTCCTAATTAAAAGAAAAATTTGAAAGACTTGGCATTTTAACATTTATGTGTAATATGACAAGAGAGTTTATGTTTTTTTTTTTCTTTTTTTTTTGCACCTTTTTAAGGGAGTATAGTATTCTATGTTGTATTTCAAAAAATTCTGGTCAATGTATATATGTGTGTATTACTTTAGTTGTCTTCATGAAAAAAAATGTATTAAACTTACAAGTATTTAACTTAATACAAGTATTTCACATAATCCGTTTTGCTTTGAATCAAATTCACCAAGTATTTAACTTAAACAAAAAAATGTATTTAACATTTTGTTATTAAAAAAAAAAATTGTACCATTCAAATGTAGTATTGTTGTGTGATTCTAAAAAGAAAGGGACTGTTTTTTTGCATTTAAATTTTTTTTTTAATATCTCGAGTTCCTAATTAAAAGGAAAATTTGAAAGACTTGGCATTTTAACATTTATGTGTAATATGACGAGAGTTTAGTTTTTTTTTTTTTTTTGGCACCTTTTTAAGGGAGTATAATATTCTATGTTGTATATGTGTGTTATGTGTGCATTACTTTAGTTGCGTCATGAAATAATTATTCATTATTGCTTATAAAATGGCTTTCTTATTTGGGTTATTTTTGTTTTTTTTTTTGGCATAAAATTTATGCTTGGACTTTCCAAGTCATAAATGGTGAACTTCAAAATATTTATGATTATAATGGGTTTTGATTTTTGTTTTAACTTCATCTCTATAAAATTAAAGTCAATTAAGAAAGAGAAAAGTTCAAATTTGGAAAATTATTATGCTCCGGTTTTAATTTATCATTTTAATGTGATTGTTAAAAAACATCTATTCTAAATGCTGGGTTGACTCAGAAAATGTGAGTTTGATTATGGGGTTCTCAAAGAATGTAGAGAGAGAGAGAGAGGTTATTTGGGACTTGGTTTGTGGTTTGTGGTTAGTGCTTTGTGTTGTACATATGATAAATATTTTTCATAATTTTTTTTTTTTTTGAATATCTAGAGTTCCTAACTAAAAGAAAAATTTTAGAGACTTGGCATTTTAACATTTATGTGTAATATGACAAGAAAGTTTATGTTTTTTTTTTTTTTTGGCACCTTTTTAAAGGAGTATAGTATTCTATGTTGTATATCAAAAAATTCTGGTGAATGTATATATGTCTGTATTACTTTAGTTGCCTTCATGAAAAAAAAAATGTATTAAACTTACAAGTATTTAACTTAACCAAAGTATTTAACATAATCCGTTTTGCTTTGAATCAAATTCACTAAGTATTTAACTTAACCCAAAAAAATGTATTTAACATTTTGTTATAAAAAAAATAAAAAAAAATTTGTACCATTCAAATGTAGTATATTTGTTGTGTGATTCTAAAAAGAAATGGACTGTTTTTTTCATTTAATATTTTTTTGAATATCTAGAGTTCCTAATTAAAAGAAAAATTTGAAAGACTTAGCATTTTAACATTTATGTGTAATATAACAAGAGAGTTTATGTTTTTTTTTCTTTTTTTTCTTTTTTTGCACCTTTTTAAGAGAGTATAATATTCTATGTTGTATTTCAAAAATTCTGGTCAATGTATATGTGTGTATTACTTTAGTTGTTTCATGAAATAATTATTCATTATTGCTAATAAAATGGCTTTGTTATCTGGTGAATTTTTGTTTTGTTTTGTTTTTTTTTTTGGCATAAATTTATGTTTGAACTTTCCAAGTCATAAATGGTGAACTTCAAAATAATTATGATTATAATGGGTTTTGATTTTGGTTTTAATTGCTACCACCGACAGCAACTCTCCACTGCCGCATCGCCTTTACCGCTACGTCGCCTCCATCAGCTTGCTGTGTTTTTTATTTTGAAAAAATTTGAAAGAGGATAACTGTCACGACCCAAACCCGCCCCTATGGGTTTAGTACCGTAACCGGCCAGTAATCCGAGATTACCGAAGGCCTACTGAACAGTAATACAGTAAAACAGAGTACAGGGGCATGGCGGAAGCCAATACAGTAAATAAACTATGTCCAATGAGCTGTGACAGTCTGTATGCCAAAAAGATTTTTCATACATATAGACATTCAGTACAGGACAGTATGCACAATATTCACAATCATTCAGTACAGGGACTTAATCCCTATTAACAGTACAGTACAGTGCTGTCAGTCTATACAGTAATACCAATCAGATACAGGGACAGACGGGGAGATTAAAACACCCCTAAGCCATAGCTTGAAAGGCTCGGAACCTCGCAGTGAGGCACAGTGGTTGTCTTGACGAAACTAAAGCTTGCCTGACGCTCCTAGCCGCGGTCTGGTGCCTGTACACCTACATGTATATATGAGCAGTGAGCTAAAGCCCAGTGAATAACACAATGCGTAAAGGGGTTAAGAAAGAATGTCCTTTCAGTATTTTAAGCAGTCGTTTGCCCCGGTAAGTCAGTTACACAGTCGGTGGCTTATACTTCATGTCATATCAGTCATTTAGAAATCATAGTAATCGTACGTGGCACATCCGTTAGCAAAATAGTAAGGTGATAGTAGCAGTGTCAGTACAGTGTCAGTACAGTAGTAGTAGTGGTAACAGTAACAGTAACAGTAACGGTAACAATACAGTAACAGTACAGTACAGTACAGTACAGTAACAGTACAGTACAGTAACGGTAACAGTAACAGTAACAATACAGTAACAGTACAGTACAGTAACGGTAACAGTAACAGTAACAATACAGTACAGTAACAGTGCAGTAGCGGTAACAGTAACAGTAACAATGACAGTAACAGTACAGTTCTTATAGACTCAAGAGGTGTCTCGCACAGATTCTAGAGGTGGCTCACACTGTAGCACTTAGGTCCGTGCAGCACTTTGCTCCAGATTTCACAGATTGGCTTAAAGCCCAGTATGGACTCAAGAGGTGTCTCGCACAGATTCTAGAGGTGGCTCACACTGCAGCACTTAGGTCTGTGCAGCACTTTGCTCCAGAGATATCTGTGATAGTAGCAGTACAGTAAACAGTAGGTCTTAAAAGACTGAACAGTCAATTGATGGCCATCAATCAGTAAACAGTAGTGGTTCCGACATGGGAACCGAATCAATTAGACAAATCCACCCGTTCATAGACCGTCGGTGGGCCATCCGTTCACAGACCGTCGATGGCAGAGGTTTCTCAAACGGTAGCAGTAACAGTAAACAGTAGTTGCTAAGGATGCCACAATACAGTTCGGAATATAGGACATGCATTCATTCAATAAATAATATCAGTTCAGTCAACAGCTCAGAAGATAATCATTTGAACATATCTTTACACAATTGTTACTCACAGAGTTCTGGGCCACAGTAAGCTAGAGCGTCTCCTTGGAATGCCAACCCTATACAGTTAACAGATTGAACACACACTAAGTTACGCAGTTGAGAGAGATAATGACTTAATCCCTAATTGCCTCGGTGTGTTCTACATCTATATCCTCATTAAGATGTCTTAAACTAGGCCTAAGAATGCCTAGGGTGGGATGAGGATGCAAAGATGCACTCAGAAAACAGTTTTCAGAATTTTCAGAAAAACAGAGTCCCGCTCGAGCGTGGGTTTCCCCGCTCGAGCGGACATGCTGACAAAGGTATCCGCTCGAGCAGCAACTCCACTGCTCGAGCGTGTGACACATACCTCCGCTCGAGCGTGCAATCCTCCGCTCGAGCGGACTGTAAAACAGTGCAAGATGCTGGGAGCTCGATTTCCCCGCTCGAGCGGCACTTCCCCCGCTCGAGCGGACGACCAAAATCTGGAAAATCCAGATTCGAACTCCAAGTTCAAAACCAAGTTTCAAAGCATCAAAATCGATCCTCTTGGGCTGAATTTCTGGAAAACTCTTGTAAACTCATAATATTACATGATTCCAAGCTCAATTTATAAAATCAAAGCCCAAGGGTAGTCCAATTAAACTTCTATTCAAAACAATTTTCATAAACATGATGAACATGCAATACCCATGAATCCAATCAATTCAAAGCCTCAAATGTTAGCTCAACTGAGCTCCTTTCTTCAAGAACAAGATGAAATCATGGTCTTTAACATGGATATGAACATGCATGCAAGATTTCCATGTACTCCACCTCAAAATGCAAGGATATAGCCATGCATGCAACAATTAAAAGCCATAACTTGGCTCAAGACTTCAACTATGCTCTAGACCATGCAAGAATCAATCAAATTCATGAACAAAAGGGTAGTTACTCTACCTTAGGTCCTCAATACAAGACTAGAAGCTCAATTTAGCAATCTATGCTTCAATGCTTCAAGATACCAAGCAATCCTCAAGAACTCAAGATGAAATCACTCTTCTAGGCCTCTCTCTCCCTAAAATCGGCAATAACAAGGAAAAGAGGCTGAGCAAATGTTTATGTAATGCATGACCAAGTCTCTCAAATATGGTATGTAGTGGGCCACTAAGTGGCAATTAAGTAAATAAGTCCAATTCATGTAATTTGACACCATTTAATCTAATTTAATCATACCTAATCAGTTTTCAGATAATTATACCATAAAATCACATAAATTACAATGATCATGAAACATCGATCCATTTCCGATTCGGCCGCCGATAAGGCCTTCAATTTGCAGTTTAAATTACAGAACATGAACAGATAGAAAATGCATATAAACAGTTACAGTCAATCAATCAGTCTCGGATCTCAGTCAGTCAGTTCAGTGTTTCAATCAATTCAGTTATCAGTCATGATCAGTCTCGGTTTAGCAGTAATCAGTAAGTAATCAGTAAACAGTGACGAGGGTTGTTACAATAACTAAAAAAAAAAAAAAAAAAAAACCCCTTATTTTTCAACTATCAAACAGAGGGTTTGGAAATCTGCACAGATAGGGTGCTTCTTTTGGGAATTTAATTGTAGTAGAGCTGAGGTTTGAAGAGTAATGAGATTTGTTGTTGTGCTTATGTTATTATATGAACCAGAATCACGCAGATGTAAAGATGCCTTTCTTCTGTATTTGTAACTGTTTTTTCTTGCTTTGTTAATTGCAAGTGAAAACTTCATTTTAAGAAAGCCAGTTCGAACCCCCTTTTTTTGTTAAATTTCCCCCAATTTCATGTAGTTTTGTTGTTTCTTATTTGTGACTGGCATTTGATTTGAGTTTTTGTTTATGATAGGCATGCAGTAAAAGAGATGGAAGAAAGTCCCTCATCAACAGTTTGGGATGGGAAAATAACTAGAATCAAGTTTGGTTTGGATTTGTTAAAGTAATCAATTGGTTTTGAATTGGACATGGGGGGTTTGCTTTTGGTTCGAAAATGTTGGAAGATTTGGCATTTGTTTTCAGAAATCTCACCAAAGGTCTTTACGATATTTAATAAGGCCATGATTTTTGCTGTGGATTGATTTTTAATTTTTAACTTTTTTGATTATTTTGGTCTGGGTTAAAAGCCTCTTTTGGTACCCCACGGGGCACGGATGTCTGGGAATTTTGGTTTTGGGGATGTTTGGGTTTGTGTTTTCTAAACCTTAATCCATATATTGAATGGAATCACACTTGATATACATCAATTTGGTTTGTGTTTTTAAGATTTGGGTTTCTATTTGTTTTTTTAAACATTCAAACTGAGAAAGAGATGAGAGAATGAGAAAGAGAGAGAATGGGTGTTGATTTCCTATGAGAGGAGAGAATGAGAATGATAGACCTTTTCTAGAGAGATTAGAGAGAGAAAGTGGGGAAGATGGAGAGAGAGGATGAGTGGGAGACAGTGCAGAGAGGTTGGAGGTCACCTGAGCATAACACCACACCAAAAAAAAAGTGGGTTAAAATTTTTTTTTAAAAATCCACTCTTTTTGAAAAATATTTGTAGAAAATGTTGGTTTTTTTTTTTTTTTTTGTGTGGATAAATTACTCAAAATTTAAATGGAGTTTAAATTGATTTCTGTTAAAAAAAAATGGTGAATTTAAATTTGTATGAAAATTGAGTTTAAATTGAGTTTATAAGTTATGTTTATGTAGAAAATGTTTTTTTTTTTTTGTGTGTGTGTGTAGATAAATTTAAACTCAAAATTTAAATTAAGTTTAAATTGGGTTATGTTAAAAAAAATGATCATAAAAGTGAATTTTGAGAAACAGAGGAGAAATAATGGGAGTCGTGTAATTTGTGAAAAATCTGAAAAGAAGAGTTTTTTTATTAATAGAATTTTGACTTCAAATACTATTAATAAATTATATTTTTCAATTTTTACTTTAATTTTATTGGGGTGTATTTATGTTTGGGTACTTTTACAAAATTCATTATAAAGTCAATAAATTTGATAAATTACATTTTAAATCAATACTTTTAAATTTAATTATATTTTAATCTTATAATTAATTTAGACACGGATATACACTAGGTGACGCATTACTTTTATGAGTGATACATTTTTAAACCTCCAAACCAACCCTGGGGACTTGCCTGGTTAGAGTCTATTGGGAAATCAGAATACTGTATTTATTATTATTTTTATTTTTAAAATCTTAATTTATTTAGTTTTTATTGTTTGTTGGACAAACTACTAAATTTAAATTCTTAAACAACATAATAATTATTTATTTGGTAGTATTATATATATCAATGGGTATAAACAACAAAATAATTATTTGTTTGCCGGCAATGGGAGTATTTCAGTGCTTCTCTGTGAGCCATCATTGGAGTTTTGGGTTATATCGTTGTTATTTTATTCGAGTTTTATAAAGTGCATGATACAAGTAAAATTGTTACAATTTTTTTAAAAAGAATAGCATTTTTTTTATATTTTTTCAATATTTTTGTCAAAAAATATTACAGACTTCATAAATTTTAATATGATACGTATGAATAACAACCGTATTTTGATCATAACATTATTTATACCGTGCCTTTAGGTACGGGCATACGCTAGTTCTATTATAAATTAGTACAATTTTATTAGAAAATTTTATAATATTAATATCAATTAAAAAAATTCATAACATTAATTATAAAATACGTAATTTTGTCATAAATTTATATAATAAAAATATCATAATCAACTTATAAACTTTTGTTATATAAATTACAAAATTTTAGATATTTTATTAAATTAAATTATGGTGAAATTATATTTTATGGTTGATGTTATAAAATTTTATAATAAAAATATACCAATTACGGTAAGGCGCATATAATTCACATCGGTGGAGGAGTGTGTACTATAGAGTTTTATGTGTAAATGAAATATAATTTGTGATTATTTATGGTAAGAGAAATTATTTAATGTTCTGATAAGGGCTAATTTATACTTAGTTATTATAATTTTTTTTCCCTTCTTAAACTTGAAAAAAAGAAGGGAAAATTGCACTTCCGTGTAGATTTTTTTTTTTTTTTTTAAATATAAATCAAGGAAAATTTTTATCAATTTTAATAATTAAAATTATAAGTTCTTCTTTAAATTTGTAAATATTTTTTAAAGGGTCTTGTTAATAAGTGCTTCTATGATATAAATAAAAAATAAAAATAAAAATTGAAAAACACAAGACACTTTTTACTTAATTTAATGAACTTTTATTGAAATCAATACACTTTTAATAATTTTATATATTTTAAAGATATTTTATACACACTTCCTAACATCAAATAACGCATAAAAGATATTTGTTAGTGTTTACCTTTGGTAAAAATGCAACTTATTTGCAATTATTCTAAAAGAAAAAAGTTTTGTTAACAAGCACCTTATTAATAATGCATTAATGAGATGAATCATCTCTACTAGGTTCTTTGGCATTGGCTTTTTTAGCCAATTTTTTTTGTATTGATACTTTTTTAGTCTAATTTTTTTTTAGTTTTTGTTTGGTTTTTGTTTTGAGACTTTTTTTATTTTTGTGAGAGAAAAAGTGTAATGATTATGGGTAAAAAAGGCTCTGTTTGTTTGTATTTTCAAATTAACTTTCAACAGGTGAACTCGCGCTTCACGTTTGGATAGGACACTCAAAATACAATTCCGTGTGTGAATTCAAATTTTAGTTTGAAAACCTGTTTGGCAGCTTGTATCTCTACTTTCAACGTTTTTGCCTTCTTTCTCTTTTGATCTGAAAAGCTTCCATGTCCTTCCATGTCTTCTCCATCATCTCTGAAATATTCACGTGAACCTCATCTCTGTATCAAACATCAGTACTTCAGATTCATCATGGGTAGGCTTCTCCGTATCAAACATCACTACTTCAGATTCATCAGTACTTCATATTCATGATGGGTGGGCTTCACAGAGAAGACTAATTTTATAAATAACAAATCCACCCAACCTGCTCTGTACTGGTATCATCTTTCACAAATCGACTGACTTACGATTTGTGCATTGCGGAAGATTCTTATTACGGGCAACCAAACAACAACGAGTGCGAGGTGAAATAACTCACAAATTTATTTACATATTTTGTTATACGGAAATGATTTGAAAAATTCATCCCTAATTTTTTTTTTTTTCTTTCAGGTCAAATTTATCAAATTTATTGTCGAATCCGACGAACAAAGAGTGGCACATTAAGTCAGTATACACATTCCATCACCGGCGATAATTATTCAATTCCCACTAATCTGGTAAATATATCCTTCATCTGTGATGTGCAAATGATTTGAGATGAGTCGAAGTCAATTCTCAAGTCTTTTGTGAGAAGTGTAGGCGACTATTTTTTTACTTTACGATGTTTTCTATTTTTCTGAACTATTTCACCCTTTTGCCAAGAAGAATAGCAGTAAGCTGGTAAATCAATCTGAATCTGTTATGTATAAATAATTTTAGAGAAGTTAAAATCAGTTCCCAAATGGTTTCTCAAAATTTGTAGACGCGTATTTTTCATTTCAGATCGGTTGGTGTTTTAAATTCTGAACGTTTTGAACCTTTGCACGAAAAGAACTTGAGAAGAACTTGAGTACCTGGGACACCCGGCCAGTCGTCCCCCGGGTCATCCGGCCGGTCGACCTACCCGTCCTCCGTTTCCTTCATTGGTTTTCCTTACATCTTCTTTTACTGGTTTTTTTCCTACATCTTCTTTTACTTGTTTTTTTCCTACCATTCAAAGATAATGTTACCTGATTTTTTTACCTGATTTTTTTTATTAGTTGTGGTTATATTTCTGCTATTTAAATTCAAGTAATCTGTTACGCTATTTTTTTCCTTAAAATAATATCATCTGCTTTTTTTTTTATCTGTGTTCTCTTTGAAACCATTTTGCTCTGTTATGCTCTGTTTGTCTTGTATATCTACCTCAGACTAGTTTAAATCTAATTTGTATGTTTATAGATGGATGAAAATAATTCCGATGACAACCAAGAAACAAAAATGTGGACGCCCAGAATTGAAACGAAATTAATAAATATGTTGAGAGATGAGGTTAGAAAAAATCAAACAACTAGCCGTATTACTTCGTGGACAATTAGGCATTGAAATCATTACGCAAATCAGTTGCACAATATGTATGGATTTCGGTATACAGGAACGCAGGTGTGCCAAAAATATCAGCGATTGAAAGCTGATTATCAGACATTTAAGCGACTCCAGGCACAGACTGGTCTGGGATGGGATCCAATTGTAAGCACTGTTGTTGCACCTGATAAATTTTGGGATAAGGTTTTTCATTAATCTGTACTGTTAAATAATTTTAATTTAAACATTTCATGATACATACAGTGCTTAATTCTTTATTTGTATTTGTTGTAGGCCAACAGAAATGTGAAGAAGTTTAGGACAAAAGGATTTGAATATTTTCAAGAAATGGCAGATATTGTTGAAAATTGTTGTGCCACAGAGGCCTTATCTCGTGCATCCACACAAGGAGCCCTTGACTCAGAAGAAGAAGATGACATGTTAAATAAATTTTGGAACCCTGATGTTGGTGGGAATAATGCTTGTGAGAGTAATGCTGCTGAGGCCATTCCTGTTAACTTATTCGGCGATGAGTACATAGATCCAGCAAAGGGAAAAAGTCACAAGAGGGGTCCTACAACCAGCCAGACTGACAGTGGTCGTTCCAAAAGGTCACGGTCAAGTGGGTTTGATGATGTGTGCACAGCTTTCACATCCTATGTACAAGCAAAAGCAGGACATTCATGTGCACGAGAAAATGAGATATAAGTGCTGGTGGTGATGATTACTCCCTTGATGCATGTCAAGATGCATTATTAGAGCTTGGGGACATACCACCAGCGCAGTACATTAAGGCACTGACACTGTTCAAGGATAAGGAATGGCGAAGGTTTTTTATGCGCACTCCTACCCATTTGCGCCTAGCCATTATCCTCGCTTTGCAGTGAAGTCAGAAGTTCTGTTTTGCTTGTGTTATCAAATCTTCTTATCTAAACTGTTTGATGATTTCATTATTCCTTACTTGGTTTTTTTTTTTTTTTTTTTCATTCCATGATATCCTCTTTCCTTTCCTATCTTCGTATGTGTTTTTTTTTGTTGAACTTTTAAGTAATTTCTGTTTTCTTATCTATTATGTTGTGTTATTACAATATGACCACGTATTAAATAAATTTTGTCCTTCTATGAATTTTATTGTACACTGAAAAATAACTACGGCCGACTATTCATATACTTCCTTTTTAATTCTGTTTCACCATTAATGGTATGTGTTATAGCATGAATAACATATTTTATAATTATGCTTTTACTTTGATGTAGACAAAACCATATGTCATCCGACAGAGAAAATAATACAATGGAGATCTCATCAAAGGAGGATGAGGTTATTGATGATTTTATGGATTTTTTGATGATTGCTTTCATGCATGACCAAATCAACGCATCAAGTAGTCGCCGACCGCAGCGAACGTGTCCATTCAAAGGTAATGATTACATCTTCGGCCTATTAAATGGCCATTCAGAAATAATGATGAACATTATGCGAATGGATGCACAAACATTCATTTTATTGAAAGACACTTTACTCCACAATAGCTTTATCGATATTGAGCATATGCATATAAGTGTCGAGGAATCACTTGGAATTTTTTTATACACTTTTGCACAAAATGATCGCCATCGACTATTGGCAGATAGATTTCAGCACTCCACTGAAATAATTTGTCGGCATATAAAAATTATTATGCGGGCATTGTGCAAGCTTGCATCAACAGTTATCAGGCCACGTAACCAAGACGACATACCGGCAAAAATTTTAAATAACAGGAGGTTTTTTCCCTGGTTCAAGGTATGAACAATATGACTGTCCTGTAAGTTATACATATCAATAACGTAAGTGAAATAAATATTATTTTCTTTTTAATTATAAAAGTAATATCTGTCAATTAGGATTGTGTCGGTGCTATTGATGGCACATTGGTCGATGCATGGGTCTCTGCTTCAAGACAAAATACATTCCGCGGTCGGAAATCAACGGTATGGCAAAACGTACTCCCAGCTTGCAACTTCAATATGTTGTTCACATTTATTAATTATGGATGGGAAAGTAGCGCTCACGACAACGCTATTTTGGTTGACTCTATTACACGAGCTGATCTATAGTTCCCACACCCACCCAATGGTGATTGTCCCCAAATAACATATGGTACACTTTTTCCTTCTTTTTTTTTGTTTGCACATATCAATTGACAGAATTGTATATTCATTATTTACATGTAGGTAAGTACTATTTAGTTGATGCTGGTTTCACAAACATGCCTGAATTTCTTGCCCCATTTCGGTCTCAACGATATCACTTGCAAGAGTTTCGTGGCCGTCATTATTCAGGACCAAAGGAATTGTTTAACCATCGACATTCGTCGTTACACAATGTCATAGAAAGAACATTTGGTGTTCTGAAGAAGCGCGTCCCAATATTGCGGTCCATGCCAAATTACAAGTCTACAAGGCAAGGGCCTTTCGTGATTGCATGTTGTGTAGTGCACAATTGGATCCGTTTGCATGCAGCTATGGACTCATTCTTTATGGAAACTGATAATGAAATGGCCGCAGAAGCAGACGGGCTTATTGGAGACCAAGCTGACTATGTAGGCATGTCACAACATGGGTTAACGTATCAATCGAACGTTCGGGATGCAATTGCTACTGCTATGTGGCAAAATCATGTTGGCCACAGATAGAAAAGGGATGTCAACAAGGCAACTCAATATCATACTGAGTAATGGTTTTAAATGTGTAATTATTTTATTAATTTCAATCATTATGCAATGTGTAATATGCAATTTTATGTTCTTATTAACTTAAATGTCTTCGTATTGGGTGGTGGTGGGTGGTGTTGGGTGGCAAGTGGGTGGTGGGTGGTGGGTGGTGAGTGGTGGTGGGTTGTAGGTGGTGGTAGGTGGGTGGTGGGTGGTGGTGGTGGTGGGTGGTGGCAGGTGGGTGGTGGGTGGTGATGGTGGTGGGTGGTGGGTGGGTGGTAGTGGTGGTGGGTGGTGGCAGGTGGGTGGTGGGTGGTGGGTGTGGTGATAGGTGGGAGGTGGGTGGTGGTGATAGGTGGGTGGTGGTGGGTGGCAGGTAGGTGGTGGGTGGTGGTGGTGGTGGTGGTGGGTGGTGGCAGGTGGGTAGTGGTGGGTCCTGGGTGGTGGGTGAATGGTGGGTGAAGTAATGTAATAAAGGTTTCATAATGACTGAAATTAATAAAATAATTACAATTTATTATTTTAAATTTTGTGAAAAAATATTTGTACATGACATATTCGTATTTTTGACTTTTTGTTAAATTGTAAACCAATTTGAAGGTTTTGTTATTAATTCGGTTTATCAATTTAATTTTTTTTTTCTTTTTACACCTTATTTTTTTAATTTTTGTTCATATTAACTTTTTTTTCCTTTTCATTAAAAAAAGAATGTTTATTATTTATTTGTAACTTGTTTTATTTCATTTTAGAACATTAATTTAATTTTTTGTATTAATTGATACGGACAAATTATTTTTTAATTGTTTAATTTTTATTCATTTTATTGAAATGAAGGATTTGTTAGACATTTATTAAGTTCTATTTATTAATTTTTGTACAAATAATTTTTCCAATGCAAAATATTTTCGTACATATTGTCATAACATTGTAACTTGTTTTAGAATGCTTAAAAAAAAAAACACTATTTGTTATTCATGACGTGAATACAGAAGTTTAAAACAAATTAACAAAATAAAACAAGCACAACAAAATAAGAAAACAAATAACCAAAAAAAAAAAAAACAGAAAAAAAAAACATGTAACCACTACATCTATTTCACCATTTAAACTGATTTTTGAACAAGTTAAGCATCATTATCAGGTGGTGTTGGAGATGGAGGGTAATAGTGATGGTACAGCTGAGTAACTCGATGGTCAATCTGATCAATGCGGTTCCTTGTCACTTCATCATGTCTCCCTGAGTCTACACGAAACTCACTAAAATGTTGAATTAGTGAGTTCTGAGCGGCGGCAAATTTATCGAACCGAGTACCCAATGTATTGAGCTGATTAGCCATTTATTGTTCCCATTGTAGGCGCTGATTGTACCGTTCTTGTTCCACAGCTAAATAATCAGTCCAGTAATGGAGTTGTTCATTTGGTGGCATGGCATTGTCATTGGGTTCTTCCTCATCGGGTATTGGTTCATTTTCAATATTAATAGAGCCCATCACATGTCAGCACCACCACCTCGGGTCAGTATGTACTCAAAAATTGGTGAAGTGATTCTGACATATCCTTCCCCTTCAAGGTTGACATCATGTGCTTTGAAAATTATGGTTAACAAAGCTCCAAAAGGTAGTGACCAGCCAGACAGGGTATCAAGTTTTGCAATCATCATTTCTTTGAGTAATATGAAGTATAAATCTAATTTTTATCCAATTTCAAAACAATATAACAAATAAACATTAAAACATGAAACAGTATCATAATGGCCTTTTTTTGGAATGACATTTTCAACTATCCATCGATAAAGAATACGAAGGTGGGGTTTTAAATGTCTGGCTAGTAAATTAGTGCCGTTGAATCGGTTATCACAAATTGTGGTATAAATCTGAGTGACATCACCAAACATTTGTTCTAAGGCAGACTCATTTTGAAAATAGCATTGTAAATCTACTGTTTCAACTCCAATAATTTGTGCGAAAGCACGGAGACTGAGTGTGATTATTTTCCCTTTCACATAGGAGGTCAGACTGAATGGTTCATTTTGTTGGTCACCAGTTGTCAAGTGAACATAAAATAATCGTACAAGACGAGGGTATACCTTATTTGGTAAATTAGTTAAAGGTAACCATCCTATTGTATCTAATTTACCAACTAAGAGCGGATCATATTGAGAATGTAGTCTTACATTTCTCCCCGTAACAATTGGTCGATTAATAAAATGTGAATAGGCTTGTTCATGATGATACGTTAAAAAATCATTATTTGGATTGTCATGATGTTGTTGCTGTGGTTGATGTTGTATAGAGTTTGAGGATTCACCACGTTCGGGTCTGGTTCGTTTTATTCTTGGCATGATAACTGCAACAGTGAAAGAAAAATGTATAAAAAATATATATTAAAACGTATGAGTTAAGAAAATATATGGAAAATATATCAAAAATAGTATGATGTAGAAAAATATATGGAAAATATATCAAAAATAGTATGATGTTGGTGTACAAAAATAGAACAGATATGAAAAACAGGAACAGATCAGCAACAGCTACAAAACTGATCGGCAATAGGATAGGATGACCGGCCGAATGACCGGCCGGTTGACCGCCCAGTTGTCCTTGTCGGCCAATCTGTTCTTCCAGTCTTCGAAAGCTACTCTGATCTTAATACTATCTGAAGCTAGTTATCTGAAGCTAGTCTGAATAAAATATGAGATGCGAAGCTAATATGAAACTAACCAGTAATTGAAATCTTCATTCACCAGAACCAAAGGAATTTAATTAATGTTCTTGATGGAGCTGAAATGGTGAAGATGGTGTGGTTAAAGGAATGAGAAATCAGATTTTATAGGAAGACTGAGGTTCAGAAGGTTCAGCTTGTTTTTTAATTTTTTTTTTTTACTTTCTATTTCTTATCTATTATTTTTTTATAATATTAATAATTTTTTAATAATAGTACATCTGAACACACAGCTATGATATACACAGCTATGATATACATCGTGTCCCTTTTTCTTTGGCTCAGTATATAGGTAGTAGATTGATGAAATTACTAAATTACCCTTTATATTTTGTTCTTATGTAACAACTTCCCATTTAAATGAAGAGGGACAAAATACTAATTTTACAGGCCAATTCACCCCAATTATATGAGCGTGCTGATTATGGAAGTACAATAATGCTCCTTCAATAATGCATGGTCTGGTTTTTACTCCTTTATTAGTAAATTAATAACGTGTAATAAATGAGAAAAAAAAATTGATAATGTTTTGTAAGGTTTACGGTATGATTTGTATTTTAATATATTAAACTTAGTGTATTTATGTTAATTTTTATTAATATGTATTCTCAAAAGTTGTTGACTTTAACAAAAATTTTTTAAAAAATAAAAAAACGTATTGTACAAGATGTTTGTACAGGCGTAAAAAATGAATTGATAAAAAAATTAATTGACACAAAATAATTGACATAGATTTATTTTAAAATAAAAACATAATTTGAAAAAAAATTTATTCAACAAAAATTACTGAAAAAAAATTAATTGAAAAAAAATCAATTTTTAATTTCAATATTTTAAAAATAGTTTGGTTATTACTGTTGATAAAAAATATGGATATCGATATATGAGTTGTGTGTTTGATTATAAATTATTGATTGAATTAAGTTTTGAAAACTATTTTGAAAACACATTACCAAACAAATTTTCTTATTTCACATGTTACATCAAACTTTCAAAACATAATTCAAAATACATCTTCAAAACACATTTCAACACTCTATTTAAAAACCATAACCAAACAAATTTTCTATACTCAAATCATAATTCCACAACACAAACTCAAAATACAACTCATACTCTCAAATCACATTTACAAAACTCTACCAAACGCTACCTAGTACTTTGTCTTATTGACTTATATAACCTATTTTATCTTTTGTGATTATTTAGTTCCAAAATATTAGCCAAACCATGGCTTATTTTGGGAAGTATTAAAAAATTAACTCTTTTTTTTTTTTATTATTAGTGCAAAAAAAAGTACGAAAAAATAAAGATGATATAATAAAATAAATCAATAAATAATTTTTTTTTAACACTTCTGAAGAAAGCCATATAGAAAGTTAGTGTGTCTGGTTTCATGTGAGCGTTTGGTAGAGTTTTAAAATTATGATTTGAGAATAGAATTATATTTTTAATTTGTGAGTTTTGGAATTATGATTTAAAAGAGAAAATTTGTTTGGTTATGAATTTTGAAAAGAGTTTTAAATTTTTGATGTGACATATGAAATGAGAAAAAATATTTAGTCATAACTGTGACGACCCCGACATATAATATTTTATATTTAATTAATTCTTATTCTAATTTAATTGTGAAATTCTCAATAAAATGAAATTGGCGATTGAATTATTTTAATTTCAAACATTGGATTATATAAAAATTTAATTAAATATTCGATCCAGTTTAATAAATTTAAAATTTTATTAATTTGACCCAAATTAAAGTTGGTTAAGTTATAAAAAGAAAATAAAATAATAAATAAATAAGGTCAAGTTTGGCTACTCAAAATAAGTATACACTTTTTATCTTTTTATCTTTTTTCCATCACATCATTTCTCTATTTTTCTACATATTTTTTCATAAAAAGATAAAAAATGTACTTATTTAGATCATCCCAAACAACCCCTAAATATAGATATATATATATACAATGCCTTGTCATGACTCTAGCGTATGGGGTGATGAATGCACATATAGGTTAGTAAAGTCATCAAGTGTGACACGCGGAAGTGGCAGTAATGCCACCTGTGAGACAGGTGGCCGAGTTTGAAATTGCCACCCGGCAAAAGCTAATGAAGGAAGCCTTACCACCTACAGACAAGTTGTCAATTGCTGGGCATGAGGATTGGAAATATAAACTACGGTGTGGTAGATTAGTAGCGAAAAATTGTACCAAAAAAAAAAAAAAAGGGTTAGTAGCGGAAAATTTTAGTAGTCGGAAAACAAAAAGTTAGAGATTAATATTAAAGGGAACAGCAGTGATTGGTAGCTCGAAACCTGAGGCTCGAATTTGGCTCGAGGGTCAAAACGACGTCGTTTTGACCCTGTTTTTTTTTTTTTTTTTTTCTTTTCTTTTTCTTTCTTTTCGACTTCATCTTCTCTAATTTTTTTTTTTTGCAGAAGAAGAAAACCAGGAAGGGAGAGAGGAGGAGGGAGGGAGGGAGGGAGGAGGAGGAGGGAGGAGGGACTGGAGGGGGCCATTAAAATGGCGGTGGAGGCGAGGCTGCTGCGGCGGAGGCGAGAGGCGAGGCTACTGCGACGATCGGCGAGACGGTGGCGGTGGACGGCGGGGCTGGGCAGACGACCTGGGCTGGCCACGGCGGGGCTGGGCTGCGACGAGGACGACCCACGGCGGCTGCGATCCCTTCTCTTCTCTCCCTCCCTTCTCTTCTTCCTTCCTTCCTCCTCTGTTTCCTCTCTTCTCTCCCTCTTTCTCGATTCGAGCCATTCGAGCCTCGTAGCATTCGAGCTACGAGGCATTATTCTAAAGGGAATTATATTATATTTTGAGTTATTATAATATATTTTATATATATTTTGAGGTATTATAATTTATTTTTTATAATTTGTGTTTTATAAATTATATTGATGTTTTAATTACGTTGATTATTTTCTGAATTCTATTTGCTTAAAATGAAACTCATGGATATGTTTGTTTGAATTTTAGAAATTATTTAGCAATGATTTTATAAACATTTATGTTTTGTAAGTACCACCACGGGAGTCTCATGCCTTGAGGGACTTAAATAATCATTGGCTTTTGTTTGGTTACTTTATGGCCCTCTATTTGTCATAGATCCATTGACTTCTGTTCTAACTGTCATTCCAGTGACATTTGTTTTGTTCTGTTCTGTACCGTGATTTTGGTTATTTATTTACATAATTTTTGTATTTCAGTTTCTGCCGCTGAAATAATTTGTTTATTCAAATTAAATTGTGTTAATGTTTTAGCTTAAATAACTATCCATGATTATTTTGTGTCCCTTATACTCTTATCATAATATTTCTTACTCTGCTACGTGTTTATAGTTATTAACCACTTTCAAGTGACGTGTCAAAATCAGTGCATGAGATAGGAACAAGGCACTTTGTAGTCATAGTACAACTCTGGCATTGCAATCGAATATATTCACCAATGTACACATTTTTGTTATACTTGAATTAAGATTTGGGTACCTTTTTATTTACTCCGCTGCACTATTAATTTGTTATGACTTCAGTTATTATTTTGTCGCGGCGCCGAACCTCAGGGTACCGAATTTGGGTTATGACAATAACTCATAACCAAATATACAACTCAAAATTCTATTGAAAATTATATTCAAAACTTATAACTAAATTCTTTTTAAAATTCAATGCGAAAAAATAATGGCATTTTGGTCTAAAAAAATAATTTCTTTACTTAAAAAATATAAAAAAACAAATATTTTTTTTCCAAATAACAGGTAGGGATTGGCAATTGCAAAAAAAAAAAGTACTACTCCGGTCAACCGGCCGGACATCTAGGCGGACAACTGGGTAGATCAAAAATTCAAAAACTATTTGATTTACCAAATATGTTTTTAAAATGTGTTTTGAAATTGATTTGGAATCCTAATTTGAAAACTAAAACCAAACATAGTATTCAAATATAAGGGTGGAAAATTGATTAGAAACTTACACCAAACACAATTTTCTGAAAATTGAGTTTTTTATTTTTTCATATTTTTTTTTGTTTTTAGTAAATATTTTTAAATTTTAAGCAATTTTTTTACTTTTTTAGATGTACCTTACTTAGATGTATCTAAATAGTAAAATATTTGTGAAAAAATATTTTAAAAAATTAATAAATACACAAAAATATGAAAAATATACTGAATTTTCATTTTTTTGTTGTATTTTTTGGTATTTAGTGTATTTTTAAAAAAAAGCAAAATTCACAAATATTATACTTTTTAAATGTATTTATGTTAGGCATGTCTAAAAATTAAAAAAAAATTACTTAAAATATTTAAAAAAATCATTGAAAATATTAAAATACGAAAAATAAAAAGTAGAATTTTCTAAAAATTATTTTTTGAAAACCAAAATCAAACAAGCTATCTCCATTAAAAAATTATTCTTTTTCTACAAGGGACTAAAATACTTTTTTTTTTTTGTTGTTGTTGTTACGATTCCCTCAATTTTACTTCTTCTTCTTCTTTTTTTTTTTTTTTTTTTTAAATCTACTTTTAAACTCTTTATTCGGACACCTATCTACTCTTAATTTTTTTTTAGATTGAGGAGAAAATTTTTACTGCAAAATTGATAAAATATCGGATTAATTTAATCCAGCGATATCACAAAATTTGAAAAAACAAGAAAAAAATTAAACAGCTTTCATTGATGGAAAGATCTAAACCTCCATAGAGGAGGTAAAAAAAACTCTCACAAGGAAGAGAAATAAACCTCTACCTATGGAGAATTATTATATCAATAAACTAAAAATTAAGAAAATCAAATAGAAAAAACCATATTTAAGTCACCACCGAACCAATCCAAAACTCCATTGTTTTACGGCCTTCAATTTGAAATCTGAAGATCCTACATTTGCAGGTGAAGGGGCTAGATATGAAATGGGTCGGATCTAAGCCTTGGGCCGGTCCAATCTCCTAAGCCCAAATCCAAATGGGTCAGATGAGCATGTGACCAACCTAACTAAGCCAACCTCCATTACCAACAGTCCACCCAAGTCCTCAAGCACTTGGGCTTAACTCGCAGTGGAAAGGGCAGTCCAGCTGCGATATTAGGCTGGGGCCAAGCTATAGGACTCATTCTATGGGCCGAATTGATGGGTCGAACCCATCATCAGAACCAAAGTGAGCCGAGTTCCGTACACAGATATCCGAATGGGCCACCCATCCCTACAGTAGTCTCGCAAAGGGTCGAGCTGAGGTACAACGGTACCGAGCTGAGGGAACCTCTCAGAGAAACGTAGAACCTGTGAGTATATGCATGTGCAAGATGCCACCTCAGCTGGTCCCCCACACCTAGAATCACGAAAATAGTTAAACCAGAGGAATGTGGTTTGTTATTAGCATGACTACAATGAATATATGCACCCCTTGACAACTACCAGATGGTCCCCCACCTTGAGGAATGCTAAAAGGAAACTTGGCAGCACCAGAGCTCCATAAAACTATCTTGGACAACAAGCAAAGAGTTCTATATAAACCACACTAACTTCACATTGAAGGTAACTGATCTAAGCTAAACCTTACTTACTGAAACTCAACTCTCTACACTTAAAGGGCACCTCATTTCTTCTCCGATTACTCATTCCCACATCGGAGGGGTTATTCGGCCAACCCCGGCCGGGTAGCTCTTACGGTGTTCCTTGCTGCAAGGCCTCAATTCCTGGATAGTCCAATCAAGTGCGGAGCTCCGATCCACAATCATCAAGTGCGGTATTCAGTACCCACAATTGGTGCGATGAGCATGGAAGCTTTGTCTCAGAGCTCTGCACTTGATTCCGGCGATGGGGATTGAGGACATCCCACCTTCGGCACATACTTCATAGACAGAGAAGACAAAGGACAAATACTTGGCACTCCCAACAGTCTTAGAAGAATAAACCGGGAACAATAACCAAACCCCTGAATCTGTTGAGCATCGATTGCCCTTCGTTGGAAGTTCTTCTCGTCACTTTCTTCTGGAAAAGGATTACAGAGATCGAATCATGGATTTCATGGGATGGAGATACAGGAGTTGAAAGCGTAACTCAAAAGGGTGCTGGGCGATCCGACGGAGAAGAGGACTGACGCAGCGCCCTCTCGCCTGCGACAGAGAAGCTCGTCCAGAGAACCATCGGTGAAGAAGATCCCCAAAAACGAATCTGGACAACAGAGCCAGCCAATCCCGGTACAAAGTGAGGTAGCAAGCAGCCACACCCGTGGGTCAAGCTGGAGAAGGGCTAAGAGGCAGGGTTAGCTAACAGACTGAGTACCCTCCTCAAGACCTTTGTACTTGGCTGATTGGCAACAAGTAGAATGAGCAACGTCAAGATCATCTAGACTGTACCATCCACCAGAGAGAGCACCGAGCGTTGGATAGGCTTGTCTCTTCTCCATTCTTCCTTCAAATCGAGGCCATAAGACCTCCCAAGAAATTCAACCCGCCAAAGTTCACGTCGTACGATGGGAAGTCAGACACATTGACGCACATCAGCCATTATAGACAGATGATATCCCTATGGAGCCGAGACGAAGCACTGATGTGCAAAGTCTTCCCGTCTAACTTGGGAGAATCCAGACTCCGATGGTTCGATCGACTCCCCGCTAGATCAATTTATGATTGGAAGCAGCTCTCCGAAGAGTTCTTAGCCAGGTTCGTCTCCAACACTAAGATCCCGAAAGAGCCGGATACACTGTTCGGTCTTCGAAAGAAACAGGAAGAAATGCTGCGCAATTTTGCTAGGAGGTATTAGGAAGAGTACAATGATTTACAGAAAAACGTTTGCAGTGAGCAGATGGCTATTATGTCCTTCAAACATGGTCTGCGCCCGAAAAGTAAGCTGAGACAGTCACTTACCAAGCGCCCGGCCACAGCACTGAAGGATTTGTGTGCCAGGATTGAGTAGTACGCTCGCCTCGAAGATGACCAAATCCCCATCGAGGTAGGATCAGCAGAATAAACAGCTCGGCACAATAAGAGAACGGACCAAGGGGAACACCAGGGACTCACAGTGAATGAGGTGGACAAGTCCAAATCTCACGAGGCAGTCACGACCGTATTCAAAGAACCAATCTATCGTATCTTGGAAAAGATCAAGAGAGAGCCCTTCTTTATTTGGCCGCTGAAAATGTTAGGAGATCCGGCTCGGCGTAATCAGAAGCTTAAATGCACTTATCACCAAGACAAGGGGCATATGACTCAGAATTGCAGAGCACTGAAGCAACACCTGGAAGACATAGTAGCAGTTGGATACCTCCGAGACTACATCGATCAGGATAAAGTAGTGGCCGAACCGGGGAACCCACCACAAGAACCGAACAACGAGCACCCACCTTGGCTGGTAATAAATATGATTCATGGAACAACGACCCAGAAGCGCGAAGAGGCACTAGAAGAAAAAATTGCTAAGGTTGTGCAAATTCAACAGGTCATGTCAGTAGAGCCCGCATCAAAAAAGGTACGCACAGTACCCAAGTCCCCTTTATGCACTGTTTCGTTTACTAGAAAGGATTTATACAACACCCACATACTGATGCACTGATTATAACTGTGGGAATTGCGAAACGGTTTGACGTAAAACGAGTCCTGGTAGATCAAGGCAGTGCAGCGAACATATTGTATTATGACTTATTCAGAAAGCTCGGTCTCTCTGAGTAGCACAACACCCCAGCTGTAGCTCCCTTAGTTGGCTTCAATTTACAGCCAGAGTGGCCACTTGGCAGAATAGTGTTGCCGGTTGTGGCAGGAACGAAAACCCTCCAGATAGAGTTTTTAGTTATTAACACACATTCTCCTTACAACGCCATACTCGGCCGACCATGGATTCACCAAATGGAGGCGGTCCCTTCAATCTACCACCAGCTCATCCGTTTCCCAACAGAACATGGAGTAGAGCAGATTTCAGGGGATCAAGTTGCGTCCAAACATTGCTTCATGGAGGCAATGAAGGCTAAACAACTTTGTAACCGGGTACAAACAGTGGAAGTAGCTGAACAGCCAGTCTTAGAAGATGTAGGAGGAGCCCTAGAGGAAAAGATGGTAGAGGATTTGAGAAAGTCTTGGTAAAAGAGGATGATCCAGAAAAGTACTTCCTTATCGGTACCTCGTTAGGCACTGATGAGAAACTTCAGCTGCTAGAATTACTGAGGAAAAATATGGAGGTATTCACATGGTCAGCATATGATACTCCAGGGTTGAACCCAGAATTTGCTTACCATAAACTCAACATCAATCCCTCCGATCGGTCTGTCGTGTAGAAAAGTCGGAGATCCTCAGTTAAGCACACTGAAGTAGTAATTGCCGAAGTTGAAAAGCTCTTAGCATCAGGAGCGATTAGAGAAGTTCAATACCCACAATGGCTGTCCAACACAGTTGTAGTAAAAAAGAAGAACGGGAAATGGAGAGTCTGTGTTGACTTCACCTGCCTGAACAGAGCTTATCCCAAGGATAGTTTTTCTCTACCTCGCATCGATCAACTAGTAGATTCAACAGCAGGTCATGAGCGTATGAGCTTTCTGGATGCTTATAGCGGTTATCACCAGATACCACTGTTCGGCCCAGATCAGGAGAAGACAGCGTTTATCACTCCAAAGGGGCACTTATTGCTACAAAGTAATGCCGTTTGGCCTCAAGAACGCCGGGACAACTTACCAGCGAATGATCACTTGAATGTTCAAGGACCAACTTGGAAAAACCATGGAAGCTTATATAGATGATATGGTAGTAAAAAGCAAGCTCGCTACAAACCACCTTGTAGACTTAAGAGAAGTTTTTAATATCCTGAAAAACCATCAGCTTCGCCTTAATGCCTCGAAATGCGCTTTCGGGGTAGGAACATGAAAGTTCTTGGGGTACATGGTCACTCACAGAGGAATCGAGGCAAATCCGAACCAAATCAAAGCAATACAAGAGCTTGAAGTACCAACAAAGGCTAAAGAGTTACAGAAGTTGGTCGGAATGACAGCCGCCCTAAATCGGTTCATCAGCAAGTCTTCAGATCGGATGAAGCCCTTCTTCTAGCTACTGAGAAAAAATGCAGCATTTGAATAGAGTCCTGAGTGTACCGAAGCATTGCAAAGTCTCAAAAGATACCTCAGTACACCACCTCTTCTGTCCACTCCAGAACTAGGGAAGGAACTATATTTATATCTGGCAGTCTTAGACCACGTCATGAGCGCGATATTGATTCGAGAAGTTAACAAGGAACAGAGGCCAGTATACTATGTTAGCAAGACTCTACTAGATGCCGAGACACGTTATCTACCCTTGGAAAAGTTAGCTTACGCATTGCTTATCGCCTCAAGAAAGTTGCAACATTACTTCCAGGGGTATACTATCAATGTCCTCATTGAATTCCCCCTCAGATCTGTCTTCAGCCGAGCTGATTTCTCTGGCCGAACAGCAAAATGGGTGGTAGAACTTGGTGAGTTTAACATTCGATATCGACCCAGGACAGCAATCAAGGCCCAGGTCTTGGCAGATTTCATCGCAGAATTCGCTCCCACCTAGAGTACCGAGCCTAAGAACTCCAGTTCGGCACAGGTGCCACACACCCCCGAACTGGGAAAAAAATGCGTTTCAGAAGCATGGAAACTCTTTATTGGAAACATCTGGCAGCTCTATGTTGACGGATCATCCAATAACCGAGGTTCGGGAGCAGGGGTAGTACTTATGTCACTAGAAGGGTTTATTTGGGAGTAAGCTTTTAGGCTCGGCTGGAAGGCTTCTAACAATGAGGCGGAATACGAAGCATTGTTGGCTAGTTTATGCAGTGCCGAACACTTCAGGACAGAGCAACTTCTTGTTTTCAGCGATTCACAATTGGTGGTAAACTAGCTTTCTGGGGTCTATGAAACACGAGACGAAAGAATGGCTATATATGCAGGCAAGACCAAGGATCTACTCAAAAAATTTCGATCCATACGAGTGGAACGAATCAGTCGGACAAAAACAACCATGCTGATGCTCTGGCCTGCCTTGGCTCATAAGTAGATACCAAAGACGCTAGAAAAACTTGGGTTGAGTTCATGCCAGAACCAAGCATTGCATCTCCAGTCCTCTGCAGCAACCTAAAGCCAAGCTGGATGGATCTGATACTTGTTTTTCTGAAATCTGGCACTCTCCCCGAAGATAAAAAGGAAGCCAACAAAATCTAACACAGGTCAGCTCGGTTCTGGGTCTCACTATCTGGGAAGTTGTACAGACGTTCCTATCTCGGTCCTGATCTTTTATGCGTGCATCCAAATCTGGTCAAAAATGTTCTCTACGAAATTCATGATCGGATTTGTGGATGCCACGTTGGCGGAAGGTCACTGGCGCACCAAGCCCTCACTCACGGGTACTGGTGGCCACAGATTCAACAAGATGCACAGCAGTACATTCAGAAGTGTGATAAATGTCAGAGGTTTGCTCCACTAATTCATTAGCTAGCCAAAACTCTTACTCCACTTACTAGCCCATGGCCTTTTGCCCAATATTGTCGGACCGTTGGCACGAGGCACTAGGAATAGGCGATTCTTCATCACTGCAACCGACTATTTCACTAAGTGGGTTAAAGTCGAAGCCCTGGCAAGTATCAAAGACGGAGACACAAATGGGTTTGTCATGAGGAACGTCGTGGTCCGTTTCAGCATCCCGCGGGTATTGATTGTAAATAATGGAACACAGTTTGATGGAAAGATCTTCAAAAAGTTTTGTACCGACCTCAGAATCGAATATCAGAACTCTTCTCCAGGCTACCCACAAAGTAATGGGCAGGCAGAAACGTCGAACAAAACCATCATCAACGGAGTAAAAAAGCAGCTCGAACATGCAAAAGGAAAATGGGTTGAAGAGTTACCCTACGTACTATGGGCTTACCGAACCACAGCACGGCGCTCAACGGGGGAAACACCTTATTCTCTAACTTATGGAATGAAGGCCATTATCCCACTCGAAGTAGGTCTCCCAACCCTCCGGTCTGAACTGTTTGAAAAAACAAGTAATGAGGAAGCTATTGCACAAGTACTGGATATGGCAGAAGGCCGAAGAGAAGCCGCACTGATCAGACTTATAGCATATCAGCAGCAGTTTATCAAAAGTTTCAACCAAAAGTTTTCCCAAGACAATTTACACCTGGAGAGCTGGTTTTGAGGAAAGTTATGGATCACAAAATGGTGCTTGGTGAAGGAAAACTTGGGCCTAACTGGGAAGGTCCATGCAAAGTCATAGTTGTTGTTAGAAATGGAGCTTACTACCTAAAGGATCTCAAAGGTAGAGCCATACCTCAGCCCTGGAATGTAGCAAATCTCAAGAAATACTATCAATAGAATTATACCTCAACTTCTCTATCAGAATGTAAAGACATTTATCTCTTGACCAATGCATATGCCTCCCCACTTCTCTCAAATTTATCAAAATTTTTGTAAATAGCTTTGGTGTTCACCAAACGGAAATAACTTTGATGTTTATCAAACGGAATTAACTTTGGTACTTACCAAACGGAAATAGCTTTGGTGTTCACCAAACAGAAATAGCTTTGATGTTTATCAAACGGAATCAGCTTTGGTACTTACCAAATGAAAATAGCGTTGATGTTTATCAGACGGAATTAGCTTTGATGTTTATCAAACAAACTCAGCTTTGGTCTTAACCCAAACGGACTTAGTTTTAGAACGATTGAACGAAATTTAATTTTAGTTAGCACTCAAACATGCCAAGTGGAATTGCTTGGTGGAATTATGTTTAGCAACTAAATTGGACTTTAGCCAAGTGGAATTGCTTGGTGGAAACCACACTAACATACTTTAAGTAAACATCTCTTGAGCTCATAGAATTTCTTAAGTACCGTTACATCAACACTTCAGTATTGATGCGTACAAACAGAGTTGGAACAAACTTGGCTAAACTCTATCAGGAGCAAACTTCCAGCACTAGTCTTACTCAACTCCAGGTGGGGGCAAACAATTGTTTTTCAAGCCAACCTAGACCTGAGTAAGACACCTCTTTATGCCTTTATCCCATTCAAATGCACTTATGCTATCAAAGTTGCAACAGACTCAAGCAGCTCTACCTAAAGAGCACAGTCTTCAGTACCGATCTGACTTAGCTCTAGGTGGGGGCGAACAATTATTTTTCAGAATCGACCTGGACCTAAGTAAGACCCTCTTCTTTCATTACAAAACCAAGCACAGCCATGCAACATATTCGTGAACCAGGCCGAGCATCTATTCGGCCCTGAGGTCCCAATAGTGCTCGGCCGGGGGCAAACAGTACAGAACCAGACCAAGCATCTATTCGGCCCTGAGGTCCCAACAGTGCTCGGTCGGGGGCAAACAATACAGAAAACATTCAGACGTAAAAGCAAGAAAGCATCAGATTGCAAAATCAAAAGGGAAATCCCATTATCCAATAAAGGCACAGATGGCCTCATGACCAGCAACAAAGAAAATAAGAAAAATTATCTTGGCAAACACAAGGGGGAAGCTCATCAAAGAAGACCGAGCCGCAGTACATCAGAAACATGAAAACAAAAGAAAGCCAGAAAAAGCAAAAACTTCGAATCATTCCAAAGAAGACTTTAGCTTTCATCAACAAAAGGAACCTCAGGAGCAGTGTCCACAATCTTGTCCAGGCTGTCTTGGGGAGGAAAAGTAGAGGCAGCTCTAACTTCTTGAGAAGTAGAAGCTTCCTTAATCACATCTCCCACGGCTTTAGTCTCCAGGGTTCCACTCCCTTTAACGTTCACCGTATCAATGGCAACATCACTCTCTTGAGTCTTGTTCGCAGAATCAATTTCCTGGGAAACCTCAGCCGGAAGAACTGCAGGGGCAACAACGATTTTTGAACCCAAGGACCTTGAGGGAACAGGGACATCCTGAAACAAGGGAGACCCTTCAAGAACCTGAGCAGCGGCCAGAGCACTTGACCAACCCTTCAGAAAGAGCTTGTCCCGCAACACCAGCACCTTCTCTTTATAAGCAGCCCCAGCCTCGTCCCAATCTTGTTGCCAATACTTGGCCTCCAACGCGGAACGCTCAGCAACCATCACTGCAATAACAACCTCCAGCTCAGCCACTTTTCCTTCAAGTTGAGCCTATACCCCAATGGCAGCCTCCTTGGACTTTTCAGTTGAAGCAACAACCTTGCTCAGACGGAACACCTCCCTCTCGGTAGTTCTGCGTACTTCTTTCTTGACATCCAGGCTCACTGTCAATCTCTCTACATTCATAGCGGCCTCTAGTACGGCCTTCTCCAGTTCCTCTGCTCTGGTGATGGATAGATGCATCCTCTGAATATACTACGATGGATTGTAAAGTATTAAGGGAAAGAAAACAGTAGCATAAAACAAAAAACAACAAAACAAGAACGCGCTTACAACAGTCGTCATCTAAAGGGTCCCCTTCAGAACTGGAATATCATGGGGCCCGTTATGATCAGCTATGTCCACCGGCATCAACAGGGTCTTGGTCAAGTGAAAAGCAAAATCTTTGGAAGCAACAACCGAATTAGAAGTGGAAATGGGCTTGCCTTGATACAACATTGGCGGCTCCCACTTCTCAAATGCCTCGTCCTCAATAAGATCTTCAGAAGGTTCTCTTACTACCGCCTTGCCAGTCTCCCTTCTTCTCTTCTTTGCTCTTGCAGCAACCGAAGTAGAGGGTTCGACAGCAGTTCTAGAAGCTCCCATCTCTAATTTCACATCCATGAGGGTCTTCGCTTCGGCCTTCACCAAAGAAGCCTCCAAAGCATCAGAGGAGTCAAAAGCCTCAGCCTCCAAATCCACTAGCACTCTTCTTTTCGATATAGACCCACCCCCTAGGAAACTGGGGGTAGGAGAGAGCGTCCTCTCAAACAGTGCAGACGATTCGTAACCAGAGGGGTGAGGGATGTATCAGTCTCAGTGTCAGAATCTAGAAGGGATGCAGTAAGCCTCACCTTCTTCGGAATGGTGGAGCGGTAAGTCGCTTGATAATCCAATAGCTCAGGCTTGTACCTCAAAACGGCTTTGATGGCCTTAGTGTTCTCCTGGTTTGGCCTATGCTGAAAACGGGAAGCCTTTACAAAAAAGAAGGGCAGCATAAGAGCAACATTCAAAACAAGACAAGAAATACAAAAAGACGATAAAATGAAGGATTCGAACCTGGGTAGCCATCCTTCTGGGGCATCCGTTCAGACTGGAACTCAGTCCCAGCAGGAAATTCCCAATTACCTCCAACTTGTAGAAAATCATCATTACGTTTGTCCGAGTCAGGCAAACCAGTCACCAAATGCCAATCAATCGAACAGACACGAAAGTAGTACGTGCTATGATCCTTGTTGTGTGAAAGAGTGTAGCAGCCTAAAATGTCCCAGATGTCAAGATTCAAACCCAACTGCTTGTTAAGGGCAGACACACCGCAGACGACTCGGAATACGTTAACAGACACTTGCATAGGGGTAAGCTGGACTTGGTGCAAAAATCGATGCACCAAAGGGTTGAAGGGAAACTGAACCCCTCCCTCAACAATGACCGCAATCGGAAAAGCGATAGTACTCCTAGTACCCATCCGCTTGGCATCAACTTTCGCCAGCAAAAAGGTCACATCATCAGGGATATTATAGTCTCGGCAAAACATGGCCATGGCCTCAAGGGTATCAACTAATGAGCGGAACTTCCCCATTAAACAAACCTAATGAGACAGAGACAAAACTCAGACAATAAGATGCCGGAGACAATGGCGGAAGGGCCAAACAAGACGATCAAAACAGAAAAAGAGAAAAAAAAGAATCATAGGGGAACTTACAGAGAACATAACAGCAATAGCAAACAAGCAGTGCTGAAACGAGAACGGCAGCAGAACGTCTGGACAAAGCACCGACGAGACTGGCTCAGAGGAACGAAAAGGGTTTTGAACTTTCAAAAAGATTGAAAACAGATGAAGGGGTTTTGGATTGATAGTTCCAGCGCATTTATTGCACCAGCCGCGCGTGAAGTTACACGAAGCACGACCATCGGTATGGAGTCGGCGCACTACCTCTGCGCACTAATACCACATCGCCACGTGTCACTATGAAAGGACACATGCAGGGGGTGTGTATGTCAGGAACAAACCGTTACCAAGGCCAAACTGGGGCAAATCCGAAGCGACGCGACGCTTGGAGTACAGGACAGTAGCTCCCTCCAAAGGGGAATCTTAGCCCGAGCTAGGGGGCAAATGAAGGGGCTAGATATAAAATGGGTCGGATCCAAGCCTTGGGCCGGTCCAATCTCCTAAGCACAAATCCAAATGGGTCAGATGAGCATGTGACCAACCCAACTAAGCCCAACTCCATTACCAACAGTCCACCCAAGTCCTTAAGCACTTGGGCTCAACTCGCAGTGGAAAGGGCTAGTCCAGCTGCGATACTGGGCTGGGGCCGAGCTGTAGGACTCATTCTATGGGCTGAACTGATGGGTCGAACCCATCATCAGAACCAAAGTGGGCCGAGTTCTGTACATAGATATCTGAATGGGCCAGCCCATCTCTACAGTAGTCTTGCAAAGGGCCGAGCTGAGGTACAACGGTACCGAGCTAAGGGAGCCTCTCAAAGAAACATGGAAGCTAGTGAGTATATGTATGTGCAAGATACCACCTCAGCTGGTCCCTCACACCTAGAATCACAGAAACAGTTTAAACTAGAGGAATGTGGTTTGTTATCAGCATGACTACAATGAATATATGCACCCCTTGACAACTACCTGATGGTCCCCCACCTTGAGGAATGCTAAAAGGAAACTTGGCAGCACTAGAGCTCCATGAAACCATCTTGGACAACAAGCAAGGAGTTCTATATAAACCACACTAACTTCACATTGAAGGTAACTGATCTAAGCTAAACCCTACTTACTGAAACTCAGCTCTTTACACTTAGAGGGCACCTCATTTCTTCTCCGATTACTCATTCCCACATCGGAGGGGTTATCCGGCCAACCCCGGCCAGGCAGCTCTTATGGTGTTCCTTACTGCAGGGCCTCAATTCTTGGATAGTCCAATCAAGTGCAGAGCTCCGATCCACAATCATCAAGTGCGGTATTCAGTACGCACAGCAGGTTAAGATAAAACATTGAAATTGAGGTGGTTGCCTAGTGTGAAACAAATATATTATCTAACATTGACTTTTCGAACTGTGAGAAGATTTTAAGCTAGATATTAAAGTTTTAGATTCAAAAACTGGAAAGACAAACATTAGATCTGGAGGATGATTAAAGAGAAGATGAAGATTAAAGAAAGAGGGGGAGAAGAAGATTGGATAAGTGGGAGAATCGTCTCCTACTTCCCTTCTGGCATGCTCTTATTAACGCGTCCGGATCCTCTAGAGTGATCCGGTGAAGTGATCCTCTAGAGTGATCCTTCAGGGAGCGCCATGTGTCCCATTAACAGAATCAATGGCTGAGATGATGCCTAGACAAAACGACGTCGTTTTGATTTTCCAAAAAAATAAAAAAAAATAAAAATTTAGATCTTGCTGCAGATCGAGAGAGGATGAGGAAGAAGAAGTTCATCATCATCAACAGATATTTCGAAGCTCTTTACAGATCAACAATGGTGGCTTCAATTCATCATCATCAACAATTTAATAAGTCAGTACCAACAATTTTAGTCACCCATCAGAGGGTTACCTTCCAATACTTTTTTTCAATGGACCCCCAAATCTTTTTCTTGGATTTCCAGTTGATCTTAACAATCAAAAACGGAATCAACCATCAAGGGACACACACACAAAAAAAAAAAAAAAACTCCCAAAGGGTCTGTGTTAGAATCAGTTTTTAAAAATAAAAAAGGAAAAATCATAAACAACCCAGAAAAAATAAACAAGAGAGAGAATATATATGGTATGTGATTATACACAATATATACACAAGCTTGAGTAAACAATAAATAAACAAATGAATAAAAACAACAAAAATCCAATCAACGATCTACAGACCCAAATCATTAAATTACATTTCCAACCGATCCAAAAATAGAAACCCAGAAATGATCTTTCATATAACAGAATGGAAAGGAAGAAGAAACGTACCGATCGAATCAAAACCCACCACGAGACTCAGAAGAAATTGGTGATCGATCTGTCCCTGTAGATGAGAAAACATGGGCTAGAGAGAGAGAGAGAGAATGAGGAGGGTGATGGAGAGAATGGATTTGAGAGAGAGAGTTAATCTGATTTGGGTTGTTGGGTTGTGAGGAGGGTGATGGAGTTGGAGAGAATGGATTTGAGAGAGAGAATGGATTTGAGAGAGAGAGTTAATCTGATTTGGGTTGTTGGGTTGTGAGGAGGGTGATGGAGTTGGAGAGAATGGATTTGAGAGAGAGAGCTTCAAACAGAGCGTGAAGCCATTGTTGATCTGCAGAGCTTCAAAAAATCTATTTTTTTTTTTTTTTTTTTTTTTTGAAAATCCTCACTAAAACGACGTCGTTTTGGTGAGGCTTAACCACAGCCGTCCGATCATCCACTTTAGGAGATCACTCTAGAGAGTTACTCTAGAGGATCCTTACGCCTTATTAACAACCATATATGTATAGAAATTAGATTAATCAAAACTTTTTTTTAATGGAAAGATATAAAGAACAAAAGTTTTGATATCAACACAAAATTTATTATAGAATCAAACACAATATATAGAGTAAATTATTAATAAATCATAATAGTTGGATTTAATTATCATAAAATCCTATTGAAAATAAGTCATAATAAAATTATCGTCAAAAATAATTTTTTGTGACAATTTTTTGCATGTGTCGCTAAAAATTGATAATTAGTGACTTTTTTTTGTTACGATTTTTATAAATCGTAACTAAAATTTACAATTAGTGACTTTTTTTGTGACAATTTTTAAATTGTCGCTAAAAATTAACAATTAGTAATATTTTTAATAATATTTGATGAAAAATACCATTACTTATCATAGACTTATTGGATAATAATTCGACCTATTAGTATCTTTGCATAAGTCTCTCCAATATATATGAATGGACAAAACTTTACATAATTTGTTAATGGATCTCTTTTAAAAAAAATTTATCCATTCATATATAATATGTATTTATTTTCATGACTTAATTCTATGTTCATAAACTTATTATTAAAAAAATAAAATAAAATTGACGGGAGTCCTTTGAATTGTTAATAATATTTAAACAAAAATTCTATTATACTATTTGTTTTATACAACCATGACACTTTTGAAAATAAAATGCATCTAGATGTATTTTAAGTCATAAAATGATAGCTTCATAATTTAACACATCGTTTTACATATATATTTTCTGTTTGTATATTATTTATCATATTTGAATATTAAAAATCTCACTTTTAAAACCTTATTTGTCATAACCTAAAAAAGTTAAAAAGTCACTATCCTTTTTAAGTCAAATCATCTTATTTAAGTCATATCACCTCTCTATCATATCACTTCAAACCCAACTCATATACAACCCATATTTTATAAAAAGTCAAAAAATACACTTATTTAGATCATCACAAACCACTCCTAAGATATGTATGGTTTTTTTTTTTTGTAAAGTACTAATAAAAAATTAAAAAAAAAAAAAAAGAGTTTGGTGATCATTTTTTTTTTTTTTTGATCAGCAAAGAAAAATTTCATTAACAGCATGAAATTAAAGGTACAGGAAGATGACATGCATCGAGAGAGATTCGGAAGTATAAAAATACCCCTACTACTGCTACTCGCATCCATACAATCAACCCCTAAGCCTCTCGATTTTTTTAAATAAAGTTAAGAAGAACTTAACTAGAAAATTAAAATACATGAATCTCCACCAAAATCAACCCACCAAAAAAGAACTAAACTAGAAAAACTAAACCCACTCCCAAGGCAGCCCGAACTAAAAACCCAACTAATCAGCAACCCAATATTTTAATCACCTACATCACTTCCAAAGCTGCAGTACACCACGCCTAAGCTGCCCACACCTATTCTGCTCACGCCTAACACCTATGCTGCTCCCTCCTGCTGCACTGCACGCCCACCTGCTCACGCTCCTCTACTGTGCACGCACCACTGCTTCAGCCGAGGCCATCGTCATGGCTGGACATCACCAGGCTGGACATCACCAGGCTGGGCATCACCACTGCATCCTCATTGCCGAGACTCCACTCCTAACAGATACTTATTGCAAACTCATTGCAATCTCACCCACAGCACTCAATGCAAACGCACCCACTCCCGACAGAAACTCCACACCCAGCCACCCCTAAGCTGCTGCAACTCCACCGGCTGAGAAGACCCCAAACCACCACCGGGAAGACCGATGCTGCTCCACCTTCAGTCTGCTTCAACTCCCCTGCACAACACCCACAGATCCATAGATCACAACACCCGCAAACACACCCACAGAGCATCACTCACCAGGTTTTCTTCTTAACTCACACCCAGTACCCACGCCAGAGCCTCTGCTGCAGTCCACACCCATGCTGCTGCCAAACTCCATAGCCAACAGGGCTTCTGCCAAACTCCACACACCCACCGAACACCGACCACCCATTGGGACACCTCCATACAAATGGTAGAATTTCACCCCTCAAACTCTTACTCGAGAAGGAGCGCTTGAGTGAAAACCGGAAAGAAGACACCCCTCAAGCTCCTACTCGCCAAAAGCGCTCGAATGAAATTCCTGGATTCCCTTGATGGATCGGCTATAACGGCAAGGTTGAAGCACAAGAAGACAACCGATGACAAACCTGGACACCCCTGAAGAAATACCTGAACGTCACCCGCAGCAACAAAAAACACACCTAGGTGGGAAAATGGGAGATTCAAGTTTATTTAAAGAAAAAAACGAGGTCATTGAAAGAAAAAAAACTAAAAAAGACAGCCGCTGAAGCGAGCTAGGCCAGCCGATCACCATAGCCAAAGGGGCGGCCGGCCAGCCCAAAGAGAGGCCGGGGAAGGAGGTTTTTAGAGAGAGGAGTTTGGTGATCATTAGCTACTATTACAAACAAAAACTTAAAATTGAGGAAATTGTAAAAAAAAAAAAAAAAAAAAAGGTAATTTGGTAAGAAGGATATTTTAGTCCTCTTCAGAAAAGAATAATTATTTAATAAATTATATTTACTATCATCTTAACTTTATATATAATGGAGGTGGTTTAACTCATTTAATACGTTTTTAACAAATGTCGTAAGGGTTCTTATTATTAAAAATTTTGAAAAAAAACAACATACTATAATTTAATGAAGTAGTTATTTTGGATTCCACACTTCCATATGTCTAATAAAATTATTTTATCATTAGTTTTGTGCTCTAACATGCATGTAAATTCTAGCATAATAGGTCTTACATGTATGTGATTGTGAGAAAGAAGAATATACTATCGAAATGTACACGGTTATATCATAATGAGAGATTTTGTGAATTAAGATTTGAGAGATTACAAATGATTCTGCAATATTAGTGTAAGGTTGAGGTTCGAAAAATTTGATAATTTTTCAAAAAGAATCCCTTTAGAAGCACCTCAATTCATTGATTCAAAAGATATTAGAACTGGATAGATATCAGCAACAGCAACACTACAATTCATTGATTCAAAAGATATTAGAACTAGATAGATCTCAGCAACAGCAACACCAATTTTAGGAGTATATTTATGAACTTGTTCATGATCATGGTTTAACTATAGTAAACCTTATAAATTTGATTATTACATTGAATTCTTTTAAAATTTAATTTGCACAATCTTTAGTCCATTTTACTTGCGTCAATAAAAATTGTCTTCTCTTTCCACTAAAAAAAGATATTCTATGTGTTTGTCTTTACATCATGTCAAAATGTGAGAGTTTTTTTTTTTTTTAGGTGAGCTTAGAAAGTAATATATTTTTAAATAAATTACAAATGCACCCCTAGGTTTACATAAAATACAAATTATCCTTTATAGTTTTAGAAATTATATCTTGTTCTTTCAAGTTTTTAATCCCATAACAAATGACTCTTTTTTATTAACAAATCATTAAGTCAATTATCAGTTTTTAATGATGTCAAAAAATATTTTAATTAATAATTTAGATAATTTTATTATTGTATAGAAGAATAATAAGGAATTTTATTTTTGCTATTAATTATATTAAATAATTTTTTTTAATAAGGTGATATTTATAATTTTCAAAATTACAAAAAAATAATTTATATTTTCAACAAATCTTACGAAGTGTATTTGTAATTTGGGCTTGGCTTCTTTTCAGTCTCAGATCGGACTAGAGGGTGTTGTTGGGCTCGTACGGGACCCGTTTCGATATTCCGAACCATCAATGTATAGAACTCGTCGAGTACTATATGCCCGTAAAAAATCACGTTAATCGGATATCGATAGTTACGTGATCAAATTAGTTTTGTATAAAAAAAATGGACGGTAAAAAAATAAACAGTTAACAGAAAACTGATCCGATAAAATAACTATCGATATCCAATTAATATAATTTTTTTTAAACATATAGTACTACTCGACGAATTTTACATATTGAATAATTTCAATTATCAAAACAAAACCCGTAATGAATCTCTACAAACCCAATAACACCCTCTAATTTGATCTGGGATCGGAGGGAAACCATGCCATGTAACTTACCCTGCATTTTCTTGGCAAACAAGTCAAGGTGTGCAGAGAATTTAAATTTTGAGACAATTACATTGATTATGTGTCAGTGAAAATTAATTAAAAAAAATTTATAATTTAATTATTAATATTTATAATATTTTTTACTTTTTGTAATTAATTTTTTCAGGGGGAATTTATTGATAAATCCCATCTAGAGATGTTTTATCCCAATAAGTCCACAAAGAAAAATTATATCCCAATGAGTCCCATATAGTTTTCTGATTATTCCATAAAGTCCATTTTTTAAATTTCATATTTATACGTGACTATTATGCCCTTATATATATATATATATACACTGTGTGAAAAAAACCTCCATGGAAGCCAGTCATCAACTCCGGCGAAACACCCACACCCAACGCCGGAAGAGAGAACCCAACGAGGAACCCCAACACCAGCGCCGGAATCGCTTCGGCATTACAACCAAATACGAACAAATAACAACGCCGGGTTGATCACACAACCAAACTAGTTTTCTGGCATACACTAGTTTTCTGATAAAACAGAGTTGAGAAACCTAGTAACAGGGATGACACGCAATGGTTTCCAAAGTCAAAAAGTATGGTAAAGGAAACTAGATAGATTTTATAAAGTCAAGTCGTATAATATTTTTTGATAAAACAGAGTTGAAAAACCTAGTAACAGGGTGACACGCAATGATTTGCAAAGTTGGAAAACAATATATTTTTATGCAACCATGAACACCATTGAAGAACAGCACCATGTGAATGTTCACAGCGTAGAAGAACATTCTAAATATCCCTATTCATTGGCCTAATATTTGTAATCCATGTGAACATTCTAAATATCCCTATTCATTGGCCTAATATTTGTAATCCATGTGAATATTCACAACGTAGAAGAACAGCACCAATAATTTCTGATTGTCCTAAAATTTTGTTTTGGCCAATTCTGTTTTGTTGTAGTTGATAAAAAATGTGAACATTCACATTGAGTTAAAATGTTTTGTTAATCAGGTAGTAATGGTGTTGTTGTTTTATGCTTTGAACATTCTTGTGGATTGAAAATGTTTCAAAATTTGTAATCCATGTGAACATTCTAAATATCCCTATTCATTGGCCTAATATTTGTAATCCATGTGAATGTTCACAGCGTAGAAGAACAGCACCAATAATTTCTGATTGGCCTAAAATTTTCAGGCAATGTGAATGTTCACATTGCAGAACAACAGCACCAATAATATGTGCTTCTACTAAAATGTTCAGGCAATGTGAATGTTCACAGCCTATACCAAAAGCACCAACAATATTTGTTTGAATTAAAATGTTCATGCAATGTGATTGTTCACATCCTAGAACAACAGAACCAATAATATTTGACTCTCCTAAAATGTCCAGGCAATGCCAATGTTCACATCCTAGAGCGAAAGCACCAACAATATCTGATTACACATAACATTACTGGTGTGAATGTTCACATCTGTTACTGTAATGAATGTATCGGTTGTTTGTTTGAATGTTCACACCACTTGTTGCCCTCTTTGCAATTGCTTGAATATTGTCTTAATGTGATTATTGTAGGCAATGGCAGTGAACATGAATCCTCTCTTGTAATTGCAATCTGAATGGTGTGAACATTCACATCACTTGTGAATGCCTATGTCAGCTATTCAAATCACTTGTTGCAGATATGATTGCATTAAATATTTTGTCTTAATATGTATGGCCCATGTAACAGATGTTGCATACAAGAAAGCTCCCAACCGAAAAAGAAAAGAATACCACGTCAAGAATGAAATGCCATCTGCATCTAAAGCTTATGTGTGGACTGTGGCACCAAACCAAAAATCCAAGAATCATTACTAGTATAATTTTTTGAATGACAAAAAGACAATTACATATGAAAACCTATAGGTGGAGGGTGTCCACGTATATACTAATTTTAGGTACTTGCTGTGATAAATATATCAGTTGTTTGTTTGAATGTTCACACCACTTGTTGCCTTCTTTGAGATTGCTTGAATATTGTCTTAATGTGATTGTTGTAGGCAATGGCAGTGAACATGAACCCCTCTTGTAATTGCAATGTGACTGGTGTGAACATTCACATCACTTGTGAATACACATAACATTACTGGTGTGAATATTCACATCTTTTGCTGTAATGAATGTATCAGTTATTTGTTTGAATGTTCACACAACTTGTTGTCCTCTTTGAGATTGTTTGAATATTGTCTTAATGTGATTGTTGTAGGCAATGGCAGTGAACATGAACCCCTCTTGATTAACAAAACATTCAAAACATTTTAACAAAACATTTTAACTGATTAACAAAACATTTTAACTCAATGTGAATGTTCACATTTTTTATCAACTACAACGAAACAGAATTGGCCAAAACATTTTGAAACCGTGTGAATGTTCACAGCATTGAACAACAACCAGAAACCCAGATAAAATAACTGAATTCTCAATCAAAATTAAATAATAAGAAGCTTTTTCAACTTCAAAATATAAATATACATATAGATTCCTTACAAGTCCACAAAGAAAAATTATATCCCAATGAGTCCTATATAGTTTTCTGATTATTCCATAAAGTCCATTTTTTAAATTTCATATTTATACGTGGACTATTATGCCCTTATATATATATACACTGTGTTAATACGTTGGTCATAGGCTGGGATCGGATGGAGATGCGATTAGCGTGTTTGCATCTTCGAATATATGGATTGATCACTGTTATCTTGCTCGTTGCACAGATGGACTTGTTGATATCATTCATGCCTCTACTGCTGTTGTTGATATAATTGACATGTCGCATATCGATGTGGGTGTTGCTCTCTAGAGGCATGCTCTCTTCTTTGACATAATAATCCTCCCTCTTTCTTTTTGTGCAAAATTTAGATGCAACATCTGTTACATGGGCATGCACAAATAGTGAGTGTTTGTATGAACATTAAATTTGATTTCAATAGAATTTGTAGGGTAGGCATGTACATTAACATCAGAACATCATTAATCAGTGTGGATGTTCACATTCAACGATATTCATATAAGCAAAAGTAACAAAGTGCTATTTAAGTGACAAACATAGCAATGTGAACATTCACATCATTGGAGATGTGAATATTCACATTACTACTAGGGTACAAATAGTAGTGGTCAAACCAAATGTTAATAGTTAAACATCCATATAATATTTGGTATGTCTATGTGTATAGAAGAGAATGTTAAAGTTCACATCAATATTTGGTTACAACAATTCACAGTATAACAATATTAACATTATAAGGGAGCAGTGATCTTTATATGAAGATGATTCAAGTTAGTTTGAAAGTAAATTGTCAAACAAGCTCCAACCATGCAGGAAGAATCAAGTACAATGACCATGTAAAGAACCTCACCAGTGCATGAGAGTCAAAATTGATAAATTGGTAGAGTTTAAAAAATTTTTTTAGAACCTTCGATCATCAGAACCCAGTAATGTGAACATTCACATCATTATACACTGATGTGAATGTTCACATCAGTGTCTACTAATGTAAGTTTATCCAGTAATGAACAGTAATGTGAATGTTCACATCATCTATGTTTGCAAAATCAATTCCGAAAACAACAACAGTTATAAGGCAATATAAATGTTTACATAGGTGATCACATTATGTTATAATTGGCTGAAAAATAAAGGGTGGAACCAACAGCACCAAACAACACCCAATAACACCAACAAGTTTGACATTGATGTCACAATGTGAATGTTTACATCATATTCCATCACATTGTTAAGTGAAGATTGAGGGTTCTATGGACATCAACAATCAACAATATCAACAGTGACAGTAATGTGAATATTCACATCATTATACACTGATATGAATGTTCACATCAGTGTCTACTAATGTAAGTTTATCCAGTAATGAACAGTAATGTGAATGTTCACATCATCTATGTTTACAAAATCAATTCCGAAAACAACAATAGTTATAGGACAATGTAAATGTTTACATTGGTGATCACATTATGTTATAATTGGCTGAAAAATAAAGGGTGAAACCAACAGCACCAAACACACCCAACAACACCAACAAGTGTGACATTGATGTCACAATGCGAATGTTTACATCATATTCCATCACATTGTTGAGTGAAGATTGGGGGTTCTATGGACATCAACAATCAACAATATCAAAAGTGACAGTAATGTAAACATTCACATCATTATACACTGATATGAATGTTCACATCAGTGTCTACTAATGTAAGTTTATCCAGTAATGAACAGTAATGTGAATGTTCACATCATCTATGTTTACAAAATCAATTCCGAAAACAACAATAGTTATAGGACAATGTAAATGTTTACATTGGTGATCACATTATGTTATAATTGGCTGAAAAATAAAGGGTGAAACCAACAGCACCAAACACACCCAACAACACCAACAAGTGTGACATTGATGTCACAATGCGAATGTTTACATCATATTCCATCACATTGTTGAGTGAAGATTGGGGGTTCTATGGACATCAACAATCAACAATATCAAAAGTGGAACATGGGTGACCACATTATGTTATAATTGGCTAAAAAACAAAGAGTGGAACCAACAGCACCAAACAACACCCAACAACACCAACAAGTCTGACATTGATGTCACAATGTGAATGTTTACATCATATTCCAACACATTGTTGAGTGAAGATTGGGGGTTCTATGGATATCAACAATCAACAATATCAAAAGTGACAGTAATGTGAACATTCACATCATTATACACTGATGTGAATGTTCACATCAGTGTCTACTAATGTTAGTTTATCTAGTAATGAACAGTAATGTGAATATTCACATCATCTATGTTTGCAAAATCAATTCTGAAAATAACAACAGTTATAGGGCAATGTAAATGTTTACATGGGTGATCACATTATGTTATAATGGGCTGAAAAACAAAAGGTGGAACCAACAGCACCAAACAACACCCAACAACACAATCAAGTCTGACATTGATGTCACAATGTGAATGTTTACATCATATTCCATCACATTGTTGAGTGAAGATTAGGGGTTCTATGGACATCAACAATCAACAATATCAAAAGTGACAGTAATGTGAACATTCACATCATTTTACACTGATGTGAATGTTCACATCAGTATCTACTAATGTAAGTTTATCCAGTAATTAACAGTAATGTAAATGTTCATATCATCTATGTTTGCAATAACAGATATAATATGAAGTTTACACATTGAATGAATAAGATCATATATTATGAAGCTCACTACTGTAGAAGTTCATATTGATGAAATGGGTATAGGAGATTCACATGATTAAAACATACAACAACAACAACAACATCTGAAATAATTGGCTTGGCCCAACATTTTTCATTCCCATATAAATGTTCACAGCTTTTGACAACACAACATAATTACCACTGCATTATTTTTGGGTGAACAAAACCATATACTTGGAGATTGGGATTGAGGGGTTCACATTAACAATTAGGGCATGAACAGTAAAAATATGAAGTTCCACACATTGTATGAATAGAAACAAGGGATATTGGAAGTTCACAATGGTATAATTTGAACAAGAGATTTAGGGTTTACATACAAGATTGGTGAGATTACTTACTCTTTTTCCATATTGATGGTTGGGTTGTCATAAATGGTCATCGATAGTGATTTTGACGAAGATGGAACTTCAGGATGTTCACCAATGGTGATTTCCACGTTTCTGTAGACAGATGGCAGAGGTATGACGAAGCCGACGATGAGACGTCTGGGTGTTGAGAGAAGAGTTGGGTGTTTTTACCCCAGGGTAAGGAGGGAGTGAAGGAGGTTTGCTGACCTCTTTGGACGCCATTGAAAGTTGCAGGGAGAGAGAGAGAGAAGAAAGCTTTCAAGTCGCCACAAATAAAGAGGGGAAGAGAGACGGTTATTAGATTCAAAGAGAGAGAGAAAGGCGCGTGTTTTGTTCAGGGATGTTTTGGTCTTTCTGTATGAAATGGACCTAATGGAATATTATAAAACACTATGGGGTTTATGGTACAACACTCTTAGATAATGGATTTATTGAAAAAGCTCCCTTTTTTCAGACATCACTTGCAGATTATTTTCCCGAACAATGCTGGAGATTACATGTTTTGATGAAAAATTTGATAAAATTTTTAAGTTGCGTTGGGTTTATAGATTTAGAAAGAAATTTAGAGACAAAAAAAAAAATGTATAAAATTAAGTAAAATATAAATATATTTTATTAATAATGCTACATGTATCAATTGATATATTAATAATATTTCAATATATATTATGACATTATCACTTTAAAATTATAAACTCATTATTATATAAATTATAAAAATTTAAAAACTTTAAAATTATATCATACTATCTATTAATATATTAATTAATACGTATAACTTTATTTACATTTCACCGTTGTTTTCCACTTCATTTCCATATCCATTCATAAATCCTTAGAAAAGGAATTTGCCATCCCCACCAAGTCCCCTTGCTTATAGACAAGAAGAGTGAGTAGGTGAGAGAGAGAGAGAGAGAGAGAGAGAGCCAATTCCTTATTTACACTTGGACAATTTCATTTCCAAACACTCCAAAAACATGGCAAAAGGAGAAGAAGCAGCCAAACAGCTCCCCAGGGTTTTAGTTCTCCGACCACCCCCAATGTTCAAGATGTTCGAAAAGGAATTCTCAGAAAAATTCCAATTCCTCAAAGCATGGGAATCTCCAATTCCCACCGACCAATTCCTCGCTGCCGAAGCAAGTTCCATAGAAGCGATGCTCACATCCGGCTACGGTCCGGTCACCCCCGACATCCTCCGCCACCTCCCGTCGGTCCGGATCATCGTAACCTCCAGCGTCGGCGTCAACCACATCGACTTGCAAGAGTGCCGCCGCCGTGGAATCGCCGTCGCAGCCGGCGGCGACGTGGTCTCGGAGGACGTTGCCGACACGGCGGTTGCGCTGTTGATTGATGTTATGAGAGGAATTAGTGCTTCGGATCGGTACGTTCGTGGTGGTCTTTGGCCTATGAAAGGGGAATATCCTCTTGGTTCCAAGGTCTTTTCTCTCTCCATCTCTGTATCTATCTTTCATAATTTCTATGTGAATCAGTGATGATTACAATTTCATAATTTTTTATAGGTATATTATTAATAGGTCATATTTTAAATTTTATTATTAATAAATTTATTAATTTTTCTTATTTTTATGAATAAATTTTTATAATAATAAATTTATCAGTCAGAATATGTATATAAATAAGTCTAATAAGTGTCATTGTCTTTTTTGTTTTTGAAAAATGCTACTAAAAACAAATGATATAATTTTAATTTTCTGAGTCATAAGTAAAAGAAAGAAAAAATGTCATAACTAAATAAAATGTGAGGTATAACTAAAAAACTCATGAGCCACAACTTAAAATAACATAATAATTAAAGAAAAAAATTTGTTAAAAATTAAATAAAAAATGATATAATTAAGGGTATATGTAATGCACCTTTTTAATGGGGGTGTATGTTAGAATTTCTTCTTGTTTTAACATTGACTAATCTTTATTAGTTTGTTGATAATTTATTGAGAAACCGATTTTTTCTATGGTGAATATTTATAAATTTTTTGAAAAAAACTATTATATATTAAGATAATTTATATTGGTAATCTTTATATTTTATTCGTTGTGTCATTTTGGTATTCATATTTTTAATTGACTTAATTTTAACCATTAATTTTAGATTTTTTGTTAATTTGGTTGGTTAAGGTTTCTAACGAAAATAGTTACTAAGATGGTTGAGGTTAATTCACTTAGTTGAGGAAGTTTATGATTTTCCTGTAGGAATGACACATGTTCATATGGGCATTTTTCATAAAAAATTGTTGATGGTTGTTCAACTGAATTAAATTGAGATAAAATCATAAATTTAAAGTTAAAATTGAGGCACTCAAATTACAATGATCAAAATGACACAAGAGTCCAAGTATAAAAATATTACTTATCTATCTATTCTAATGAGTGTTACTATTACCAGTCCATTAATTATTTTGAACCCTCTTTTTTTAGCCTTTTTTTATTATAATAATAATCTTAAATGAAATTACTAAAAAGGAAATCAATAATCTTGGGACACCCAATCTCACAATTAAGCCCACACACCCACTACATCATGAGTTAAGATTTATGAAAGCATCCACTTCTATCACCACCTATTCATCTTCCTCAAATCCCACTTTCAAAATCTACCATTTTTCAAAACCTTGAAAATCCTTTGGCGGTAATATTCCGGCGATAACGGCGACAACCATTTGATTACCTATACGTTTCCGACAATGACAATAAATGAAAGTTTTTCCAGCAACCACAACTCTATGAGACGAGGATTATAACAATAAAAGCTCAGAGGAGGTTCATAACTTTAATGGTGTTCTTAGCTTAGAGAAGATTAGCCTTGTAAAAGTAGGTTTCTTGGAAAAAAAATGACAAAAATAATAAAAACTTATCGTCATTTTTTCGGGACTGAACTCCCGAACATATAATCGAAATTCGGGAATACAGGTCCGAACATTGTTTATTTGTTCGGGAACAGATAACTGAACATTTATCATTTGTTCGGGAATAGATAACCGAAACTTGTAGAGATTGCATAACCTACAAAAGGAAAATTTTGAATCAACAACAAAAAACTCCATATTTATTTTTTCAGGTCATGTACAATACAAGTATGTGGAGATGAAATAGTAATCACCTTCGTAAGTTTTGTTAGGGTTTTTGGGAGAAAGACTTTTTGGAGTGTCGGGTTGTCCATTCAATTGAATGGGTGAAATATTTTCACAATGATAATTTTGATATTATTTGGAGGAAAAAAATAAATTTTAAAGGTTTTAAAATTTATGAGTGGAAGTTCAAAGAAATAGATGGTCTAAAATAATTGATAGGGTACTAATAGTAGCACTCATTCTAATATATACTAGATTTGGCGTGGGTGTGAAATCTTTTGTTTTCCAAAATTGTCCTATTTTAACTGTATTTGCAAGTTGCAACTGTTAAATTGAACTCTACAGATCTGGAACCGCCAAATTAGAACAAACTCGTATGATGTTCACACCTTCTAAGTATATATATACATATACATGTACAAATGTGCATTTCCTCTTTTTATGCTAAGAATTAGTTTGTGTTGTGTTTGAATAGACTATAGTGAACAAAACGGCCATTGCAATTGATTGATTGCTTTTATTATATGTTCATCACATATTGTTTATGTTAAACATGAATTCTATTATGTGTCTATTTTCTCATCTCAAGAGCATCTCCAGAACATCAGGATAAAATTATATTTCATATTTCTTAAATACTTTTTTTAATTAACATTATGTTTATAAACTAAAATATAACATTTTATGTATAAAATTTAAGTCATATGCATGATTATATAATAAACTTTACTACTCGTTCATACTTGCTGGGTGCATATCTAACTAGGCATGTTGAAGGCATGTCTCTTATTCTTATCAAAATGTTTGGTAGTAATTTTCAAAAATTTATAAGAATCCATGTAGCATACCACATGGTCAATTCATTAAATTCTAGACATCATTCTTTAGTTTAGTTGAATATTTCTCAAACATGTTGCTAATTTCATTGTTTTTGTTTCTAAAATCATGAAAAACAAAAAAGAAGAAAATGAAAACACAATGAAACACATTTTTACTTGTTTGAGCGGCAAAAGCAAATTAGCTGAAAATTTGAAAGTTTTGTGAAACACCACTACACTTCCATAGTACAACTGGTTAAGAATAAAATTTCAAATTTTCAGCTTGTGCTGAAAATAAGCTTTGTCAAAACGGGTTTTTCTGATTCAATATAGTGACGATGATGATCTATGATTTCAGTTGGGAGGCAAGCGAGTTGGGATTGTTGGACTAGGAAACATTGGCTTAGAAGTTGCAAAGAGGCTTGAGGCTTTTGGCTGCCCTATCTCCTACAATTCAAGGAAGAACAAACCATCCATTTCCTTCCCCTTTTACCATAATGTCTGTGACCTAGCATCAAACTGTGATATCCTTGTCATTTGTTGTGCTTTGACTGATCAAACTCACCATATGATCAACAAACAAGTCTTGGCAGCATTGGGAAAAGAGGGAGTCATCGTAAACATTGCACGTGGATCTATCATTGATGAGAAGGAATTGGTGCGGTGTTTGGTTCAAGGAGAGATTGCCGGTGCTGGTTTGGATGTGTTTGAGAATGAGCCCGAGGTTCCTAGAGAGTTCTTTGCGATGGACAATGTTGTGCTATCACCACACCTAGCTGTTAATACAGAGGAATCATCTAGGGCTAAGTATGAACTTATTTCGGGGAACTTGGAAGCTTTCTTCTCAAATAAACCATTACTGTCTCAGGTCAACATCGATGAGTGAATGAATCAATTAATTCTTCTATTTGTAGGTTTGTATCCCTTGCATGCTTAAGTATTTAGCATGTACTACCTGTGAGCGGTATGTATAAAATATTAGTGAATTTTAATGTCTAATTTGGAAGAAATGACATGAATTGAAATTGAACTTGAAGTTTGGTATTAACATTGTTCAAATTGAAATAATAAGAATTAAAATGAAATTTAAGTCAAACTATAAAGGTGAAAATTTTAATTCACCTTGTTTTTTAGACTAAGAAATGTTTATTTTGAAGTTGTTTGTAGGACATTCACTTCTTTTGGCTCTCTCTTTGAACACCACACCAGTTGACATTAATCTTGTAATTGTAAACATATGTCACTTGTTTCTTCCTATTGTTGCCCCAAAAATGATTCAATGATTCAAGTAGAAACTATAGAAGAACCACAGACTAAAAACACACCCTGTTATAGGAGCTGGCAGAGGAACTGGCAATCTATGAAGACGCCCAGAATCTCTTAGGCCTTTTATAGTAGCTGACATGGTCGCCACTGTCTTTTGAACCTTTTCTTCTTTCAATTTTCTAAGTAATTTCTTTATGTAGTATCTTAAAAAAATAAAAAAATAAATAATGCTATATGCACCAATGAGTATACTAATTAGTGTATCAATTGATGATGTGACATAATTTAAGAAGTTTTTTATATTTGTAATTTGTATAATGAGTGGGGTCAATAATAATATCATAACTAATGTTCGTACACTAATTGATACATGTAACACCACCGTATAAATAATAAAAAAAAAAACCCTCATTTGGCACGGAATCCTGTAGCCAACAATTTTTTAACTCAAGCTTGAACCAAATCAACCGACATAGTTCGAGTTAGTTCAAGTTAAAACCAAAGTTCTACCATATTTGCATAAGTGACCATTCTCTTATAAAACACAAGTTACACAACCTCAACTTCAATCTTACATCATAAGAAATTTTCGAAATAAATAAATAAATAGATAAACTAATATTACATTAACAAATAAAACTTATTTGGCTAAGATTTTAGAATTTGTTTTTAATTTTTTTTTTTTCCAAAAATTAGTTGAGTGAAAAATAAAGAACCTTCATTATTTCAAATTTTTTTTTTTTTTTTGAGGTAGAAATAATTTTTGAAAATTTAATTTAATTTTTTTACTGTTATATTTATCAAACTATTTTTATTATTTAAAAAAAATCATTTGCTTACTAATACGGCACTTACAAGTAGATAACTTTTTTAAATTCATTTATTTTTATTGAATTACATATTGATTAATAAAGAAAATTAAGAATGTTTACAACAAAAAAAAATAATTACAGAAGATAATTTTTTAATTTGTTTTTAATTTAAACCATTTGTTGTTTTTGTTAAATGGAAATAAAAAAATATTTTAGCCTTTAAACTCAAAGAAAAAAGATATTCTAGACGTTTTTATACAATATATTTAATGACTAAAATACAATTTTTCTTTAGGTTTTACATAACTCAAAGAAAAAAGATATTTTAGACATTTTTTATACAATATATTTAATGACGAATGGTTTAGATTAAATATAAATTAAAAAATTATAATTTATATTAATAAAATTAAAATTTTATGATTTATTTTATTAGAAAAGTCAAATTTTATTTATTTTTTAATTTCATCCAAAAAAATGTAGTTTTTTTTTTTCTATAGGATTTAAAAAAAAACAGCTCCGATTCGTAGCTCGAATTCGGAGCAGAGGAAGAAAAAGAAGGAGGGAGGAGGAGGAGGAGGAGGAGGAGGACTGGAGGGGAGGGGGCCATAAAAATGGGGCTGGAGAAGTCGGGGCCGGAGGCGGGACTGCGCGGGGCTGCGACGAGCTGCGGCGGGGCTGCGACGATCGGAGCTACTGCGACGATTGGCGGCATGCTGCGACGATTGGCGGCGGCAGGGGCCCTTCTATCCTCTCCTCTCCTCTCTCTCTCTCTCGCCTGTGTTGCCTGGTTCAACGAAGAAGAAGAAGAAAAGAAAGAAAGAAAATGAAGAGAAAGAAGAGACAGAAAAAAAAAAAAAAATATTCGAAACCCAAAACGACGTCGTTTTGGGTTTCGAGCCGAATTCGGGCCACGGAATTCAAGCTACCAAGAATTTTTCTAAAAAAATATACAAAAAGAAATAGACAAAAGATGAAAAAGTACCTAAGAGCATTTTTAACGGTACTTTTTTTATTTTTATTTATCAAATTTGAATAATAATTTAAGTAAAAGTTTTATCTAATATCGCGCATTTTAATGAAGTAATTTAAGATTTCATCAAATTATCAGTGGACTAGGAGGACGACTGGAGACTGTCTGACTAGTCAACCGACCAATATAAATTTTTGAAATTTTAAAATAAATTTTGCGAGTAAGTGGTTGACCGAAAGACAACTGGTTGACATTTAGCTAGCCATATGATATTTATGCATAACTGTAAAGTTAACGATTTTCTATAATAATTTGATAAAAAATTTCAGTATTCTCAATTTGATAAAAAAATTGAAATATTCTCAATTTAATATCAATTTAAAGCACCAATTTTATATATATTTTTATATTTGATGGAATAAAAGATGATTGGTGGAAATTACATGAGAATCTTCTGTACTCTCAACCATGGTTTTCAGACCCGGACCGGCCCGACCGGTCGAACTGGGAACCAGTCCCCTCTTCGGAAAACCCTCAAGACCTGGGGTTGGCCAAAAACCGGTGTTATTAGTGAAAACCGGAATAACCGGTGGTCCAACTGGGAAAACCGGTGAACCGGTGCCGGTGGACCAACCCGGTTGGTTTTCTGTTTTTTTTTTCTGTTTTCTTTTTTTTTTCTTTCTCTTTCTTTCTTATATATATATATATAATATCAAAATTTTGACTAAAAATTCTTACTTCAAGAGTCTCTTCTCATGAGGAGGAGTCTCATTGGAAGCTTGAAGAAATAATGAAAGTCTATTCCTATTTATAGGAAAACAATTGTTTAAAGAGAACCTAAAAATTGAATGTGGGATTCAATCAAATTGTTTGAATCATATTTGATTGGAGGGAGAGTTGAAAATTTTATTTCCCTCCAAAATTAAATCTAGCATTCAATCAATTTGTTTGGAGAGAATGTTAAATTTTTTAATTTCTTTAAAACTAGTGACTTTTTTTTATCAATTATGACTTTATTAAATATTATTAGTAAATATTATGCAATACTTTTTTTTTATTATTTCAGTAATTATATATATTTATTTATTTATAATTTATAATTATATTTTTAATTATATAATATTAATTATGACGTCACGGTTCGACCGCTTCGACCCAACGGTTGAACCAGTGACCCACCTATCCGATCCTTTTTCCGATTCGTTTACCGGTCCAGTTTTCAAAACAATGCTCTCAACTACACTTTTGACAAACAGTTGACATCTCCATTTCTTTTCCCAAATGGAAACCCTAAGCCCAGTGCCCAAACACCTCCCAAAGGTCTTAGTTCTCCGTCCCTCAGATGTTTTCACCGCTTTCGAAAATAAATTCTCAGGGAAATTCGAATTCCTCAAAGCATGGGAATTCCCGATTCCCACCGACCAATTCCTCTCCACCCGCGCTACTTCCGTGGAAGCCATGTTCTGTTCCGCCAACACTTCGGTCACCGCCGCCGTGCTCGGCCGCCTGCCGTCGCTAAGGCTCATCGTCACCACCAGCGCCGGCCTCAACCACATCGACTTGCCGGAGTGTCGCCGCCATGGAATCTCCGTCGCCAACGCCGCAACAGTATTCTCCGAGGACGTCGCCGACACAGCGGTCGGACTTTTGATTGATGTTCTGAGAAGAATCACCGCCGCTGATCGGTACGTTCGTGGTGGCCTTTGGCCAGTCAAAGGAGACTACCCTCTGGCTTCTAAGGTCCTCTCTCTCTCTCCCTCTCTCCCCTGCATGTGCATTTCTAAGCTTATTTACAAGAAAACTCCTAAATTTGAATTATCAAATTGCCCTCCTAAAACTTTGGCTTAAATTATTAAGAGATGCCACTTATCTCATAAATTATAAAAGTATATAAATAAACTCTTAAATTATAAAAATATATAAATTAGACTTCTTAATAAGAGGAGTCAAAGTAAAATATATTAATAATTTAAAAGTCTATTTTTATATTTTTATAATTTAAGGATATAATGATGTTTTTTTAGTAGTTAAAGGGCTTTCTATGTTTGTGAAATAAATTTTCAATTGGATAAATATTATTTTACTTTAATTTAAATTTTACTTTAATCTCTCATATTTTAATTATGATAATTAAGTTATTAAATTTCAACTCTCGTTTTAGTGTGATCAACTTATCACTTTACCGTTTGAAATTAGAGTAATTGTAACATTTACGATGTGTTTGGTTGGGGATTTGAGGAGGGAGTTGAAAAGAGAAATGGAAAAGGTAAGTGAAATGTGAATAAAATATATCTAAATTTTACTTAATTTCACGCACATTTTCTTTTTCCCTTTCCAAATCCCTTCTCAAATTCCCAAAACCAAACACAGCATTAAAGTCTCCAATTTCAACTCGGGTTTCAGTATGGTTCTTCCGTCACCCCACCATTATCATATTTTAATTATAATAATTAAATTCTTAAATTTTAACTCATGTTTTAGTATCAACCTCCAATCATTCCACTTTTTAAAGGTTGAAACAATTAAAGTCACTAATCATCCCAACCAACCTTGTTGGTCCGTAAGCCTGTCTGGCCAAGCTTGCTGGGCAGGACTTCAGCCTAAGGTTTTGGCCAACAGGCCGGGCTTGGACTCTACTTTCGCTGCCTATCCCCCGCCCGATGCTGACCCTTAATCACAACCTTTCCTTTAATACTGCCTCCACAAAAATCCTGATACTGCCACTGTTTGGCCTTGATAACCATTGTAAAGAATTATGCATTTTAATACAATTTAGCTTCATAAAATTGTGTGGTGATGGTTTTAGCTTATTTTGTGTGTGGAAACAAGTTACTGGAAATAAACTTAAGTAGAATGATCCTGAAGTATGCTGCTAACTTTTTCCAGACCCCTTTATTTTTACAGGGAATCAACCTTGTGCATTGATAATACACGGAAGTAAACTAATGGTTCCCAATTGCTCTGTTTTTATTTTATTTTTATCGGCGAAAGTCAATTGTTGGATTAGCTCCCCCCATCTCTCCCTTGGAAGCACCCAAGTGTTGCCTATGCCACCCAATTGTTCTATTATTATAAGTCAATTGTTTTATTAGAGGGGCTGTTTCCTTGATTTGAACCCGCAGCACCAAGGTGCTAACGACAAGCCTTTTACCATTATATCAATCCACCCTTTATTGGCATATTGTTATTTTTCTAAAATATTTCCGTACAAATGATGTTCAAAGAATTCTATGTACAATACTTTATTTTGGTTTGTCTTGAAATGGGTCATTTGTCTTGTCTTGATCTCTTGGTTCTGCCCCAAGATTGCCATTAGCTAGCACTTCTTGTGCCTTGAGAAATGGGTAATAATTTTTTTTCTAATCTTCTTTTGCTCGTGATATTTCTGTTACATATATAGGTGTGTTTGTCTATATAAAAATTTCACAATTTGCAACTCTTTCAGTACTGTAATAGCATATGAAATATTATGATGTATCATGTAGGTAATAGTTACCATATAACATGTACAATAATAGTCATTAATGAGCTAGAACAATTGTTTTTTTCTAATACATTGTAGTGATTGTGATTGATTATATATATGCAGTTGGGAGGCAAGCAAGTTGGGATAATTGGATTAGGAAGCATTGGCTTAGAAGTTGCAAAGAGGCTTGATGCCTTTGGCTGCACTATCTCATACAATTCAACAAAGAAGAAACCACACATTGCTTTCCCCTTTTATCACAACGTTCTCGACCTTGCAACTAACTGCAATGTCCTAGTCATTTGTTGTGCATTGACAGACCAAACGCACCACATGATCAACAAAGAAGTCTTGTTAGCATTGGGAAAGAAAGGAATTGTTATAAACATTGCACGTGGGAGTGTTATTGATGAGAAGGAACTCGTGCGGTGTTTGGTCCAAGGAGAGATTGCAGGTGCCGGGTTGGATGTGTTTGAGAATGAACCTGAGGTTCCTAAAGAGCTCTTTGAATTAGATAATGTTGTTATGTCACCGCATCGAGCGGTTTTTACAGAAGAATCTTTTAATGCTTTGTGTGAACTTATGGCTGGGAACTTGGAAGCTTTCTTCTCAAACAAGCCTTTACTGTCTCTGGTTGACTAAAAGGAGGTTTGTTTCTCAATGTCTCTGGTCTTGGATGAATGATTGGATTATATTTGCTGGTTTGTGTTGTGTGTGTCTTGTATTCTACTTGGTCTGTGCTTATGATTTGGTATGGCCTGCACAACCCAATTAATGGGGCAAATGACGAAGGTTTCTTCTGAGTCCAACCCGGTTCTTGTTATTATGAGTTATTTTGGGGATTATGGTAATGAGATCAGAGAGAACTCTTGTTGGAGATGGCTTTTCAGATAGACAGCCGCTCCTTGTAATTTCTCCTATTTTGATAGTGAATTGTTTGTCATTTTTGCCGGTGGATATAGGCATAATTCGAAACCTCGTATATATGTTTGTGTTCTTGCATGATTGCGTTGTTTTACTTTCTCGTTTTCGTTCGTTCCCTTATAATAGTTTGTTTCTCATATAATGTTTCTCAAGAATTTAAACTAAGGCTATTTTGTAATAGTAATGTGTCGAAATGATTCATGTAACAACTAAAAAAAAAAATACTGTATATGAAGCAATGTTAAAGATGTTTCTGTTGAGTGAATTAAAAGGCAAAATGAACTCGTTTATGTGTTAATGTATTCTGATTACTGGATAGAGGAGCCATATTCATGTTGATGAAGCAAGCAAGATGGTGTATGATCATGTGTTGAAATTGTTGATGGGCGCTATGAGTTCAAAACATAGAAACAGTCTCCTGTATGCAGGGGTAAAACTGCATATATCTGACTCTTCTCAGATCTGGCAGTGGCAAGAGGCTCATGCATTGGGGTTTTTTTTTTTTTTCTAAAATATAAATTGGTCTAATCTCATGTTTTCTTGATGTGTTTGATTTGGAGTATATATGAATGGGGAACAGATTAGAGTAGAAGATTCTATTTTGCGGATTCAAATCGAATTTAAATTTGTTTTAATGTCAGAAATTCAAGATAGTGTGTTGTTGAGTAATTCTATTTAGGCTTGTTCAAGTTTTATTCAAAGCTCGTCAGACGTGTAGGTCTTCTCAATAAACAGAAAAATCTATTCTGCACCCTAGTTTTTACCTGTGAAAATTTCAGTGATAGAATGCAATATTTCATCATGGGTCTCTATGTGGTTGAATGGTTGAGATCAAACAACAAAATCAACCTTCTTCTTTTTTATTTTATTTTATTTATTTATTGTAGAATGTGGTTTGTGAATGAGTATAATTAATTAATAACTGGGAATCACTCTATCCACAAGTACCTCAATATTACTGAGCTAGAACAATTGATTTTCTAATTCAATCTATTGATGATCGGTTGTGATGCAAGAAGAGTGATTACTGGTGTCTTAAATGGTAAGAGGATTGTCGGAAGGTTGGGGGAGGGTGTAGCGGAGGCGAAGGTGGTGGTGGCGGTGGTGGCGGCTGAGGGGGAGCGAAAGTTTCTTTGAAAACAACAAAAAAATCTTTCATTATTCCGAAAGTCGAAAATTTTGAACCGACTCATTTTTCTTGCAATAAAAAATAATGCGCCAAACAAGTTTTTATTATCAGTTTTAGAAAAATGAAATGAAATTGAACAAGGAAACAAATTATTAATTTCTTTTAGGATACATGAGAATTTTTTCTAGTAGAAATTAGTATAAAGAGGAAAATTACATTTACAAACATCATTCTATTTAAATGTCTATTAGTAGGAGACATGAGAATAATATTAAACTCAACATTCAATTATGAAATAAGTGAAAACAAATTGTCACAAGTATATTAAACTTGACAAACATATAAATAAATAAATAAAATTCAAAACCCTACAAACATTACGAAAAGACACCAAATAAATAAAAGGGTAAAAATTAACATGTAAATCAAGATAATTGAACTCTTAATCTTTTAATAAGATGCAGATACTTTTGACCAACGTATTACCTTATTGATTTATCTACAACATGGTTCATGATTATGATATTTTTTGGCTTTTGCATGAGTAGTTTCCATGGATTTATCCGATGCCCAACTCAACCAAGTTGGGGTATATACACAATATAATTTTTTTTTTTTTTTTTTTGCAGTTTCATTTTGTCTTTTTAGTTGAATTTTAATTTGTCTCAATATCATTTCAATTCTTATTGGGTTCATGAACATATCTTGTATAGGAATATTTTTGATGTAGCACCCCATTGTTTAAGTTAATCTTCATTCCTAAAATTTTGTCCTCCATACTATTAATTATTATTATTATTATTATTTATTTGATTCATATATTATATTACAATGAAATTAAATGAATTACAATTATAACGACAAAAATCAAATACAAAAATATTCTCAGTGTGACAAAGAAAGCCCAAAATAAATTTACATGTAATAATACTCACAGGCCAACCAAAATTGTGACAATTTTTGTTTTGTTTTGTTTTATTTTTGGTATTCATTTATTTTAAATGGCTTGTAATAGGTTAATCATTCATCAAATTGATTTCTGGTTTATTAAGCAGCAAAATGGACACTTTTAATCTAAGGGGATGTGGCACTTTGGTAAGATTTTGGGACATAAATTTTGAGGTCTCAAGTTTCACTCTTTTTGGAGTCAGCCACTCAACGACAACACATATAGTTAAGCTCCGTTTGGGGAGTGGGTGCTTTTTGACTTTTTTGACTATTTTAGCCCGGGACTAAAAAAACCTAGTTTGGGAAGGGCTTTTGACTTTTTTGTGAGAGAAATAATATAATGATTATGGATTGGATGTGATGTTTTGTCTTATTGAGCTAAAAAGCTTTTTTTTGTGTGGCTATTTTAGCCAAAAAAGCCTCTAAACCAACTTCCCAAACGGAGCTTTAGTAGGACAAATCTTTTAGGTATGAACAAACCGTACCCAATGTCAGGAGGAAGGGAGAAGAATGTAGATGAAGATAGAGGAAGAAAAAGAAAAAGAAAATCTTATTTTTGGCCAACTTTCGGAGCTCCAACGACACACAAATAGAGGCGGAACAAGATGTATGAGAGATGTGATGAAAACTAAGCCATGTGATGAATCCAACGACGCAAAAATGAGGTGAAACGGAATTATGACGAGGGAGATACAAAGACTTGAACATGTAGGTTTAAATTTGAAAATTCTATTGCTAAAAATGAAAATCTCCGTTTATTTGTCAGATGGAGATGGACGGAGGGGATAAATTATGACACATGAGTAATATCAGGGTTTTAATTGTTAAAATTGAAACCCTAAGGTTTAAATTGAAAAACAATCGAAACCCAGAGTTTTTTTTTTTTAATAATTTGTCCATAATTTTATATTTAACGACTAATAAATTGTATATATATTTAATATTTTCATATATTCATAAAAATAATTCAAACTTCAGGTTGTTTAATTACCTGATGTCTTTGTTCAAACCTAACTCAAATTTAATTAGAACTTCTAAACTTTTATTCAAGTTAGTACTGAATTTGAAAATATTTTACCTAAGTTTTGTGAGTTTTGGGGGTGAGCTCAGCTCAAACCTTGCACAAATTGCACCATTAGGCGTACCGGTCCAAAAGAGGAGGGAGCAGAAAATATCTGTAATATCTGTACTTGCCATAAAAATATCCTGAAAGTACACTATGTACATGTATTGGAGTATTAGGTCAGTAATATGGGCAACCCAGATGTGTGAATGTAATTTCAGTAATTGGACCAGACCACAAGGCCACCTTAGAGGGTGACTCATGCTGCGTTATGTATGAGGACAATAATAATAATAATAATAATAATAAATCAGTGCATTTCTAGATACATGATAGTACCAACAATATATTGAGATGCGCACAAACTGATCTAAACACCTGTTATCAAAAGTATAAGCAATTCATCAACATAAACATGAATGCTGAGAAACGAGGTTTTATTGAGATGCGCACAAACTGATCCAAACACCTGTTATCAAAAGTATAAGCAATTCATCAACATAAACATGAATGCTGAGAAACGAGGTTTTTTCATGTTGCTCATTGTATTGATATTCTAGAGTTGAACCATAGATTACCCTCCTACATTGAGTTGAAATTCTCAATTGACTCATTAGATGACAGGCTTGGTTCATTTCCAGTGAAGCCCTCTCTGGATTTCTGGAATATAATTGGGGAAATGTTTTTCCGACTACACTTCTTTATAAATAGGATTAATGGCACTTTACCTTTCTCAACTGTCACTGATTATCACCTTACTCAATTTTTAAAACTGTACATATAGATCCCTTAAACTATCAAAATTGCTTCCCTTTCACCCTCTCCACAAGGCGGTCTTTGTACAATTTTTGATAATTAAAGGGTTTAAATATACAATTTTAAAATTGAGAGGATAGTATGATATTCGGTGATAGTTGAGGAACCCTCCAAAATTTGTCTTCTAGTGTGCATCGGGAAGTCATGTAATTTTGGGCGATAAAAGACAAATTTTAGAATGCATTTATAAAAAAGTTGAGTGAGAATAATAACAATTCCCTAAAAATATTATTAGAAATGAAAATATGCAATACAAACAACACACTGTCATCACTCAACCATCCGAGAAAAACATATCCATCTTTCCTAGGTAGTAATGTCATGAAATCAGCTAGCAATGTCTAATGAACAACCAACATTACATTATTAAAAGGCTAATCCAATGTCTTACTAGGTAAAATTTCCAAGCCCAATCAAATTAGACTTTACAAAATGTGAGCTGTCATTCAAAGAATACACAAATCACATTCCACTCTTCAAAATTATGAGGTTTATAACCTATTCAAATCAGACAAACGACAACCAAATTGAGGAGACAGTTGTTAAAAATCAACAGATAACCTAGTTCCAAACGTCGGGGAAGAAGATGAATGAATTTGAATTACATTACACAGAAGAATAAACAATGAAGGATATAAGGAAGGGTAAAACAACATAATAGGTGAAACCCCTCCTTGTCCTAAACTAATTGAAGTAACCATCCAGTTAGACTAGTGCAAACACAATGAGAGAGAGAATTTGGCTGTACCAAAGCAATTGAACATCCATTTAAGCACTTAGGTTGCAGCGTCGAATGTAGGGGTGATCAAAATTGATATACTTGGTCCAGTATGACCGATACTTCATCATTGCTAATTCTAACCATGGTTTCATATTTCCGTTGTAGTGTATAACAGCTGCTTTCTCAATTTCAGACTGATCAACGCTGGGATTATAACCCAAACCAAGCACATGCCACGACTTGTTAAGTGGATGTGTTAGCCCATAAAAAGTTATCAGTCCCGGAGGCAAAGTTCCAAGCTTCCATAGTACCCTCTCTTCATTCTAACACCATCACAAGGACACAGATAAACAAACAAACAAATAAATAAATAATCTCCCAGAAGATTGGAAAAAAGCATTTCCCAGTGTGCAAATGCTATAGTTTTAAATTGAAGCGGGTGACACCAAGTTGACTTAAAACACATCAATAATACTACTACATACCTAGAATTTTTACATGAAATTATACCTAGAAGTATCAATGTGTGGCCTGAATTTTAGGACATGTAGGTCCTAATAGGTAGAATTATTGTTCAGTAAGTCCTGTGAGAATTAATGACATTTTTCATCAAACACTATTAAAAAAATGTCACTAATTGTTAATTTTCAACGATGAAAATTGTCACAAAAAATGTCACGAATGATAAGTTTTAGCGACAGTTTAAAAAAATCGTCACAAAAAAAAGTCACTAATTTTCAACTTTTAGCGATAGTTTGAAAAATTCGTTACAGAAAAAATCATCAATTGTAAATTTTAGCAACAATTTAGAAAAACCGTAACAAAAAAAAAGTCACTAATTGTCAATTTTTAGCGACATGCGCAAAAAAATCAACACACACAAATTATTTTTAGCGACGATTTTACTAGGACTTATTTTCAATAGGACTTGATGGGAATTAAGTCTAATAATTAGGACCTATTGGTAATTTATCCCAGATTTTTTTAATATATGCATGGACCCCAAAATACACAATTTGAAGCTCAACCCTCCCTTTTCATTCTGGGTAATTTTCCTGGTAAGCTTTGTAAGTTACTTGGACTATTCCTAAACACATCAGCGACAAAACGACAAACAACCGTAAATCCAGGTCCTATAATAATTTCAAATAGGAATTAAGGAATATACAATAAGACGCCTACTATTTACTGAAACAATTAGCATCTATATCAATTTTTGGGTGTTTGAAGAGGCTTGGTGTCACTAATTAGTAATTTCCCATGAAGTAAACTTGCCAGTGTCACCCCAGAAAGTAATTGAGATGTAATGACACATCAAAGAGTTTCTACATAATAGAGATGGAAAGCGAGGTTTTGAATAACTGACCATATTCTGCCACTTGTGATATATGCCCGTAATATCTTTCTTTTTCCACTCCTCGAGATCAAAAAAGTTCATCCCATATGCCCACCCACAAGCATTTGGATCAAAGTTTCTTGCAATATGTGGGTTTGAAAAGTTAAGATACTTGTCGAAACGGTGAAAGCTCTCACCACAGGTTTCCACTGCACCGTTCACTTTTCCACGGAGATCCACCGACCACAATCCTGTCAAGTCCTTCTGGACAACGATATCATCATCAAGAAACAGGATTTTATCCAACTTGGGATAAACCTGTGGGAGATAAAACCTGAGGTGGTTGAGCATTGAAAGATATTTTGGGTTCCTGTACTTCAGATTAGAAGAGCCAGCAGTGGAATGATCTGCCTTAAAATAGTACTCCTTCATGGCAGAAGACTCTAGCTGCCTCAGAACTGGGCAGTACGAGGAGTTGAGCCACTTAAATTCATCAACATTTTCAACATGGATGGTAGCTTTTCCAGGCGGGTTCAACAGAAACCACATGTTCATAGCTCCGAAGTTCAGTTTATCAGTAACAAGATGAAACACATGTTTCTCTGGCTCCTGCAACACAGCCAAATGGCATATTGAGGTTAGAGAAGGAAAACAAGAAGCAAAATTTGCATCAGAACCTGAATCCTAAATCATGAGTTTCAATCACTATATCAAGACATATGGACCATATTCAATGGTGAAAGATCAACCAAAAGGAGGCACCCACTCCAAGAATGTCAATGCCAACAAAATCTATGATCAGAAGCAACTTCAAAGAAAATGATTAAAAAATGTTCCCCATCATTTTTTAAAAAAATTCAACGACAGTGCAAATAATCCAAACCATTGCAACTCTTTTTTGCATGCATATATCTATATAAGACCAATTTATTGTCAAGAGTTTATTAAGTTTACCAGAATACGCTAAAGCTCGAATGCTTCAGGTGCAAATTTCTTCATACAAAGAAGTTAATATGCAAAAAAGCTTCAAAGTACATCACTGCTTGTATTTAAAATCAAACAATGAAACCAACTAGAGACGTTGGTACAAAGCTCTCTACCTTCGCATTCGTAATGGTTGAATTGACAACAACTGATGCAGCCAAGACATTGTCAGAGAAAAGTGCATAATGGTATAGCTTTGGATTTTCCAGATTCTCACTCTTGGGGAACTTTCTTTTATCTGGTGGGAGGAGATAGTAATCAATGGTTAAGCGCATGGATAAGCAGTGCACTCCATTTGGAATAGTCTTGGCCGCTAACTGGCTCAGGAATGTGCTCTGCTTCTTTGAGCTCCTAACTTGTTCATCTGCTGACTGAAGCATTGCTCTCAGCTTTCCAGTGACTACTTTGCAATCAAACAGTTGCCCTCTAATTTTTGAGAGCAGTTGGCCCATAGTTTTGATTTTCTCGGGTGCACTGTATGACATTTTTTGTTCACAATAAAATGAAAAGTGCCAGAACCATAAACATAAGAACAGGATGAAAAGCAAAAGACAACACATATACAATAACATTATACTCATGCTACCTGCGAGGTAGATCAGCATCTGTAGTTACCTCCCCTAAGGCACGCTGACTTTCTTTGAGCCGATTCTGTAGTTCTTGGGCCAAGTCATACTTATTTTTCATATTTGCAATGCTTATGTATACCCTTGCCATAATGATTTGATCTCGCATCAAGCGTACAGTTGAATCAGAGTTCTCGTTCTCATTTTCTTTCCTCCATAAATTATACTTTCCCAGAACTGCAGAGTCAACTGATTTGGAACGTTCAATGGCTGCATTTTCAAGCTTTACATTTACTTCATCGTCTTGCTTTAGTAAGTCAGCTGCACGGCTTTCACGTATATTCTCTCTCAATTGCTGCAGAAAAAATTGAAAAGGTGAAAATACAAACTCAAAAAAGGTTGTCACAGTTAAGAGAAGGCAGAGACATGCTGATAAAAAAACAGAAGGTACAAGATGTTTTTAATGTTACAAAGGAACTAAAAAACAATGAAAGCACGCAATGTATCCATTAATGATATTTACCCTTCTTGGTAATTTTGCAGGTGTATCAACAAATTGAGAACGATCATCTGCAAGGACAAAAGGTTTATCATTTTAAATAAAAAGTGTTTAATCTAAGCAGTTAAGAGATCAAAGGGAACAAGAAAAATATAACCACCTGTAGAATCATCCTGTTTGCCTCTAGGGGTTGCTTGTTTGATGTTTGGAACTATTTGGTTTTGCTTTAAGCAAAAAACCGAAAGCAAAACACATCGTGTCAAAAACTGTAAGTTGACAGTTTTTGCATCATAAAAGATCAGGAAAAGCAGAAAGGTAAAATTCAAACAAAAAGCAGACAGTCATTCTGACCTCAACAAAAGTGGCATTATTATCAACTACAGTTTCCACCCCAACAATTTTCCAAGAGGAAGACAAATTGTTTTTTCTCAAAAAATCAAGACTCAGAGGTACCAAATCATCTGTGTTGGCTGTGATGACTTCAATCACCTAAAATATATGATTAATTAGTTTGCCAGGTAAGAGGGAAAGTGTTTAAAGTGAGAAACTACAACTACTTATGAAAAAGTGAGAGTTTCCACACAATAACTGGATAAACCCCTAACTATATCAACTTGCCTCTTTTGAGAAGAGAGATTTAACATCTTGCAATGCAAGCCTTTCTCTCCACTCTATGTTCTGCACACTCAATTTTTAACTCAGTGAATAAGAGAAGCATCCCAGAAACAAAATCAAAGTATATAAGCAGCAGCAAAAGTATACCTCTTTATGAGGACCAGTTAAAGTATCATTTTGACCTGCAGAATAAGAAAAAACTAGTTTATAAATATGAGTTATCATAACATAGAGAAAATTTAAGTGAGAGGGAGATAACAGATTAAAACAGCTATCAAAATAATGTGGTACTTGAATGAATCTCCATTCTATGATTTAAGTGATCAGTTAGATTGGCATAAAAAAAACCAAAGCATAAGAACTCAAAATTCAAACATCAAATTTGAGTCCATCTTTTCACATTTTTTTGTGCAAAACCATGCGAGGGTTCTTTAAATCATGAAATTAGAAAGAGAAAATGGACTGCCTAAAAAAATTGTTCTTGGTTTTTGCCTCATTTTTTTTAATTACATTATCACTTCCTCTTATGTATGAATGCTGCAACTCAAGATATATTTACATATAACACAATTATAGTGAGCTAGCTTAAAAATGACAAAAGAAAATATAGTCAACAACTAATTATTCTAATTCAAACACACTAAGAAGGATAGAAAAAGTCAATGCCATAATTGAGTTTAGGAAATTCAACTAAATACCTTTAAGCCCTATTGCCAAATGCAAATACTACTGAACCTATAGCCTTAAAATAACATAAAATTCATGCAAGTGTAATCAAATTACTGACCACTAGCGCATCATATAATGGGGCTTCAACCCTTTTACTGAATGCAAACCATATTTTTTACTTAATGCATAACACTATTTGAACTACATTTTTGCCTTTATTTTTTTTAATATTTACATCCAAGTAAAAAAACCTACTCAGCAATAGTTGAGAAATAAATTTGTAAATACATTATTTATTCATTTTGAATTTTTTTTAAAAAAAGGGGTAAATTACACCATTAGTCCTAATTTGAGCAAAATTTTACTTTGGTTCCTATAATTTCAATTTCATTAATCTAAACCCTACACTTGTCGGTTACCATTAACATTTTGAGCAGAAAAACAACACGTGAAACCAAAGTGAATTTCAAAAGAAATTATAGGGACATTGGTATAATATATTTATCTTTTTTCTTGTGCGGTAATTGCTAAAAGTATTACATGAGTTGCACGTGGCCTTTTTCCATCCAAATGTTAACGGTAAGTGATGGAGAAACATCATTGAAACTTGACAGTCCGTTTGGATTGAATGATTTGGAGAGAAAAGAAAAGAAATGGACTTCTCTTGGTTGTTTGGATTACTAAAGAGGAGAAAACTGTATTATGAAAAAACAAAGCAAAAAAAAAAAAAAACTAAAGAGGAGAGAAATTGATTTGTCTTACAACCACTTTTTGAATCACTCCAAAATTGGAGAGATTGGGAGATAAAAGAAATGGGATGATTACTAATTTTATGTAATACCAAAGTTGTCCATCTAAGTACTAAAGACATAAAAGCATAAAAGATTATTTTGGTAATTTAACCGGTAAGAGTTTCTTTTCTTTTATCCTATGTAGTCGCTATAGTGTTTCTGGTTTAAACAAGACCCGTTTAACTTTTGGATTTAAGTTTCTTTTCCTTGTATAGTTGTTCTTGCCTTGTTTTCCATTGTTTCTCCTTGAGTTGAGTTATTAGATTGTATTGGTTGCGTTTGGAACAGGTTGATAGCTTGGTTTTTAAACTTTTGTTACCCAGAATTTTGCTCCTACGCATAAGCGTCACTTCTTGCATTTGAGCGGACCTTGTGAACTCTCAATACTTTTGCAGGTCTGCAAAAGTACTGTGAAGTGAAATTCTACGCTTGAGTGAAACTTTCTGCGCTCGAGCGTTGGTCTTCTGTCTGTAAAAGTACTGAGAGTTTGTATTTCACGCTCGAGCGTCAACTTCTTACGCTCAAGCAGTCACATTTTTGTGTCTTACGCTTGAGCGTCACTTCTTACACTCAAGCAGACTGCGCGTATATCAGTCAGTAAAAGTCACTTTGTACATCACTTTTTCATTTCACTCTCTCTCTCTAAACTTTCTAAAAACCCTAGATCTACACTCTCTCTCTAAAACTTGCATTCTCTCTTCTAAAGCATCTAGATCCATTGGTTTCTCTATCCTACTCCCTTTGAAAAAAAGGTAGAGCTCACTTGGAGCTTCATTTTCATCCAAGCAAAGTTAGGTTTCGGCGTTGTTGAAGCTTCTTCACTCTCTCTTTCGTCTTCTAAGCTTGAGGTAAAAATTCTCCATACTTTTATATAAGTTTTACCTTGGTTATTTGCTATTTCAAAGGATTATAGTGGTTTGGATTGTGTTGGTAAAACCTAAGGTTTGAAATCAAAATGATAAAGAGGGGTTTTCAAATGATCTTTTGGAAAAACTTGTGGGTATGAAATTGAGATTGATATATGTTGAAATGAGGTGTTTCCTATATTAAAATTGATTTTCAAAGAGAAATGGGTTTTTGTCCAAAAATGTGAATGTTTGAAATTGTAAAGAGAAAATGAAATTGATATGGAAATTGTGAAATTGGAATGATGATAATGATGAGGGTGGAGTTGGATATGTATTATCACTCCTATTTCAATATTGAGGAAAAGTGTATTTTAACGAAATTTATTTATCTGTTTAGAAATATTTGTTTTGGGCTATCGAGGGAGGATAGTTATGAGTGTTGTAGAAATTACATGAGAATTAGATGAATTAAAACTAATTTCTCATCCATGTGCAATTACATTGTTGCTTATTTAATACATTGAAAATATATATGATTTTGAGAAAAAAGGGGTGAATGTTGGAAAGAGGTGTGTATCACCAAATCAAGTTGGCTTGTGTGTTCAGGGTGAAAATTCCAAAAAACGCGTGTATACATGGCTGCCGGTTCTTAGTTGCAGGAATCGTGCAACCAGGTGACGCTTCCGAGGAAGAATCGCGATTCCGCGCTTCCTAGAGAGAAGCGTGTAGGAATCGCGTTTCTCAGGAGAGAGAAACGCGATCCAATCCAAGATGGGAGCGCAAGGGGAGAGAGAGAGAGAGAGAGAGAGAGAGAGAGAGAGACCTGAACTCGCTGTCGCGACCTTCGACATCGACCTTCTGGACCTTCGATCTGCTTCGAACTGCTCCCTCTCACCTTCGATCTGCTTCGACCTTCGATCTGCTTCGATCGATCTTCTCCACATCGCCTTCGCCATCGCCATCGCCATCGCCAGCCTTCGATCTGCTTCTCTTCTTCTTCGCCATCGCCATCGCCAGCCTTCGATCTGCTTCTCTTCTTCTTCTTCTTCTTCTTCTTCTTCTTCTTCTTCTCTCTCTCTCTCTCCCGTCAATTTTTGTTCTGTGCATCCGTCTTCCCCCTCTCATTTTGTAACATAAAATAAATATAATAAGTAATATAATTTGTTATAATAAATAATAATAAATAATATAATTTGTTATAATAACTATAATAAATAATATAATTTGTTATATAAAAATAAGTCTAATTAAATCAAATATAATAAAAAATATCAAATCAAATCTATAAAATAAATATCTAATTTTTAAATTTTATTTACTTTAACATATTTTATTATTTTTTATTTGTTATATTTTTTATTTATAATATACATCAATTAAAAATAAAAATAATTATATAAATAAATTAAAAATATTATCAATAAAAATAATATCAAGATAAAAATAATAAATACATTTAAAAATAACTATTTAAATCACCTTTATATAATAAACCTATTTTAAAAATAACTATTAATATATATATATATATTACCGCTCCCCGAGGCGCTCCCAACCTAAGAAACTTCTATCAGCTCACGCTCCCGCGCTCCCGCTCCCGCCCCCGCTCCCGCCCCCGCTCCCGCTTCGTGCAACTAAGTGCCGGTTCTCATGGACGAAATATCCGTGAAAGATTGCATTGGTTTGAGATTTCCCCCTGTTTTCTATTGTACAGGGCATAATTTGAGAATTGTGATATAAACTTGGCACGGCATGATTTTTGAAAGGAAATGTAAAACGTTTTGGCATGGGCATTGCATATGTATTCACCTTATGGCTTTGTTAAGATTTATACATTGTATTGTAGTATCTCTATTAGACTTTGACTCACCCTATGTGAGAAAAATATTTTCAGGTGTTGGTGATATGACTCTATCAAAGACTTAGCTTGGGAGGACTATGGAGTTGAAGGCTCAATGTTGTATTTTTTTTTTCTAGTTAATTTTGTACAAGCCTAGGGTTTTATCTGTATTGAGCTAAAGACTCACTTTTGATGTACTCAAGCATGGTCTTGGAAAATTGTAAGCCTTTAAAGCATATGATTATCTGTTTAGTTTTCATTTCTTTTCACAATCTTGTAACACATGTTGTAGATTCAGGATGTACTATTTATGAATGTATATCACATATGTCACATTTTCTATATCAAACTCTGATTAATGAAAGCTCATCAGTTCAATTATTTTGCTATTTATTAGTTGTTATGAGATGGGTGTATTGTAATTATTTCGGGGCATTACACTATCCAAACAAGATTGGAGAGAAATCACAGTCTTATATTTTCTTTTCTCTCTAGCTTAACCAAACAAGAGGAGAAGAAATCCTAATATTTTCTCTTTTTATTTTATTTTATTTTTTTTTTTTATTTTCTCTCATGCTCGCTTGTTTAGACAGAAAACATTTTTTGAAAATTATTTTTCATATTTTCTAGTATTTGTTACAATGAAAAACGAAAGTCAACGGAAAACATTTTCTTTTCCAATGGTCAACAGAAATCAAGCCTATTTAGGTAGAAAATATTTTTCACTAAACATTTTCTAAACTAAATTTTTACCACTGCCGCCACACCAACACCAATACTCTCACCTCCACCACCACACCACCATCACCACGGTCATTGCCACCATCACTGCCACCGTCGCCCCACCACCACCATGCCGCCGCCACCACCTCCACCTCCACCTTCTACAACCAAACATAGAAAAATATTTTCTCTGGAAAACATTTTGTAAAAAAAATATTCCATCTGAGCGTTAACTTAACAAATCATTTATTTTCTTTTCTTTTCTCTCCAGAGTATAATTGAAAGTGTGGGTTTTCAATTGATGAAACTGAAACTATAACGAGGAGAGTAAAATTTCGCTCAAATTAGCAGGACCAACAATATAATTTACCTCCCTCTAAAAAAAAAACATAATTTACCATTAAAAAAAAAGAAAAACCCATAAGGGATTAAAGTGCTGCTGTTCCAAATTCAATAAGCAATTAACAAAACTCAATGCAAGAGAAATTAAGACAATGTGTACATGTAATCATAAACTGACCAATCAATGTTGAAGTATATAGTCCTCCTCGTCCGACAAAGAAAATCAACGGTGCAAGTAGTGAAAAGAAGACAAGAATCACCGTCCATGACAGAGATCCACTGCCGCCTCTGTTGCCTGTACCCGACAATCCCCTTTTGACAGCCATTGCCTCTCCAAAGCCTGCAAAATTAACAACAATCTGGGGAATTAGAAAGACATAATTGACATAAACGCAAGAATGCGTGTGCAGAGACTGAAATTGAGAGAGAGAGAGAGAGAGAGAGAGAGAGAGAATTACGAGGGCATTAGAAGAAAAAACTTCCAGAATTTGTGGATTACGAGTAAGATGTGATATAGAGAGAGAGTAATCGGTGACCTAGGTGAGTGACAGAAAGAGAGAGAGGATGTGACGAACAGCGATCTGAAAATTCGACTTTTTTTTCTCTTTTTGTAATGTTGCTCTCTGGCTCTGCGATTACGCTCTTTGCTTTTCCGTTTTAATGATTGCCATTCTTCTTGTAGAATTCCTAATCTGACGTCGTTTTACCCCCCATGCCTCTCGTTTTCAAGCCGACACTACTCATTTCTTGAATTAGAACTTAAAAAGTAAGAAAATGGTTGGTACCACTAATTAGTGTTAGTACTAATAATAATTAGTAGTACTAATGATATGATGGTGGCCCCACTCACTACTACAGTGTTGTTGCTGTTTTTTTTTTTTTTTTTTTTAAAGTGTGTCAACTCATTCTCATTAGTAGTGCTTTAGAGTATCACTTTTAGTGGTATATATCATTGCCTTAAAAAGTATCACCGACATACTTTTCTTTTTTCTTTTTTAATTTTAAAAAATTACTTTTCCAACTATAATCTCTATCAATACTTTCTATTTTTCTCTATATTTTAAATATATTCATTTTTTATTAATTTTTTTTTTTCAATTTCTTCACTCTAGAAAGAAGTGAAATAAGAAATGAGAGAGAGAGTAACTACATGTAAATTCGTTTTCGATTATCAAAAAAAGTAACATAATTTATTTATTTTTTTAAGGAATTTCTTCTCTTTAGCTATTCACCAAATTTGCTTGTTGATTGTGAAGCCTCAATGGACATCTTGTTTTCAAAAATAAATGCCAGTGGTGTGCCGCATTGATCAGCCTCATCAAAAAGATCACATTTTCTCATATTCGATCAACAGCTATATCATTTGTGGGGCCATAATCTGTTTATAAAATAACATCATTATGTTTTTCATACCTAGTAGTTATCACACATTGCCCTCTACCTATAACCAATCAAAACGACAAACACGGAACCAGAACACAAACCAACTTGCACGGAGAGTTTGCTTGCTCCAACAACTGAGTGTGAAAGTTGCACAAAATAGTTGTTTTTAGTTCTCAGAAAAGAAGTATGAATGTCAGGTTTTCCAACACAGACTGACAGGAGTACCAAGCAATAATGTAAACAGAACCCTGTTACCTTTCTTGACAAGGACTAGGAGACTAGAGAACTGTTTGGTAGAGCTGTGGGAAAGTACTTATAGCTTATGCCTAAACAGCTTATAACTTATAACTTTCAGCTTAAGCTGATTTCCAGCTTATTCTTAAAGCATCTCCTGCCCACTCAAAGAATAAGCTGATTTCTGACTTCCAAAAAGTTATAAGCTATAAGCTAAATCAAACACATCAAAATAGCTTAAATTAAGCTGAAAGCTGGAATAAGCTGATTATAAACTGTGTCAAACAGGCACTAGGCAACACAAATAAAAAGCCAAGTTATAAGCAGATCATGCGCAATGAATCCTTCTTTTTAGATAGAAACATAGATTACTTGTTGGTTTTGGAGATGAGAGAAAATAGAACAGGCCCCAGAAAGTTTGAGGTTTTTTTTCCTACTATGATATCATTAGATAACCCACAATTCAATCAAAATCCAATAACATGAGTTACAGGAACTCCCCGAATCTAAACTCATCGTGAGTACTGAAAACAGAATACCAAATACAGAATACTGAACACTGAAGACAGCTTCTCTACAGAATTGCCACATCCAAGTAATCTCCAATCTGTAAATATGTCGGACACAAGTTAGTAATAAAATTCAAGACGTAGCAATGCAAGTAGGTCGCAAGAGGATGTTTCTGTACCTGGAAGCTAAGTTCACCCAATGCCTTGCCACCACTGTCAGGTCGTCTCCCATTTGGATAAGAATACGTTCTCCCCACCTTCACAAAAAATAAAATAAAAATAAAATCAACTCATCATTATGATGTGTTTTATGCAATATTATGAAAAGAGCATAAGTGCATGCAAGAATATTTTAAATGCCTAACCGCAAAATGTGAATCTCAACATGAACCCAAAACCAGCACAAATCAAATTGGTCATTGCAGAGATTCTAAGAGGGATCAAGTACTTACAGTACTATTTTAAGTAATTACAACTCTCACGTACAGAAGTAACTGGCATATTACTCAGAAGTTGCGATCCAAATCCACTTATTACACCACGCATGTGAACATAAATGTCCACACCTAAGTCTGTGTGTGCTTAATCATACAATCGTGACCTTAACCAGGCTATACACCTGTCCTGTTCTTAATAGGCTACCAAGCATTCCAGTCCAATCACAAAGCAACCGGATATGAACAGTTATTACCAACTTCAACCTCAACTTTAAATTTAGAGGCGATCTCAAATCAGGACTTGGTACGAAAAATATTGCAAGGAAAACTGTAGGTGTCATTGCTTCACAGCCAGTTTACACATAGTTCAGTGTGTGAGAGAGAGGCACCTCTTTAACCACAAAACGTCCATGTTTATCAGGATATACAAATGCAAAAGACAGTACTGCATCTCTTCTTCTTGCTTCTGGAGCTACCTCTTTAACCTGGAAAAGACCCCCAATCAATGTGAGGACTCAGTATATTATAAAGACATTGTTGAGCAGGAAGATTAAATCTAATATGAAATATTGAATGGAATATAGAAAGGGCACGTCATAATAGGTTTATGTTCAGCAGGTATTATATTTTATTTGTTCTTTCTTTTTGATAGGAAAAAGGGCCGGCTCTCAACCTTTCGGGGCCCAGAGCGAGCTTTCAAGTTGGGTCATACCTCACACACAGACAAAATAAAAATTAAAAAATAATAATTATTAATAATAATAATAGTATAGTACTCACAAGTTTTTTTTATTTGTTGAATATATTTTAATAAAATTTAGTTGCATAGACTAAAATCTCAAGAAATCATTAGATGTTTTCTTTCTTTTTCTTTTCATTCTCTAATTGCTTAGATGTTTTCTCTTAGTTGCAAGAATCGTGCAACCAGGTGGCGATTCTGAATAAGAATCACAATTCCGCGTTTCCTAGAAAGAGACATGTAAGAATCGCATTTTTGTGGAGAGAGAAACGCAATTCAATTCAAGATGGGATTGTCAAGGGGAGAGAGAGAGAGAGAGAGAAACCTGGGGCTTTGAGTCCAACAGTTCCCTTTCTTTTTCCTTCTTTTCTTTTGGGCCCTTTGCTTCTAGTTTGGGCTTTGAGTGAGTATTTTAATTTTGGATCTATATAAGAGTTGGAAATTTTGGGGCGCTAAATTTAGTCTAAATTTGTGGGCCCAAATCAATTGCTTTGTGGGCTAATGCCCCAAGGCCGGCCCTGATAGGAAACATTAAGCAGGCCTGAAGAAGTGAATTGGCACTCATCTTATTACCTCGTTCATATGAAAATCAAAACCGAGTTGGTAAAAGAAAGACTTGTTATCTGCTTTATTGTTTGTGTAGACTTCAACCAATCTAGAAATAAATGACACACCAAATCCTGGCTGACTTAAACCAATCAAACATGTGCCCAAGTAATTTGATAAATGAATTTCCTAAACAGCCTCCAAACTAGTAATATAACCACAATTTTATTTTTCAATGCCCGCAGCTGAGGCACTATTTTTGTTCCTTCATTGTTTGTCTTTTGAAAGTTTATCTACATCATTGCACAGTAAATCACCATGAGCAACAAGCATCGGTGACTATATCCACTAAAGTATGTTAATGGAGCAAGGGGATTATACTGATTTCAATCAATTTCAATTACGGTAACATACACATGAAAATGTCATATTTCATTGCCTTACTGGTGTTAGTGCCACAAACACTAGAAAATATTATTTTGTAAACACAAAACCCATATATATACCCATGGACATGCACACATAGGCAAAAAGATAAAAGAAAAAAGCAATGGAGAAGTTAAAATACAGAATATTGTTTCAATATACCAGATCAGTTAACTCACGGAGAGTAGGCATCCTTCCACGTATAAATTTGGACCTCATCTTTTGGCTCCTTGCCTCTCACTGCAAAGTCCGAATCAGTATGATGACCTCCAATCTGTAGAAAATCAAGGCTTCTTAATCTCCCTTTCTAACCACAAATAGCAATTCTATAATAAACTTAACGGGAAGGAAAAAGCAGGTCAGCAGCCAAGTAATGATATTATTACAAATTTACAACTTCAGCCTACAGAAAGAAAACAATGGGATCTAAGCCAAAGAAGACAAAGAGCACTAAATCAAGTAGTTAATCGACAAAAAGGGAGACCACGGTCAACCTTTATCAAGACGTATGGACTTAGAATGTCACGTCATTCGCATTTCTAGAACAATATTAAACTGGGTAGAAAAGAAAAGGTAGATGACATTAACTGAGACACATATTTCACTGCCTAAATGCCTTCGCTTTTTGACAGGCATCATTACACATAATAAAAATAAAAGAAAGAGAATAAGAAAAAAAAACTCCTAAAATCAAAAAGGGAACTCTCTCCCACAAGGCAACCATTTTAGCTATGAATTTAAATCCTAAGAAGTGCTCTTCCTCAATAAGGTGAAATTCATGTGGCCAATAGTTGTAGGCTTAACACACAATGTTGTTGCAAAAAATTACGAGGCATAAGCAACATAACTTTTAAGTAGACGCAAGAGAAAGAAAACGTGCAAGTAGGTCTTTTCATAACAACAATATTCCACATTTGAAAAGTGCACATACCTTTGTGAAGACTCGAAGTAATAAAGGACAAGTCTGCATATTAATGGAATAACATAGAAAATTATGTCAATATAAATAGAAAATAAATTCATCTAAAAATAAATAAAGATGAAAGTCAAAAGTATAAAAAGTCGCACACCAGCATGACTATGATGAGATGAACCCATAATCTTTTCTCTCTTTTTTTTTTTTCTTTTTTTCTTTTTGGGTGTGCATTGTGCACAGATGGGTTAAGAGTGTGGTGGTGTTACTGACACTAGCTTATATATCTTTCTATGGAATAGAAAATCTATGTGTTCTAGCAACAGCCCAGATACCCAGTTTAAAAATCCAACTATCGCCTCATTTGTTAGCTTTGTCTCTTCAATGTTGAGGCATCTGAATTGCAAAAG